>OY728164.1:245199148-245803404 GCA_963277665.1 Viscum album | reverse complement strand
ATCTCTTTACCAACAATTTTGATAAACCATTGGTATACATAGAGAAAATAATTATTACCCAACGGTTTTGGAAACTCTTTGGGAAATCTTAGGTATATTTACTCATTGTCAATGGTTTGAACAAACCATTGAAAAATGTTGCCTTTTTTTATGCTATAGCAACAGTTTGAAGAAACTGTTTTTATATTACTGTTCAAAAAACACCAGATTCCCGTAGTGAGAAGTGGCAAGGCTTCATGGAGTGCCACTATCTATAGTATCTGATCGAGATTCAAGATTAACCTCTATGTTTGGGAAAAGACTCCAACATTCTCTAAATAATAAGCTAATCCTCAATACGGATTATCATCCTCAAACTATTAAAAATATGAACAAAACTATTCATACACTAGAAGACATATTGATGGAATGATCTATAGACTTCTGACAAAAATTGGAGCAACAACTTCCTCTAATTGAGTTCTCTTACAAAAACAGTTCCCACTCGAGAATCCAAATGTCTATATATGAATCCATTTATGAAGAATGATGATGAACACCCACATAATAGGATGAATTTGTTGAATGTAATCTGTAAGGGCCTGAAATGATGGATGAAATTTTGGGAAAGGAGAAACCCATTTAAAAACACATCAAGGCATGCCAAACATGAAAAAATAGCAATGTATACAATCATCAACAGGCCCTATATTTTAAGGTTGGCGATAAGGTATTCCTTTCCATATAACTATGTAAGAGGATCATGACATTTGGTAAGAAAGGAAATCTAACCCCCAGGCACATCGGCCACATCGAGATTATTGATTGAGTCAGAGAAGTGATATATCAAATAGGATATCCACCATGTCTCAAGTACATGATCTATTCCTTGTATCCTTCTTGATGAATTAATTACCAATTCAATCACATGTGCTGAATATAATGGTGGTATAGTTGGAAAATAATCTCTCTTATGAGAAGAAGACGGTGATGATCTTGGACCGTAGAGATAATGTTCTATGCAACAAGACTACTCACCATGTCTATGTACTATGGTGGAACTATAAGTAAAAAAGAGGAATGTTTTGAACTGGAGGAAGTGATGAAGGAGAATTAACCTCACTTGTTTTCACCATAGTATGTAAAACGAAATATTTAGGGAGTAATTTCATAAGGGAGTAAAAATGTAATGATAGAAGATTTTATCAATGGTAATTCCCTTTTTATAGCGATTATATATATATATATAACATAAATTCACTTAGATAACATAATAAAAACATTATAAATGACTAATTAATGAAATAAGAGGTAAATCTTAAAATTATGAAACTTATCTCGATGCAATAGTAAAATGACCATCAAAAAATTATTATGACCATTAGGAATTGTAAACAATCTAATAGAATATTAACCTCATCTATAAAAGTATAAATAAAATTTAGGAATATTATAAATTACAATATGATATAATTATATCACAGTATATGGAAATAAATATTCTTAAAAATTATTTATTAAGTGTTAGTATTTTTATACAACAAAAATATTTATATATAATTTTATAATTAATATAATTATTTAAAATATTTTTTTTTCATAAAATAAATTCATAAAATAAAAAAATATTATGATTTCAAGATAATTTTACGAGGCCTTTCTTAATTTTTCAAAGAGCTATAAAATCATTTATAACATTAAAATCCGTATTTTCCAAGTAAATCCTGATTTTAATAAAAAATTAAATTTTTCTTTTTTATAAAACTGTTTTCATAAATCATATTTCATTTTTTTAATTATACATTTCAAAAAAATTCTAGGATTATTTTATGGTAATTTTCTAAAATACTAGAATATTTGTGAATAAGAAAATATGATAATTTATGATAAAAGGTAAATACATGAACTATTGAGACATACATGATATAAGGGTAATGTAAGCCCTAAATACTAAACTCTATTTAATTATTTAAATATATTTACTGATAAGTCTCAAACTATTCATAGTATTGATCCAGAAAATAAACTAATGAATAAAATATTGAGTAAACATTCCTCTCATCCCCTGTAAAAAAAACCTCTCACAACATCTTTTCCTCACACCTTCCAATATTTGATAATTGACCATGTTCTTCCTAATAATCATCCCAAGACCCTCTCCTACATCTAAAATCTATGGTTTTCATCAAACTAATAAAACAATTTCTCTATGGAGGTTCTCAAGAAGGAATAATTCAATAAGTAAAACCCTCTTTCTTTTTCATTTAATTTATTTTCAATCTTATTTCTCTTTTTATCATATACTCACCTCCATATATACTAGAGGCCTAATAAATCTAGTAATTGTTTTAAAAATTAAATTAAATTATGTTAATAGAATAATTCATCTTTTAATATCTTATTTGTTCCTTTTATTCTCAAAATTAAAATATCTTCCCTTGTGTGTCGACATACCGACGCCATGGAGGACACGTTTTCATTTTTCACTACAACCTTAATGACAAGTTATAATACCATAATTATAATTAAATAAGTTATTATTCAACAAATAATAATTTATATAATTTTTTTCAACCAATATATCAATATGATGTTAAATAAAATGATATGAGTTCATGATGGTCGTCAAATCTTCCAAATAAATTAAATCATTTTCCATAACTATTTATCAAATGATTTATCCTAATACAATATAATAACGTAAAATGTAATACCAAGTGAACTTATTTTTTTATTAATAACATATAACTTCAATTCAGTAGAATCATTGCCATTTTACATAAATTTTTATACTTCTATGAAGGTGAAATGATCATGAAAACCAATAAAATGAACACTCTTAAACAATGAAATGGAGCTCTATAACTCCTGAAAAAGACAATAAATGAACATAATCAACATAAAATGAAGAAAATTTAGTTATAAAATTTTATTTATTTGTTAATTATTAAATTTTATTTTATTTTTTAGGATATTAAATTGAATAAAGAATTCGGACATTCTTTTAGGGGGTTCTCGAACAAAACTCTCTTTATTATGGTTTTCTCTCTTTCAATCCATTTTCAGAGTGGATGTTCCTTTATTTAACTATAAATATCATTTATTTTTATTTCTTTATTATATTCTAGGATATATATGTTTCCAATCTTGTTTTTCGATGAATTCAATGATTTTTTCAAAATAACTCTTCTTTCTAAGAAACACATCCTCTACTTCTCCTGAGATTGTTTCTTCTTGAATCCAGATTGATATTAAGAATCTTATTCCATTTTTATGGGAGCTGAAAATTTTGGGATTGTGTGATTTATGAAATGAAACCCATTCTTTTCCATGGGTTATATTATGTTCAACATTTATATATATTCAATGTGGTGTGCATGATAATTTAAATGTTATTATGTGATTGGTGCGTGTGGAGTTATTTAATGCTTGTAAATGATATTATGTGGTGGGTGCACCTAGAATTATATATCACTCCAATTAATTGGTTAATGTGATGAATAACAGGAGATAAAGTGAGATATTTGTGAAAATGATGATATCTTTGTTCACAACTGTGTGTTGTATTTGACCACAGAGACATGATGTTTCATTTTTAGGCATTTCCACATCCCATACCTTTTTCTCATGTTTACCCACACAATTATGATTGTGATCCATTGGTTATATTATAATGATGAATATTATGTTCAAAAAAATCATGTCACTTATTTATCCTCTTACTAGTCTTTGAGCTTTCCCCTTGTTTTAATGTATAATCTAATGTGAATACTTGTACAAAAGAGAAAATGAGGGGACAATAGGGAGGTAGAGACAAAAGAATTAAATAAATGTTTATATTTTATTAATTTAAATTTATGTATTGTACTAATTTCCCCATGACTCTGAACCTTTATTTCTAGGTTTGGTAATGCCTTTATGTTATTTATATTTAAAATTTTTTTATAGTTATATAAGTGAAAAAAGTAGGCCCGCTATAAGGAATATAGTCATAACTACTTTCCATGGGATTTACATGAGGACACTGAGGTAGAATAGCTCTTTAAATTCTATGTAATTGCCTCAAATAAGGTTTAACAATGACAAAATCATAGAAAAAATGATAGGATATGTAAATCCTTATAATATAAGAGTCACACCCTTCTTCCAACATATATACCCAAGAGTATGGGGGCTTTCCATTGGGGTGGAAGGGCTTTCCATGGGGGTGGTGGGGCTATCTAGGGGGTGGGGGTGTCCAGGGGTAGGGGATGTCCAAGGGGGTGGGGTATATCCAAGGGGTGGGGTGTTCACCCCCAAAATAGGGTTATAAAATCCAATATTTATCTAATTTTATCATGATTTCATGCCTATTATAGATTACTGAGAAGACTGTTGGTGTAAACCATGAATATCATACATGTAAATCACAACACACCCAATTGTAAACACACCACCAAATATCATATGTGGATCGGATTTTATGATCTATGTTTCGATGGGACACTACTCATAAGATTATGAGCCTCGTTATATCATTAGGTGATATGGAGTTGTACGAATGTTAAATTTGTATGTGATCAATATGGATAGTGGAGAAGAACCTACATGAGATTTCATTGCAGAGATAACTTCTTCTTGGAAGGGTAAGAGTGAGTGTTGGTATGGAACTTCAAGAAAAGTCTTAACGTGTGAAAGAAACCTAACATTGGTTATATTTGATTTATTTTGTAGATTATCGGAGTGGACAACCCACCACCCCCCTGGACAGCCCACACCCCCCACACCCCTAAAGCTCCTACCCCCTACACCCACCCACCACACTGGGAAAGCCCACCCCCCTCCTCTAAAGACAAGTGCAACCACCCTCCCCCACCTGAACAGCCCACCCCCACCCCCCTTCGACAGCCCACCCCCCCTGATAGCCCACACCCCCCTCCCCTCAACTAGATAACCCACCCACCCACCACCCCTGGATAGACCACCCCCTCCCTGGACAGTGCACACCACCCTCCCCTACAACTCCCTACCCCCCCCCCCCCCTTCCTTGGACAACCCATACCCCCTCCCCCACTCAGATACCCCCCCCCCCACCCTCCCCCCAAACAGCCCACCCACTCCCAAGACATCCTAAACCACTCCCCTACAGCCCAGACCCCCCCCCCCAAAACACACACACATGGACACCCCCCCCCCCCCCCCCACACACACACACATGGACAACCCACCCCTACCCCCACCTGGACAGCCCATCCCCCAGCCATCCCCCACCTTGACATCCCCCCACCTGGATAGCCCCCCCCCCCCCACCCACCTGGACATCCCACCCACTCCATGGAAACCCCACACCCCCTCCCCCACTAGGAAACCCCACCTTGACCCCCTACATATCCCACACCCCTCCTTGGGGAGCCCATACCCCCCTCCCCCACACCCCTATATCCCCTACCCCCTACAACCCCCTACCTCATGGACAACTCACCCCCACCCAGACAGCCCCTACACCGGGACAGCCCCCTACCCCTCCTGCATCCCCCCTTAGGTAATTTTATTTATAATAATATTATTCATTAATAAATGCATACCAGCATGAATTATCAATTTCATTCCAACTAACCCATTCAATTTATGAAAACATGAAAAATTCAATTTATCAAAACATGACAAATTCAATTTATCAAAAAATGAAAAATTCAATTTATAAGTCTCTATGGGTCACATAGAAAATGTCATTGGTGAAAAGGGAAATAATCTACATTGTTAATTCCAATTTAAAAATTGGGTCATCCACATGGGAGGTGTGGTGGTGTCTAGGATGTGTGGTGGTGTCCAGGAGGGTTGTCAAAAGGGGGTGGGGTTGTCCAAGGGGTGGAGGGTGTCCAGGGTGTGGGGGTTTATAGGAGTGGCTGAGGTGGTGGGGGGTTGTCCAATGGGGTGGGGGGCTACCCTTTGGGGTGAGGGGTGTCTAGGAAGGGTGGGGTGGGGTGTCCAATGGGTGGGAGTGTCCAGGGGTGGGGCTATCCAGGGGGAGGAGGGGGGGTGTTGGCCAAAGGGTGGGTTATCCAAGGGGTGGGGTGTCAAGGGGGTGGGTTGTCCATGGGAGGTGAGGGGTGTCCAGGGAGGGTGGGGGTGAGGGTGTCTAGGGGTGGGGGAGGGAGTTGTCCAAGCGGTGGGCATGTTCAGGGGGTGGGGTGCAGGGGGATGGGGGGCTGTCTAATGGGGAGTTTCCATGGGGTGGGGGTTTTCTAGGGGGTGGGGTGGGGGTGTTCACAATTCCAATCCATAGCCCAACCAATGCCAATTCCAAATCCAATTTTCAACTAAACTATCGTCCACAGAAAGTACCATATGACTCCACTAAACAAACTCTTTACCATGTTTGAAGTGTAGAACAAAAAAAAACAAATAAAGGATTCGGTACTCCAAAGACATTAGGACTTTAATTTAGCCGAAATCAAAACAAAAAAAGGAATACCACTAAATATAAGGTAACACTTACTAATTTGAAGTGTAGAAATAAATATTTGTTTAATTGAAGATGGATATATGGCAGGAAAGAGTTTCATGGCCGAGAAGACTTCAGGAGGAGCTCTACATTGTGGTCTACAGTCAGGATGAGTAAGAGATGGGGCGCTGAGTATTTGGGGAAAACATTCCCAATGTTTTTTAGAAACAATGGGGAAATCCTCTCTTTACCAAAAATTTTGATAAACTGTTTGTATATCTTAGAGAAAGTAATTATTTCCCAACGATTTTGGAAAACCGTTGGGAAATCTTAGGTATATTTACTCATTGCGAACAGTTTCAACAAACCGTTGGAAAATTTTTCCTTATTTTACACTGTAGAAACAATTTTAAGAAACTGTTGGTATATTACCATTGCGAAAACACCAGATTCTAGTAGTGAGAAGTGTCAAGGCTACATGGAGTACCACTATCTATAGTATCTGATCGAGATTCAAGATTCACCTCTATGTTTGGGAAATCTCTCCAAAATTCTCTAAACAATAAGCTAAACTTCAATATGGATTATCATCCTCAAACAAATAAAAACATAAACAAACTATTCAAACACTAGAATACATATTGATGGAATGTTTTATAGATATCTAACACATATTAGAGCAAAATATTCTTCTAATTGAGTTCTCTTACAATGACAGTTCCCACTCGAGAATCCAAATGTCTATATTTGAATCCCTTTATGAGAAATGATGATGAACACCCACATGTTGGGATGAAGTTGGTGAATGTAATCTATTAGGGCTTGAAATGGTTGATGAAATTGTGGGAAAGGTGAAACCCATTTAGAAACACATCAAGGTAGGCCAAACATGAAAAAAGACTTATTTATACAATCATCGGCAGGACATATATTTTAAGGCTGGAGACAAGGTATTCCTTTTCATATAACTATGGATGAGGATCATGACATTTGGTAAGAAAGGAAATCTAAGTCCTAGGTACATCAGCCACATCAAGATTATTGATTGAGTCAGAGATGTGATATATCAAATAGAACATCCACCATGTCTCAAGTACCTGATGTATTCCGTGTATCCCTCTTGATAAAGTACATACCAAGTCAATCACATGTGCTGAATATAAAGGTGGTAAAGTTGGAAAATAATATCTCTTATAAGGATAAGATGGTGATGATCTTGGAAAGTAGAGATAAAGTTATATGAAACAAGACTACTCACCATGTCAATGTACAATGCTGGAACCATAAGTAAAAGAGAAGAATGTTTTGAATTGGACGAAGTGATGAAAGAAAATTACTCTCACTTTATTTCACCATAGTATGTAAAATAAAACTTTGAGTGAGTAATCTCATACGGGGGTAAGAATGTAATGATGGAAAATATTATCAATGGTAATTCCCTTATTATAATTATTTTATATATATATATAACATAAAATCACTTAGAAAACATAATAATAATATTTTTAATGACTAATTAATGAAATAAGAGGTATATCTAGATATTATGGAACCTATCTCTATGAAATAGTAACATGTCCTTCAGAAAATTATTATGACCATTAGTAATTGTAAAATATCTAATAGAATATTAACCTCATCAATAAAAGTATAAATAAAATTTCAGAATCTTATAAATTACAATATGATATAATTATATCATAGTATTTGTTAATAAATATTGTAAAAAATTAATGATTAAGTGTTAGTGTTTTTATAAAAATAAAAAATTTTATATATAATATTACAATTTATAATATTATTTATAATATTTTTTTTCATAAAATAGATTCATAAATTAAAAAAAAATTTCTTATGGTTGCAAGGAAATTTCATGAGGCCTTTCTTAATTTTTCAAAGTTCTATAAAATAATTTATAACTTCAAAATTAGTATTTTCCAAGTATATCATGATTTTAATAATAAATTAAATTTCTCATGTTTATAAAATTGTTTTCATAAAACAGATTTCATTTTTTTAATTCTACATTTCAAAAAAATATAGGATTATTTTTTGGAAATTTTATAAAATACTAAAAAAAATTGAAATCATAAAATATTATAATTTATTATAAAAGCTAAATACGTGAATTATTGAGACATAAATTATATAAATGAATTATAAGCCCTAAATCATGAACTCTATTTCATTATTAAAATATATTTACTCATAAGTCCCAATCTATTCATAGTCATGATCTAAAAAAATAATCAAATGAATAAAATATTGAGTAAACATTCCTCTCATCCCCGATAAAAACAACCTCTCACAACCATATCTCCTCAAACCTTCCAATATTTGATAATTGACCATTTTAATCATAATAATAATACCATGACCCTCTCTTATGTCTAAAATATCTGGTTATCATCAAAAGAATAAACTAATTTTTCTTATGGAGGTTCTCGAGGAGGAATAATTCAATAGGTAAAACCCTCTTTCTTTTTCTTTTAATTTCTTTTCAATTTTATTCATTTTTTTATCATATACTCACTTCCACATATACTAGGGGCCTGATAAATCTTGTAATTTTTTTAATAATTAAATTAAAATTTTTTAATAGATTAATTCATCTTTTAATCTCTTCTTTTATTTTATTCTAGAAAATAAAACTTATTCCATGGTGTGTTGATATACTGACGCCATAGGTGACACATTTTCTTTTTTCACTACCACCTTAAAAACTAGTTATAATACCATATTTTAAATAAATAATTTATTATTAAACAAATAATAATTTATATAATGTTTTTGAACCAATATATAAACATGATATTAAATAAAATCATATGAGTTCATGATGGTCCAAAAATATTCCAAATAAATTAACTCATTTTCAATAACCATTTATCAAACGATTCATCCTAATACCATATAAGAAAATAAAATATAATACCAAGTGAACTTATTTTTGTTTATTACTAACATATAATTTCAATTATGTAGAATCATTACCATTTTACATAATCTTCCATACTCTTATAAAAGTGAACTGATCATGAAAACCAATAAAATGAACACTCTTGAACGATGAAATGAAACACTATCACTCATCAAAAGGACAATAAATGAACATAATAAGCATAAAATGACGAAAATTTAGTTATGAAATGTTATTTATTTGTTAAATAGTGAATTATATTTTATTTTTTAGGATATTAATTTGAATAATGTATTCGGACATTCAGTTAGGGGATTCTAGAACAAAACTCTCTTTATTCGGGTTTTCTCTCTTTCACTCCATTTTTAGAATTGATGTTCCTTTATTTTTCTATAAATATAATTTATTTTTATTTCCTTTATATATTCTAGGATATACATATTTCCAATATATTTTTCCGAGGAATTCAATGATTTTTTCAAAAAACTCTTCTTTCTAATAAGCACATCTTTTACTTTTCCTGAGATTGTTTCTTCTTGAATCAAGATTGATATTAAGAATCTTATTCCATTTTTATGGGAGCTGAAAATTTTAGGATTGTGTGATTTATGAAATTGAACCCATTCCTTTCCATGGGTTATATTATGTTAAACATTGATATATAATCTATGTGGCATGCATGATAATTTAAATATTATTTTGTGATTGGTGAATGAAGAGTTATTTAAATCATGTAAATGATATGATGTGATGGGTGCACCTAGAATTATAAATCACTCCAATTAATTGGTTAATGTAATGAATATCAGGAGATAAAGTGAGTTATTTGTGAACATTGTGATATTTTTGTTCACAACTATGTGTTTTATTTGACCACAAAGACATGATGTTTCATTTTTATGCATTTCAACATTCTATGACTTTATCTCATGTTTACCCACACAATTATTATTTTGATCCATAGATTATATTATAATGATGAATATTATGCTCAAACATTTTTCATGTCTCTTATTCATCCTGTTACTAATGTTTTAGGTTAACCCTTGTTTTTTTGTATAACCTCATGTGAATACTTGTACAAAAGAGAACATGAGGGTCCAATAGAAAGATAGAGAAAAAATATTTAAATAAATTTTTATGTTTTATTATGTAAAATTTATGGATGGTCCTAATTTTCCCTTGAATTTAAACCTTTATTTCTAGTTTTGGTAATGTTTTTATGTTATTTATATTTATAATTATGTTATAGCTTTGTATGTGAAAAAAGTATGGCCGCTATAAGGGAAATAGTCATCACTATCTTCCATGGTATTTAAATGAGGGCACCGAGGTAGAATTGATCTACAAATTCTAAGTACATGCCTCAGAAAAGATTTAAAAAAGATAAAATCATTGAAAAATGATAGGATAGGTACTATACTTCCAATATAAAACCCACACCCCTCTTCCAACATATATATCCAAGCCTATACATCATCAAATACTAAGATGAATAACTAGAGTTACTTCATACTACCCACTACTAGGTTCATTACTTTTTTGAGTCCTCTATTTTGTAGTAAGGGTTCTGATATATATTTTTTCAATTCCAAGTTATAGATAAAAATACTCATTCTGTTTCATTTGAAATCACTATTTTAAAAAAACCATTTCCATTTAAATTTATAACTCAATAGTTCTTAGATAGGATATTATGTATATTGATAAATATACATATCAATGAATAGTTAAATGCATCTATCATTCACATGTTATAAATTATAACACTTTATTAATTTAAAATGACACTATATGTAACTGAAACTGTGACTATAAAATGGTTCAATTAGATGGAACACCATTCCCAATTTATAGAGGCACCCACACTATTTAAATTTCTATTTTAAAACATGAAATTTTAACCAATAAAACAATTCATATCAATTGACCAGTGGTTAATAGATTGAACTCAATATAATTTTCTAGTTAATGTTTCAACATCAATATATACTGTAAAATTATATTTAGGTTGATGAAAACACTTTAATCATTCCAATTATTTATCCCTTCCAGAAACATAAGAACAATCTCATATACAACTATCAAAGAATAAGGAATATGAAATTGAAGATGCATGCAGTAAGTGAACATGTTAAAGAATAATGAATGACATATAAATCCTCATTCATCAATAATGATTCATGGGACACTACCTTTATTCTAGATAGGGACAAGGGGTAAAAAAATAAATTCCAAACTATTAATAAAATATACAATCCATATTCATAAACCAATGATAAAATTAGTAAAACTGTAATAGGAATAATCTAGAACATAGTTCTCATATTAGTAAATATTCATTTTCCCCATATGTGGGTATGCTACTCCCACGAGAATACTCATTACTAAATTCTGATGCATGCTAGTCTCATGTCTAGTAACCCAAACATTAAGGGAAATGGAATAGAAACCACTAATACCCATTTTTAAAATCATGAACCTAGTTTACTAATACATAACCAAATCTTGTTAGTCATAAATACTCAAGAACACCTCCCTATATTCCAAAGGCTACTGACTAGAAGTTAGGGTCCAAGGAGGTACAATATTGAAAATATACCCTCATAATCATAGTATCACAATGGTATAACAAATTAATAAATAGAAATTAATAATAATTATAGGAAGGGTAAAAAATATAAACCATAAAGTCAGTAATAATAATCAACACAAAAGAGATATCATGATCAAGTTCATGATTATGTCATGGAACTATAAAAAATTTGGGAATACATACATCCATGTATATAAAAAATAAAAGAGTGCAATAAGGCTATTTCCAATACCATAGTGATCCAAGGCTTGGTCTCGGGCTCCCAATCCCCCATTATAAAATCAATTAGGCATCCAAGATCAAGTTCTTTACCTTTCCCCAAAATGAATACATGAAGTCTATCTAGGTACCAAATAGTGGCTCGAACAAGGTGTGTGATATACTCAATAGGCCACCTCCAACAATGTCTATACAAATCCATTCCATGATTATTAAGGTAGATGTGTGTAGATATAAAGATAAGAAGTGGATTAACATATGTGAAATAATAATATTTTTATGATAAGACTTCTTATGGGATACCTGGGTGAAAATACTTGATTCATATCATGTCGGTGATGTCACAAGAGGGAACATGCATGAGGTTTAGGTCTAGCGTATATAACCAATGTTTACCAACTTAAGTAATCATAATTATCAAACAAGGTGAAACTAGTTCATCCAAATAATAATGATAAGAATGCATTATCCGAGAGGAATCAAGGGATCCTAGACCATAGAAGGTCGATCCAACTCATATTATATAAACTAGCCATCCAAACTACATGTTGATATGTGTAATACAATGGGAAGACCTAAGTTATTCCATTTGAATAATTTTTAACCAAGTTCATGGATAATTTACATAATAAATCTTATAATAATAATGATAGGGGGACAAGGGTATATCCAATGCAACACCTATATGAAAACATCAACTGAATATCAGGATTTTATCTAAGTGATTATAATATCTATAAATTAGTCATGTTAATCATTGGTTCTATGTTTAAGAATGAATTTATAAATAATACAATGACTAGATGCCAAGGTTTTTATTTCATTTGTCAAGTGGACCAATTAATTGGGATTGTGTACTTTGAGTGATGAAAGAAATCACCTTGAAAATTAAAGACTGACTCATTTCAAACAACTCCTATAATAGGAAATAGGTCCATAGTATCAATATAAACTTTATATTTAATTAAATTTCTACATCCAATCAATAACCATTCCAATTTATTCACTTTATATAATTAAATTCTATACCTTTTCATTGAATAATGAAAAAGGCTATATAATGCATCATAAAATTTATAATTTGACTAAAAGCTAATATAAAATGAGCTAAACATGATTTCCCATTTATATAGTGTCAATAAATCCAAGAAAATTAATTAAATCATTGAGAAATCCAAACCAAAAAACTAATGGTAATTTCAGTTTTTAATATAAAATGGTGGACTTTAAATATCTAAAGAACACCCAAGTGAGTGGATTATATTGAGTTACATGACCTCCAGTTATAATAATAGGTTCTACTAGGGAATTTATATTTAAAATTAAACTAATAATTTATGGTAAATTGATTTTAGGGGAAAAGGGCAAGTGAAACCAAAACCCTGCATGATAGCGATAATTATAAATCGATGATACTCAAAGAAAAATCCATAGACAAACAACCTTATTTCATTAAAATAAAACTCATCTAATGTCATCACTTTGTTTTTCCTAAATTGGAAGAACACAAAAGAAAATAAAAATATCCTAATAATAAGTCATATTATCTTACACCAAAATAGCACAGAGGATGGTGAGGTAAAAAATGAGAAGAAGGTAATGTGTCGACGTATATACAAGTGTAAATCCATCAAGATGGAGAAAATGTAATTTTAATGGTGGACAAGAAAGAAACTACAAAAACAAGGTTAGTCAAGGGAGGATCTCTACAACTAGAAAAGATCATTGTGTATGTAAGTTGAAATAAAAATAGGCGGTTTAGTTATAATGAAAGAGTTGAAACAATGTCATTTTAACAATCTTTTAGAGGTCACGTTGTTTGGAAATTTGGTTAACCAAACCATGAAGCAGCCATATGAAAAGTATTATCTACAACACTCCTTACACGGGCTAGTCACATGGATAGAATATGTGAAACCAATGAAAAAACCTCTGTAATGATACATACATCATTAAAACCATAATTTAGCCTAAGATACATGGTTAGGTCAAGTCATTTGGCCCCTTCTATGCACCGGATAATCACACATGGTTTAAACAAACCATGCAGACTGCAAGGCATGATTTATACTAATCAAGCGTCCAAAATGTTCCCCCCAAAACTCAAGGCTTCAAGATCCGTACAATCCATGAAAACCCCCAAAACCTCTACAATGTCATTGAGTATTCTTATTCAGTCAAATCCAAGGATTTAAACATTAGTTAAAAGGTTATGTGTCTTAGATAAAAATCAGGGTGCTTCAATAATAAAAAAATTCAAATAAGGTGATGATTAAACACTAATTATCCCATGATAAACCTTAGAAAACCTACAACACACCATCCATCAAAAAAACATATTATCAAACTCCATCAGAACTAAAAAAAATACCTTGTATCGCCTCTTCGATAAATAATAATAATAAATAATGAGTGAAACATGAGATATCATCACCACAAATCATAAATTTTGGAAATAGGTATTAAGAACCCACCATGGAATAAACAATAACACCTTAATATGAATCACATTAAATATAGGGTTTGAGAAAGTAATAATATAATTGAATAAGTTAATTTGGATGGAAAAATTTATAATAACATTCTGAAAACTAAACCATGATGTGGTAAAGTATAGACCATGTCCTGGTGGTTCTTGGTAAACCCATATCTGTGATTCCTAGGATTAAAAAGGGTCACCCCCCCCCTAAACAATTATTTCATTTATTAAAAATGTGTTTTACCCACACCAAGGAATAGTGAAATAAACTATTCCAATTTAATCATGTCTCTCTACTCTAATCAAAGACCACCATGGAATAGTTTCTTATAGCCTCACCATTTCCTTGAAACACCAACAAAAACACCATGAAATGGTCTTAAACAATCCACACCATAGACGACCATGATTATCTAAACACTCCTTATAGAAGACAGGGAATCAAATTTCCAACCATGATCACTAAAATAGGAACCCCCATACTATAAACTCGGACTATAGATTAAAATCCTCTATAATGGTCATCATTACCCCCAACTACATAAGCTAAAATAAATTAAATTTTAAATGGATATAAATAGACCATGACAATAAAAATATATATTATAATTAATCTCTTCACACATCATAGTTTCCATTAAGAGACCAAACAACAATTTTACTCAACAACCACCCATGAGATCCACTCTGACAGCTCTAAAACCTAGAAAAACACAAAAGTAAATATCTAAGAAACTTTAGGAAACTATATTCAACTATTAATATAATATTCATAATTAATTTCCTCAATGTATAATGTTTTGTAATTAATCTTTTTTAAAAACTCCTTTAATAACAATAAATGAATCAAAAGAGGGATAAAAATATATCTTATTCTAGTATATTATACCTAATCAAAATATTCTTCAAATAGGTTTTCTATAAATGTTTTATTATTAAAATGGAATGATATTGAATAATACTAGTTATAGGAATATTTTTTACGACTGTAAAATCATTTTATGTCATTAATTAGAAAATTGATTTGTTACTAATTGTAATCTACAATGATAATTTCATCCATATATGATCACAAAATGACATATAAAATACCAAATGATTTAAAAAAGCAACATTACTTTAGGTTGAATATTCTTTAGTAATTATTTCCTATGAATTCATATTAAATTGAATTCCACTATATTATGGACTTTACTAATCCATGGAAACATATATTATGTTCATAAACAAGCTCTTACTTACTGGACTCAAAAGCCCATTAATTTCACTATATGGATTTCCTACTCCATAATTCTATCTAGAAAAAGTTATCATTATATTTATATGTTAATATAATAAGGGTACCAAATATAAAATTATCAAAGATAATCTAATAGTAGTTAAATTAATGATAAGATAAATATTTAGTTTAATCCACACCAAAATATTTCTTTAAAACCTTTTTAGGTAGTCTTTCCTTATACAGGTTTCTATCATCATGACTTCCCATGAATCAATATACCGTCTTGTTATATAATTCCATATTATCCTATAGTTAGGTATTTATTTATATTGTGCACACGAATACAATGGGGAACTCTCCTCCCTACAATATCTCATTATCTAGAATTTTTCTTCTATATTTTTTCTTCAAAATAATTATCTTTTTTTCCATTATTTAATAAAAATAGTGAAAATAAAGCTAATATATATTGATTTTCATAAATTTTATTATTTTATATCTAATATATATAATTTTTATTGGATTATAAAACTAATTTATGGTATCAAAATATCATTTTAGGATATTTAATAAATTTTAAACTTACATGAAAGACATTGGATCATTTCTCCAACTGTCAAATTTAGATGAATATTTATTCTTAAAATGAACAAACTCATTAAAGACTGTATTCCTAGTTCTAATGATTTTTTATTCTAATCATCCTAATACTGATAATAAAAATTTTCATTATGGTAATTGATGATGAAATTTTTTTGGTACTTATCATCCAACTCAGTGAATTCCTTTTATATAGAAAGAATATAATAAAATCAACTAAAAACTCTCAAGTATATTATCTATACTTTTTTGAGTCAAAGATAAATCAGGTATTTTTTATAAGGGGTACATATAGAGATTATTAATAAGTTATGCAACCATTAAAATATCAGTAAATCAAAATAACTGGTATAATTCTATTTCGAACCACAAAATCTTCACTCACCTAATAATTCATTCATACATTTAGCTAATCTAATTTTTTGGGGTCTCCTAAGGAATAAATTCTCCATATAAAGCCCACTTTATATATAAAATTATCTGAGTCATCAAATATCATAATCATTATAATTATCATGTTGTATAAATTTTACATTCATTCCTTTTCATTTTTAACAAGGACCTTCAATTTCTAAAAAGAATAAAGAAAATTAGACATATTTTTCATAAAATATACTCATAAATTTTGTGTTAAGTCATAAATGAACTAAAATTATATAGTAATACTATAAAAAAGTATAAAATTGTGTCCCTAAACATTGTGATGGGAGATATATAGTTTCTCATATTGGTTTTGGATCAAGGTAAGGATAGTTCTAATAATGTACATGTTGTTAAGGAGGATCTAGTGGTTAAGGCTCAAAATAAAGTGAATTTTTCTTTTGATATTTCTTATGGATGGGATTTAGTTGTGAAAGGAACCAACCCAAAAGCTTATAAATTTAATATGGAGTAATTACTTATGGTATTGTTTAGTGATGGTATAGATTCACATGAGGTATTAATATGATGCTAAAAAATATATAAAATCAGGTAATAAAATTCATGTTAGTAAATTAAAATACATGAAATTAAAAATTTATAAAAAAAATTGGAATGATTTCTATAATTTATTTATTTTTATTGGAAATTATTTTATATTTATAAATAAAAGTACCAAATATAACTTAATGCCTCATGATTTTGACTTTGGGGTAATATTGGAACATTTTAGTAGAAAAGATATAATTTAATTGAGATAATTGATGTTGGGTTTAAGACTTTTTTAGTATCACTACTATAAAACATACATTTAATAAAACTAAAAATAACCTTTATCAGCGCTATAAATTCACTGATAATGTGATTTTAGATAAAATTCAAGAACATTTATCATCACTAATAAAGGGTTCATTTACTATAACTTTTAAAAGTACTGCTAGAGGTCACATTTATTAGCACTTTAATTTGGCACCGCTAAAGGAGTCTTATATCATAACTCTTTTAAGCACCGATAATGTTCTTTTATTTGTGCTTATAGAAGAATATATAAAGTATAACTTTACACAACTTTTAGAAGTGCTAAGAAATGTATCTCTTATCAATGCTTTTAAAAGTGTTGTTAAATGTTTTCTTTATTATTTTTTGAAAAGGTGCTGATAAAGGGATATACTACATTGTGCTATTACAGAATACCACAACATAATATACACACAAAAAACAAACCAGATATCAAAAAAAATTATTCCCAATAATTAATCTTAATGAAATGAAATTTATAACACAAATACCACAAAAAAACATGATATTATAGACATTTCAAACATTGGTATATACAATTACATTAATGAAATTTATTATATACATTAAAAAAATACTAACTATCATTGTTATCACAATTTACGTTGAATTTATTTCTCGAAATGAAAATATTTCTTGATTAGTTTTGAATAAACCACCTCACTTGAAAAAAAGAATACACTTATATAACAAAAAAACTATTACAAGTAATACTAAAAATAAATAAATTAAACATTAATTCAATAGATAATGATTTTAAAGTGAAAATATCTTGTTTATCTCTATAATTTATAAGGTACAACATCATTTATATTATTTAAAAAGCAATAAAATGGACAAAAATATTATGAAATAATATAAATCTACAAGGAATAATGATTATTAAATCAATGTTCTAGTATATAATTTTGTTAGAAAAATAGATAAATAATATCGTAACATTAAATTTTAATCTATCTGAAGGTTTTCCTTCATTATAGTCTCTTTTTCTAATGGATTGGTAACATCATCATGTACAGAAGACATTAACTACATGATTAGTCAGAAATTAAATTTAGATTATGTTAATGTAGTAGAGAACATATAATCTTATGAGGAAAAATATAATATATTAAAAAACATTTTTACATTCTTATTGAACTCTTATTATTATTTTTAAATGTTTCAAGCATTTTGTTCCACTTTTGATAGGCAAAATCCCATCTCTTTTTCCTCCTCTAATGTATGATACATTATCTACATAAAGACCAACACGATCTTATTGTGATGTCCCAATTAAAGGGTCATTTTGAGTTGAATTTTCATCTGAATCAACATTTTTTAGTCACTAGTAGGAACATCGACCAATTCATGTTTGTGGATCAAAGACATAAAATAATTTCACAGCCTATCATTCCATTATGAATGGATTACCTCTTTCCCCTTCTATAGGTAAATTCTTCTTCACAATTCCCATTTCTTCAGCCTTCATTCCATTGATATTGTAAAACCATTTGCAATAGAAAATAGGCACATGAAATTTTGTATAATCCAAATCATATATCTGTTAGATAATGAAAAAAGTTTACAAATATAATAAATTGTATTTCTATCCTTGGAAACAGATATATGAATCACATCATCCACAAGCATAACACCACTATTTTTCATCATACTGAAGTAATCATATTATTTTGTATAGAATGTACAACCATTAATTACTAACCCAATGTAATAGATATAATTTTTATTCGGTTCTATAGATATCCATTGAAGTCATTCAGCAATTGAATTTTGATTTTCAGATAAATCATTATATATTTGATCTCTAAACTATCCTATAAACTATTAATTATGTGTATCTGATATCCATATTTCTTTAATTAATGGATTTAATTATTTAATAATTTCTTTGTGAGATTCAACGTATAGATCAACATCTTCACTGTTATATAATATGTAAATATTTGCTTTCTCCCACTCTATCAAGGTAATTTTAACAAAATCACTTCCATAAATCCCTTCACCCATAAAGTGTTCGCTATGATGAGACTTTGGGAGACAGATTATTTCAACATCTGATAGGTAATCAGTACAAAATTCAATAGCTTATTCAACAATATTTTTTATGCAATAGAACCTTCTATCCATCTTTGATTCTTGACATTCCCTTTCAAAATCAACATATATCGTTCAATGGGGTACAAAACTCTATAATAGATAGGACCATATAGTTGAACCATTCTGACAAACTAAACCATCTATTGGACCATTATATCAAAGAATGAAGGTGGAATGAATATTTATAATTAAAATAATATGATTTAAATATCCTTATTCAGAATGGGAATATTTTTCATGTCTATAACCTTATTTTATATGAATTTGAAAAATAAGTAGAGTCTGGTTAATGTATGTCATATATTTTGAGGCAGAATGAAATAGAAAGCAACAAGCATTTAATCCTGCATAAAAACATGACATCCATGTGATTTTAGTCCTTATAAAATCAAATTATTCATTGACATGAAATTATTTATACGTGATGAATACCCTTTTAGAACATTTACACTTATAAAGAAAAGGAAAATATTAAATTTTTTATGAATGGATATAGTATAAGATGGTGAAAGAATAAAATTACAACTTTTACCCTTCACCGGTTCCAACTCTTCCCTTTATCCCCATTTAAATCAATTCCAACCATGACTTTATGTAATCCTTTATTTTTTCAATCCCATTTAGTAGCATTCTAATAACATTAGAAAATAAATTATTTTCTATATGAAAGGAATCAGTTACTTTTTGACATACAAACAATTCCAATGTGGGAATTCAAAGAAAATTGACCTCTTCTTCAAACCAGATTTTGTATGGTTTTTCAAAAAATGGTTTACTAAATACATTTTCAATCTTTTTTACTTTTTCTTATAGTTGATCAAATGTTTCTAGATATGGTACTTTACCTTTTTTGATATTCCCACTGAATATAGTCATCCAAGATCAGTATTTAAGTCATCGAGGTAGATAAATTTGATGCCCTAAAACACAGTCTTTGAGGAATGTTTTAACTGAACTGAGTATGAAAAAATGGGACACCCCAATATTCCTTTAATGTTTTATCTTGATAAATTTACATTAGTGGGCAATTCACTTATTATTTTGTACAACATGTCCCTCAATGTGAATAGTTCACTTCCTTTAGAATCATACATTGTTACACCAGTATCCCACATCAATTTCATATCTTATATCAATGGATCCAAATATACATAAATATCATTATCAAGATGCTTTACCAGCATGATGGGCCTTGTGATTTGAGTACTAGTATATAAACCAAAAGGAATTAATCCATCTGTAGATAACAAAAGACGAAAGTTTCTCTAATCATCTCATAATTCAATAAATTCATAATAATTTTTATTCCATTGAGGAGAATCTTCTGGATGATGTAGGTTCCCATATTTAATTATTGTGTCTACAAGCTATGTTAATTTTCAAGAAATTTCCTAACATCCATATACTCTTATAAACCGTGGAGTGATAGGAAAGTATCGTAAATATTTCGAAAGACTTGGTTCATTTTTCTTGTATCGATCTATTTTTCATGTAAGGAATTTGATGAGTGATTCATGGTCCTTGCGAAAAAAATATGAAATAATTTGGAAAAAAGTATTTTTTAGAGATCATTCTCATTGAATGTAAACTTCTTTGAACTTCAAATGTTCTGCCTGGTAATTCATTTTTTTCTTGTAGAATATCATTCAGAAGACCAATTAGTTCTATAAATCCACTGTCACTCCATTCGTTGACGGCTTTCAAAATATATAACTTCAATATAGATGGTAATGTTGTGTATTTAGTGAAACTAGTATAACAATAGATTCTTGAAATAGCTATTTAACTCCCCAAACAACATTGTAAATTCACAATGGTCATCTTTAGTTTTCATTTTCATTACTTCCATGTGATCTCCATCATCTATTACAATGTTATTCATATCAAATGACTCATAACCATAATATCATCCTAATTGATGTTCACGTTTATTTTTTCTCATGTTTAGTCCAAAATTTATATCTTTGATCTAATCCGGGACAAATCAAATGTTCTAAAAACTCTTTCAGACAAATTTTTCTTGAATAACAACAACATAAACATAGATAGAAGATTTCAGAAGGGTCATCTACATTCTTTCTTGAAAAAATGATGAACCCTTTAACTCCATCTTCTTTTTTTTCAAACGATTAATGTGCATCCATTTTTATTTCATATCTATCCTATTGGGTTCATAAAAGATTAATTTTTTACAATATATAAACAAAAATACACATAATATATTCATTTTTAAAAGTTAAAGTTAATGATAGTTATAATAATGGCAATATGGATCATTTCTACAATATTATCATAGTACCTATATATTCCAAATCCAATAATATGGGCTGTTAGAATTTGAAAAAATATTGGGAAAAAAAGGAATATAATAAATGTTATTATCACTATACTTTATAGGTGTAAACTAAGAGATAGATAGGTTAATGACCCTAGCTGAATTACCCAAACAACACTAGGTCATATCAACTTATGTATTCTAGCACACCTCAAAGTCACAAAATAATGGTTTAAAATTTAGGAGTAAACTCCCATTAATTAGAGGTGGTCCCCCACCAATAGAAACAATCTGTACTACAGTTCGAACAAAATTCTAGCATGACCATTGGGGTCAATGTACATGAAGACACAAAATCATCATTACACGATATAGGCATACATATTAGATAAACTACTATGGAATTAAATGATGAAATAACTTTATAGACACACATATATGTCATGATTGTATAGAAAACACTAACTTATAGTCAATAAGAAATATTAAATAGATCAAAACCTAATATTCGAACATAAAATGGACTAAAAGAACCATAATGATTCAAAAAGTGAAGGATTTATGTGATAAAACCTCATTTGCTTAACTGGGGATGGCCCCATTGAATTTTCTATATAAGAAAAAAAGAACCATAGTGAATTCTAAGAGGAACTATATCCTATGACAAATATAACCAATAGAGGAACATACATAACTCCACAAACAAGGTTCTTTAAAAATAGAATACGAAGTTGCATGTCCACGATGGTGTCCATGAAAGGTGTCATCATATGTATAATTATTATGGAACCACTAATATGACTCAAATTAGTAGTCAATAAACATGCATATACATGAATCTTTCTACAAATTTATATAAATATATGAAAAAATTATTTAGTAAAAAGATATAAAATAGTGCATTAAAACAACAATGAATAAATCCAAGGCTCAGTGTTAGATATAAACAACAGATGATACAATGGTAGTCAATAAAAACAACTGACCACAAATCATTCCCTAAACAACAGATCATAAACAACACATCATAATCAATGAATCATAAACAAATTGTAGAAGAAGAAATCAAAAAAATACACAATGAAAATAAAAGTGCCTACCTCACTAGGTTGAGGAAAATATGAGACCCTCTTCAGATGTTAGACAATATGTTCGGAGGATGTCGTGCGGTGTTATTAGACCTTCGATTTATCTAGGAGTACCGGAAGCATGGGTCTTCTCCAGAATGATTCTATTTCATTATGGGATTTAAAATGGTTTGGGTTTTTAAAATAGGCCAACACACTTCTAACAGTTCTTACTAATAAGCGCTGATAAAAGTTCCTTTTATCAGCATTTTGTTTATCACTGATAAATCCTCATCTTTATGAGCATGAAAAAATAGTTGATAAAGATTATTTTTTCAGTTTTTATTACTGAAGCATTGTTAAAGGATTTATAATTCTAATTATAAATAAAAAAAATTATAAATATTTATGAATACTTAATAAATATACATAAATTTAAATATACTAAATATATTTCTTTTAAAATATATTTATTATTATTTTATAAATATTTATTTATAATTGTAAAAATATTTTTAAAATTTTTTATTTATATCATTATATATATTTATATAAGTATACATTTATATATTTATATATTTATATATTTAATAAATAAATATTATTTTAAATAGAGTTAATATATTCATCATTTAATTAAATTTTTTTTAAATCAAATAATTATTTAAATATACATAATTATTTTTTTATAATTATATAAATACTTTTAAAAAAAATATTTATTTATAATTGTAAATATATAATTATATAAATATAGTAAATGTATATTTATAAATATTTTTATTTATAAATATTTTTACTAATAAATATTTTAAAAAACTATATATTTTTAACATTATTAATGAATATCTATTTTTGAGTGCAGGCATATTTGTTAAAAATGAGTATAGTTGAATAAATTAAAAATATAGGTACACTAAAAATATTAAAAAAATGGATAAGTTATACGTGTGTGAATATTGTATATAAAAATGCATTAATTACATATATGTGAAATCAATATAACACACATTTGATCTATATTAAATTGAAAAATCAAAAAACATTCAATTATATGACATGTACTATGGCATTGGTAAATATTTTTATTTCAAATTATTTTTTAATTATATACCATTATTCAATACATATATGAAAAATTATAGTAAGGCGCATAAATATTTTGTAATATATAATTCATATTTATATACATTAATATATATATATCTATATATTTAATATAAAAAATTTAATAAAAATAATTATCATAATTATCTAATTAATAAAATGTTTAATATTTAATATTGTATAATCAAAAAATTAATTATTATCTATAATTATTTAATTAATAAATTTTTTAAATTTTTTTTAATAAACACGGTTTTTATTTATTTTTTGTTTAATTATTTTATTTTATCGGTGCTAAAAATTAATTGAGGAATGAAATATTTATCATAAGTAAACATAAAGTATTGATAAAGTGTACCCTTTATGAGCACTAAAAATAAAACAGTTTTAAAGGATACCCTTTATCAGTGCTAAAAATAAAGCGCTGATAAACGATACCCTTTATCATCGCTAAAAATAAACCGGTGATAATGGTATTTTTATCAGTGCTAAAATAAAATTTCTCATAAAAGGTTAAATTTATCAGTTCTTTCTTTAGAGCTAATAAATTTGACATTTATCAGTGTTTTCTTCTAGCACTGATAAATAACAGCGTTGTTAAAGTCATGTTTTGTAGTAATGATTTTTGAGGTTTTATATTTTTTTCAAGATTAAATATAAATTTAGATTTTAAATAGATTTTACTATATTCATAAATGGATTTTTATTTTTATATATATTTATATTTCTTCAATATCATATTTGTGTTTTTATGTTTTTATATTGTTATTACATGTTCATCCTATTTCAAGAAAAAAATTAATTTTCATTTTTAAATGATCCCTGATTATTCATGGTGTAAATTTTTACCCAAATTATTTTTATTAAACAAATTTCAGGTTGTTATATGAAAATGACCTCTTTAAAATATTAGAAAATAATTTTATACCCCTCTTTAACAAATTTTAATGGATTTTGTTTCATGATTGAAGTGTGATATTTTCTATAGTATAGAAAATCTTGATATTTTTGAAGTGAATAATACAGGTGATATATCTCATATATTACATGATTTTTTCTCTAGAAACTCAATAAGGGAGGAAATCCTTTCATATAATTTTGAACAAAAACATTCCCTCCAAAAATATCATCCTACTTATAATTCTATTTTTACTTTGATTTCAAGACAAACCATGTTTTTAATATATTTGTGAGGGAACACATACCTGGACTAAAGACCCTGACTATATGGATGGAAGGCCAAGAGGCCCATAGGCCGTAGATAAGTGGAAAAAAGTTATAAAACAATAAATCCACCCCCTCATGTTTCATGTATTCTCAATCTCATCATATAATTGTTTCATATGGGGATTTCAATTTTATCCCTGTGTAGAGGTGATCATGGCCTACATCCAAGAGTGTATTTGTCACCCTACAGATAGTCCCCACTAAATCTATCTTAACATCAATAATAACCTCAACTACACTATCTTGCACTCTACTAGTCTGAATCTACTCTAGTATAGAGTATTAAAGGCCTAAATTTGGTGGCAAGAATTTATAGTGACATGATGTCCTAATACATGGTTGAAAATCCCAAATTAGGTGAATACTACATCAAATGTCATACTCCAATGTAGAACCCACACTACTATAGTGATATAGAACCATTTTAATTCCATCCCACCTAGATTTGAACCTGGGTTTCATGAAATATTATGTGGTGAAATTACCGGTCAATTAATCCCAAACTAATAAAAAATGATCATTCTAGTTACTATTTTTCTTATTATAGTGATGAAATTATAAACTATAAGAGTAATAGTTTTATTTTAACTCAATGAATACACCATTCCTCCCATTTCATTAAAATTAATTGTTATGATTCATTTTTCATCTTTTCAAGAGATTTTAATTCGAAATTCTCTTTAAAAGAGTCTAAAAGTCATATTTGTGGAGGTTAATTAATATTTTTCATTGTTCAATTTATAGCGTTTATATATGTTCAATATGTTCTTAGTTTATTGAATTTGGAATTTGAATAAGGTTGACGAGACATTATTATGTAACTAAAAGTTGTGGTTATACACTATGCTTGAATTAATCTGATTAAAATGTTTTAAATTTTATAGTGAGCATTCAAGGATATTAATTATATTCTAAAATATTTTTTATTTTTCTCACTTTTTTGGGATTATTACGGGTGTGAGACTTTTAAAAAATCAGATTACATCACAACATAGATAGAAGGGGTCTTCCCAATGATAAATTTATTTTCCTCTAGACATTGGAAAGAATTCACTCGATATATTAAATGGGTAAGCATGCTTCCAAGAAAATATTTCATACCTTTCTCTTACGAAGATAATACCATAATGAAAATATTCTTCCTGAATTAATTTTCATATTTTTTGTAAACAATTTGGAATTAAATAAACCATTTTAAATTTTTTAACCATTTATTACTTAGTGGATTTATTGGCCTCCACATCATCACGTTATACTAGGATCATTACACTAGAACAAAATTATGGTGGGGTTAAATGGTGTTTTTTCTTGATAAGGAATGTGATAGTGGTTTCTATTGGGTAGCCTTGACTATTTGGTTTTTTCTTCTATGGTCAGAAGTTACTTCCCTCCTTATCATCTTTTTTCCTCCCCATCACACTATACCAGATTTTGGACTGACATGGTAGAATGGGATGCTTTTGTGGATTTTTCATTGAATAATTCAATAAGTATATGAAGGTTTTTTTATTGGTTGTGGTGTTTCTGACATTGGAAGATAGTGACATCCCACAAGTTTCGCATTTATTCATTGCCGACGACTACATCCTATTATCCAGAGCAACCACCAACGAATGTCGGGTGATTAGCCATGCGATCCAGCAGTATGAATGGTCTTCTGGACAGTCTATCAACCACGGAAAATATGAAATCTCCTTCAGTGCAGGGGTGCCTCCGGCAAGAGAGATGAGCTTTGTGCTTCTAAAGGCATGCATGTGGTCGATAAACACTAGAAGTATCTCAGGCTCCATACAGTTATTGGCCGGTCCAAAAAAGATATTTTTGCTTCTTAGGTGGACAGAATTGAGAAAAAAATCCAACGATTAACCCCAAAAGGTATCTCCAAAGATGGAAAAGGAACCCTCATTAAAGCTGTCATTCAGTTATCCCCAACTACTTTATGTCCATGTTTATGATCCCAGTGGCTATTGTCAATATGATCCATTCACATACTGCCAACTTCTGGTGGGGGAAAATGAGGGAAGGAATAGACCCTACTGGCTGGCATGGGAGAAACTCTGCAAACCCAAGGCCGAGGGAGGGATGGAATTCCGTAATCTTCTCTTGTTCAATGATGCTCTGTTAGCCAAAAAAGGGTGGCACCTTATTAACCGTCCATCATCTATCTGTGTGTGGGTACTCTGTGCCAAATACTTTCCCCACACGAACTTCCATGGCTCCTCCCTTGGCCCCCAACCAAGCTTCCTCTGGAGAAGTATTTTGGGGGCCTGCAATCTCCGGGAAAAAGGGCTGGGCTAGAGGATTGGAAATGGATCATCTGTCAACATATGGACCGACCCATGGCTTATTAATAAGGATGGGGTGCAACCCACATCCCCCATCCAACCAGGTCTTGAAGACGCCACTCTTGATTGCCACCAGTTAGACCAGGGCTCGGGGTGGTGTTTGGAAAAGATCCAAGATTGTTTTAACGAAAGAGACCAAAGAATTATCCTCAGTATCCCCTAGGTCCCTCATACAGGCCCAATCCATCTATTCTGGACCAACGATTCCTCAGGCGATTACTCGGTGAGATCTGGATACAGAATGGCTCTTGACATCCACTCTCTTGACCGTGACGAGGGACCATGGAATCTGGTTTGGAAGCTCAATATCCCCCAAAAAATCTGCCATTTCTCATGGCAGGTATTCAAGGGCACCCTCCCTACAATGAGCCTTCTCTCCTTTTGTCATATGTCCAGTGCCAAGTCCTTCCCTTTCTTCCCGAATATCCTAGAAACTCCTTTGCACGCCATCACTAACTTCCCAGGAGCTAAGGAAATTTGGAATAAATGGGGCCCGGCTTCGGAGGCCTCCATGGACACCGCATCCGACCTCCCCGATCTTCTGATGGGTTGGTGCTCCTATCTTTCATCATCTACTACTGGTTTTCTTTGCACCCAGGCCTGGATCATTTGGGTTCAGCGCAACGATTCAGTTTTCCACCAAGTCCATAAAACCCCTGACTTCTGGATTGAACGAGCAATTTCATGGATGGAGGGCTGGAAGGACCACAAAGTATATTATTTTTCGTGTGTTACCCCATATTTCCCCACTCAATGGACCCACCCAACAGAAGGGAGTCTTAATAATAATGTGGACGCTTCTCTTCCCAAAGATGGGCTAGTCACGCTCGGCCTTCTGGCTCATAATCATCTATGGCATATCAATGCAGCAAAACATGAATAACATCATGCCCTATGGGAACCTGCAGTTGCGGAAGCCTTTTCTATCCTTGTGGGGATGACACTAGGTTTGGAACGTGGATGGGCTGATATCATCATTGAGTCTGACTACCTTATTGTTATCAATGCTATTAATTACCATGACGCCGGACTCCAGCCTTTTGTCCTCATCATCAGAAGAATACGCTCACTTTGCCAAGGCTTCTCTTGCTGCACCTTCTCCTTCACTAAAAGGGAATGAAACAATGCATCCCACCAACTTGCGGCCTCAGTCCCCTTCGATGTTTACCAGCTATGGATGGACAATTTCCCTTCATGACTCTGCTTATGTAAGGTTGCGGATCTTCATCATTAATAGTACCTCTTTTACAAAAAAATCATATCATTACCCTGAATAACTTTTACATCCCCCTCTACCTTCAATCCTCTTTCAACTAATCATTTTCTTAATCAATCTTTCCAGTTCCATCTTCCCTATTTTTATTTCCATATTGATTTTTTGTGTTTTTTAAACATAGAACTATAATATAAAACTCTTTCATGAGTTCCCACAAATTATTTCTAAGTAATAATTAAGCACAATGAATTTTGGAACTAAGAAATGGGGTATTTCCTCAATGAAAAAAATCATTGAGAAAAGTAACATTTTATCAATGCTAAAAAATAACTGCAAAATGAATAATTTATCAGTATTAAAAACTATTTATATTGAATATCTTTATTTTCTTAGTGTTTTGAAATATTTTAATGAAACACTATGATTACTTTTAGTTATACAAAAAACCATTAAATGAGAAAAAATAAATATTTATGATATAATCACCCATATTATCAGTATAAATAATATATTAATCGATCTAAAAAATATCAAATAAAAAAATTTTTATTTTAAATAATATTCTTATTTTAATTATTTTAAAACTATTTTAAATATGAGAACAAGCCTAAATAATTTGTTAACAATCAGTAATATTTTATCATTTAACCATATTTAGAATTATAAATGTATTTATAAAAAGTAACATATATATAAGTCATAATAATAAATAATTTTTTTATTAATAACACTTAATAAATTTAAAACTATTTAAAAATGGAAAAGTAGAAAATAGGTTACTCTAACCACGCTATGCATCGAAAATAAATGTGGTTAATTCCAACAAATCTGAAAAGAATGAATGATCGTTTTCATAAAATTTAATGAAAATAATAGAATGGTTTATCATTTTTTAGTATGTTATGAGTGTTCTAAACTTCATTAAATCTTAAAACTGATTATTATAGTTTAAGTTATTGAAAATTCACCATTATTCAAAATCACATGTTGCATATTAGAAATGTAAAAAATGAATTGATGATAGTTTTCACAACAATTCGAGAACATCTAATCAATTTTATATATTGTTCATTCATAGAGCTTCATGAAAATTTGGAAAGATATGATAATGTTTTGGTATGAATATTTCATTTTATACTATAATAGCAATTTAATAATGAAAACATGCACTTTAAATCAATTTGACCACAAAAGGCATTATAATGACATAAAATAATTCATACATGTTGGAAATGAAACAAAGATACATATAAAAGGGTTTAAAATCAATACATGTGTGTTTTATTGGTTTTTATTATGTTCTAAGTGTTTTGATCTTATTTAACTCTTGAAATAGAAAAATACAATTTACATTATTTGGACAAAATCATGTGTTGAAATGAAATGTGGATCTTTTCTAGATTTCAAAAATGAATTGATGGTTATTTTTAAAGAGCTTAATGAAATTATAAAAATATATTCTAGGTTTAGATTTTTTGAAATATGTTTTAAACTAATGTAGATTTCATATATTAGAAACAAGAACATTTACTCAATCCATCAACACCATTAATTGGAATGATGCATAGTTATTTCCTTCTAGTCATAAAAGAATAAAATTTAGCTTTTATAAATTTTCATGACAATTCAAGTGAGTTTTATTGGTGTTGAGTATGTGACACATTTTTTAAACATATTTATTTCTTAAAATTGAAATATAAAAAATATCCCCTTTTCGATACACTGATCATTGAAATGATGTGATGTTCATTATTATATGATAGAAATGAACTAAATGTCATTTCAAAAGAGTTTCCTAACAATATGATAAGATCTTCTCAATTTTGAGTATGTAACGAATGTTTTGACCTTAAAATATATTTAAAACATGACCTTTTAATCAGTATAATCAGATCAGGCCTCATAATTTTAAAATTTTAATTCAAATTTGAACAAAATTAATCAACTATATTATTTTTATGCTTTAATGACATATTGATCATGTTTTTTGGTTTTGATTATATGACACATGATTTAAACTTCATTAACACTTAAAATAGAAAGATACACTTTAGACCATTTTCAATACACCAGGTGTAGGAATGGAAGTAGGTTTATTATTTTTAGTAAAAATGAATATAATTTTTTCTTAGTGTTTAATTATAAATCAAGATAATTTTATTAATTTGTATCATGTTACATTCATTTTAAACCAAAATAACATTTTTTTGTTGAAAACCCCAACTTTTAGTCAATCTGATCACACTAGGAATTAGAATGATGTTAGGTTAATTACTATATGTAAAAAAATAAATCATAGATAGCTTTAATAGGGATTAATGGAAATATATGTTTGTTTTCTTGGTTTCGAGTATGTGATGTGTGTTTTTAACATTATTAACCCTTAAATGAAAAAATAAAATTCCATCCATTTTTACTACACCACATTTGGAATAATGTGTTGTGAATTATTATAGTACAAAAAATAATCAGTGATCATTTTGTTTTAGTTTCATAACTATTTGAGATGATTTACACAATTTTTATCATGAAAAAAATGTTTTGAATAGATATTGTATTTTTATATTGAAAACAAGCACTTATAGTCAATCTAGACACATCTAGAATTTTAATGACATTAAGATAATTTCTATATGATATAAATGAATAAGTATAATATATGAACATTATCTTGGTTTTGAATATCTAACACATGTTTTGAACTTCGCTATCTCTTAAAATAGAGAGATTCACATTTCATTATTTTGACTACATGATGTGTCAAATTCAAATGAGGTTAATTCCTATAAGTCACAAATGAATAAAAGAACATTTTCCTATACTTTAATGAAAATTAGAGAATATGTTCTTGGTTCCTAGTATGTGATAGGAATTTTGATCTGAAAATCTTTTTATGTTGAAAACATTCATTTTAAAACAATTCAACCAGAATTGGAATCATAATGGAATGAGGTAAATTATTACATGTCCCAAATGATTAAATGACAGTTATGATAGGGTTTTATAATAATTCTAGTTTTTTTCTATTTTGTAATATGTGATGAGTTTTTTGAACTTCATTAACTCTTAGCACCGAAAAATAAACATGTTTTCATTCACACTACTCCACGTATTGATGTTATGTGAGATAAATTTATATAGGTCCAAAATGAATTAATGAATATTTTATAATAGTTTCATGCTAATCTAAGTTGATATTCTATGTTTTAAATACGCGAAAAATTTTTTGGACAAAAAAAATATTTTATATTGAAATCTAAAGAATAAAACAATATTCGGGGACATGTTGATATAAATAGATTATAAACCTATCCAGTGAATGTATAATAATATTATAAATAGTTGAAATAAAAGGACAGAAACCCTTTAAAATTGTATTCATACTATTATATCAATAAATAAAACATAATTAATTGATATTATTCCTCATATATACATTTATAGTGGACTCTTATAACCAATTATGATGGTATGATATTATCAATAACTAACTTGTAGTTTTTTTCAAATACAACTATAACATAAAGTAACATAACATTGTATTTTTATGGAAAAAACTATTTTCCATGTTTATTTCCATTCATCATAATTAATATTGAAAATAGATTCCTTCATACAACCATGAACTCAAATATCATTTTGTACTAATTGGATTTGAAAAAAACATTAAAACTACTTATTGACATTCTTATACAATCACCTTACATTTATCCCATTTTATCCATATTTTTATTTTTATTTTACAATGGTTTTACAGTAAACTTGGAAAAATGTATTAGATAATAAATTTAAATAAATATGTTGTGGATAAATTTATGTTCAAAAAATTTACTTGTTGGTGTAAGTTGAATATTGAAGAGGAGAAGTGATTTTTTGCATATTTATTGAAAAAAATACTAATATAACACATATTTAATATAAAAACTTATGTTATAGCATAAATATATTTTAAAATATTTTTTGCATTAATATTTGAAGTCTTGTTCCCACTATTGGATTATTTAAATTCCCTTTATATGGTCGCTTATAACAAACATGACATCATCACCCCTATTTCTAGCATAAAATATTTTAAATGTCCCAAAGAAAGGGTCTAGTGAATTGATACTCAATTATATACTAGATTTCATATCCAAAAGCATGGTGGACAAATAATCATCTACATGATCATGTGTATAAAATATTTACATTGTTTTTATTCTAATATGAAGGGTTCATCTTTTTATCCTTCCTTACTAAAATAATATTTCTGAAATACAAATGTATCAACTTTTAATACAATCTTAATATCATCCAATTTGTATCATAAAATTAGATAATGAGATTTAATGTAATCCAACTCCCTTGGTTCTCTGATTATTACTAGCTGATAAATATTCACATAGATTTTGTTTATTTTCTTTGTCTTCCAATATGTGCATCACATTATGAAAATTATTGAATCTGATATTTTGAATTATATTATGTTTATCATGTTTTTTGTGTTGAATGTATAATCCTTAATTATTTATCCATTGTAAGGTAATACATGAAAAAAGAGTCTTTTGGTTAACCCTCAAAATTTTCCATATATAATTTTATGATTTGAAAAAAATATAAATGTGACAATCAAATGAAGTAATAAATGGTTGTTTATGTGTATTTGATGTAAATACATCGTCATTTGTTCGAATAAATTTTATAGGAATGTTCTCATATGTCTGAACATATGGAACAATATCAACACTATTAGGAAAATTGTACAACTGATTTCATCTCTAATATATTATGGTTATTTTCATAGCATCTCTCCCTGAAAGTCAAACACCTTCGATTGTCCATTGAAGTGCGATTTTGGAAGGTAAATTTTATACATGCTAGATAGTTATTTATTATAGAATGCAATGGAATCTTCCAAAATATACCTATCCAAAAAAAACATTTTGGTCATAATTGAAATTTTATGTATCATTTCAATATCATCTTATTGACTTCAATAGGGTACATCAATCTGAAATGTATAGATCCACGAAGATTAATCTGCCTTACCAAATGAACCATCAAGTAAATCTGGATATCAAATAATGATTGGGAGAAGAAAATATCAATTTCACATAATTTGAAAGGAATCACTTTTTCAATGTTGGAAACTTCATCATGTCAGTAATTTTCTAGATACTAATTTGAAAATATTTCATAGCTAAGTTATTCTGCATTAGAAAATTTTCAACAATATGCATCTTTTTTTCATGACCACACAATCCTTAATAATATCATTGAATTCCTATATTTTAATCTTTTTTTATTCATTTAATTAATAAATAAAACATAATTTATATTTTATTAATACCCCGGTTTAATTATTACATTGTTCAAAAAGTTAAAAAATAATAATATCAATTTACTAGAATTACTTTTAGAATTTCAAGGTATAATGGTTTATTTTGAAACATTCACTTGGGCCAAATATTCATTATTTCCAATTTCAGTCATGTTTAACCAAAAATTGAAACTATCTTTGGTCTTCATTTTTGTTTTTAGTAATGTGTCAGTTACACTATCATATATAGTTTTTTTGATATGTTTGACATGTTGAAAATATCTACCAAATAAACTCTTCCAGTACGTTTGTTCAAATAATTAATCTCTTTTTCCAACATAGTGTCATAATGTTTTTATGGAATGTTTTACCAAATAAATTTATGATATCATGTAACATTTCAATTATTTCTCCACCTATTAATGGAGTAGGTAAAAAAAATCACCAGAGTTCACATAAACTATTTTCATATAGGATTGATATCAATGTCATCATGGTAAAAACCATCAATGACTATAGTACATAATATTTAAACTATATTTCAACCTAAGTAAGTGTGTACCTTCTTTTACATAATGTACACTCATAAATTACTTCAATTTTTTGTCCAAAAAAATTACTATAGGTAGAAATGTAATTTAACAAACTAAAAAACATAACTGGGAAAAAATCATTCATTTCAACATCACACACTATATTTATTATATCCAAAAATAATTTCCTATATCTTGTAAGTAGAGTCAAGAATTTTTCAATATCATTATCTGTAATTTTCAGCTGTAAAATAATAAATGAAAAAACAACTTACTCTTGTTTATGTATACTTATGGTGGTAAAAAATAATTTACCAACCTAAAATTCTAGGTTTTGTGAGTGTTTCTCTATACATCATAAGAAAGAATGATTTTTAAACAAGAAACAAGACAAAATTTTCATGATTCTTTCCAAAAATTTTATACACATTGAAAAATTTCTTCTATTGAAGGCTATTTATAGGTTTTCATAGCATATTTTCTAGAATTCATCTATCTAAATTCCATGTCAATGGTCTTTCAGTATTCAAAATTATATATTGTCATTGAAATATATGAATTACATGAATTTTCTCTAGCGATTTTCATGAACCTTGGGTTTTTTATTATATCAATTTACATCATAATTTGGAAATTTATATTGATATTCATAATCATTTAAATGATATACAGTTATTAAGAAAATCATGTATTTTTTCATTGCTCATACCCACTGAACAGAATATTCATTCATATTTTTATATTTGTTATGGAAGATCATTCTTATCGAGAAGCATGTCATTAAGCAATGAAAGAGGCTTCGGGAAACTAGAGTCACTCCATCTAGTTCCGTCTTTCGAGTTTCATAGCTTTAGTATTTTTGATAGTGTTTCATATATCATAGAACCATAAAATAATGATAAAATATGCACAATTATTTAATTTTTCAATCATTTTCCTAAAATCAAAAATTTCATCTTCATCCACCATTTCCATTTCCTCAATATGATCTATATCATCAAATAAACGGGTACCAATATATGATAATTCAAAAAATATATTTTTAATTCACTTTATAGATACATTTAATTATTCTTAATAATTGATCCAACATTTTTAACATCAAAAAATTATGTTAGAGGTAAAATATTCTGCCAATTATTTTGGATCAACTCATATTTAATAAAAACCACAAAAATAATTATTCAATATTTGATCAGGTTTATTAATACTATTTATTGAAAATTTTATGAAATCTTTGACCTCATACTCATACCCTTTTGTCATATGATTTACATCCATCCATTTTCAACTCATATTAAACCAATTTTAATAAACAATCATAAAACTAATTAATATAACTAAATAATACATCTATATATAATTACATAGAATAATATGTTTATATATGCGCATATATTATGTATACTCACCCACAACCCCACAAATAGTAAAACATGTATAAAAATTATATTTAATTATTATATATACATTAATTATATAAATAAAAACATATGTATATATATATGTCAAAATTAATAAATATTTTTATAAACTATATAAAACATATAGAGATAGAGACTTGGATTTAAGAGTTGGTGACTCATTTTCTCAGCTACCCCTTTGGATCTAAATGACACCCCTTCCTTGTTAGGGTTCATGGAGATCTCATAGATGGTGATGGTACTCCTTCTCTTCAAATTGCCCCATATGATATCCCTATTCTTATTTTGATTCTTTTTTTCTTTTTTGATTATTCATAACACTCATATTTTTATTCTTCTTCCAGAGCTATATCCAGTCATTCACCCTTTGTTCTAATTCGATTTTTTCTTATGTTAGTTTCCATTCACAAATCATAGTTTTCTTTTATGCCTAGCCCGATAATATCGGAACCCATATATGGTCTTACACATTATAGTAGAAGGTGTTTGCTAACAAGATAGTGGTTGTTCTCAATTATTTCCCTCTATTGTATTTTACTTTCTTTAGTGACCATAGTCATGGTACTTTCTTCATATACACTTTTAGTTATTCCCAATACGCATCGAACAATTATTGGTTAGGTGGGAGGGGTAGTAGGGCCATTTGGGTTGTTATGGTAGAAGTTCTCAGTATCATACACATAGAGCCCTTTATTTTTTTTCTTCCCTTTCATTGTTCTTTGATTTTTCTCTCATTATTTATTTTATCTTTTTCCCTTTCAGGTTTTTTTGTCATTCTCTTCCAATGTGTTAGACCCTATTTTTCAAGATGAATTCAGATTTTTAGGGTGTTTTGTATTAATGGTTGATGGGATGGTGAAGTGATAGATTATTTTACCACAGATTTCTCTATAATTATTTTTGTATCATATTTAAGGAGGTTATATGATGTCTATTCAAGATCTTTAGGTTCCAAGCATAGAAAAAGTTCATATATGGCATGGAAAACATGTATTTTTTAGTCTTTATTTAGGAATAATAATTATTTAACATAAAAAATTAACATCATAAACAACAAAATATGTAAAATACATGACATTAAAAATAAAACCATAAGGTAAGTATCATCATATATAATTTATAATTAATCTATAAATAGATCAATAATTACCCAAACCGATAATTCATTTTTCATTAATGATCATGTTAAGTCAATCATGATGTATTGAAATTACACTATAAGATCCAAGTGAATAATTCCTCTAGTGGGGATCCACACATGCATTAAAATCATTATACATCATCATGGAATCATCAGATTCATGCATGATTGATCCCAATTTCATGTGTCATTCGTGGTTGGTCATGGTATAATTTTTTAATGAGGCTAAAGAAATAATGATTATAATTATATGGATTTTGATAATAGGATTAGATATCACACTTTAGATCTCTAAATATTTATATATAGATTGGGTGAGCATTACTCTATCAATTGTTAATAATTTTTTTTGAAAGTGATAAAAATAGAAATTAACTATGGCATGTCTATGGTTGTCAACATACAGACAATCCCCTTCCCAATTCATTAATTCTTAGTGATCCCCTTGTCTTAATAAAAATATAATTATTACTAACTTGAAATGTTCATCATATAATAATAATTAAATAATATTTATATTATTTATAATTAGACCATCAAACTCGGGGCACTTATCCTCCTCAATATTTCCTGACTCGTCAATAATGACTATTTATTTAATAAATAAATATCACTAAATTATTCATCAATAAATATAATAATTATTTAATTCTCAAAACCATTAATATAAACATTAGCTATTATTATTCAGATCACTTATTTTTTTATTAATTTATGATTAAATCTTATCAATCAACCAAACCCAAAAATAAATATATTCCATAAATAAGTAGTGTTATTTATTCTAACATTTCAAATTATAAATTATATTTACAAAATATTATAGATATAAATACTTTTTTCCCTATTGGCCTATTTTTTGGTGTAGATTGGTTGAACCACCTAATGTATAAGGTAAACTTCTAGAAACAACCTAGAAACCAATAGAGAAATATGTTTAAGACACAACAACATATTATATCCTATGAGACATTATTTTTTTAATATAATTTATTTATCAATATATCTACAATCTATTAGGATTTAAACTGGATTCATTAACCTATATGATTGATCTCACATTCTTTGACTCTCTGGAAAGGAAGTTATCTATAAAAAAATTGTCCATGGATTTATCCAAGAAGTTGAATTACCATCAAAGGGATTAATATACCAAATTCTATTAACATATATAAGGGATAAAGCCTTTCTCACATTATCCATTAATGCAATATCCCTCATGATATGCCTAATGTATCCTACATCACTTTGAACATAAGTCATCACGATTTTCATCAATACATCAAATTGAATTACTTATGTAATTCATTATTTATAATTATATTGTCTAAGAATCAATACAAAAATCTATAGATAGGAAAAATGAATAAAACATTAAAATATAGATTTCATACTGCTGTTTCAATTCTCCTAACAACCCTTATTAGAGATAAATAAGGATGAATAACATGATAAAGTGTCTCATTGTCTTATGAGCCTCCTACACCTGATATCACATATCATATATGTCCCATCAGAAAATATCATCTATCTATATAACATTTATTTAAGATTAATATCATGGAACCTCTAAATTCTCATCATAGAAGGGAACTACTATGACTTTTCTCTATGATATATACTTTTTTGTAAATTATAATATGTTACAGAACAGTGAGGAATAATCCTAATTTGATAAAAAAAAATTATTAATATTCAAAAGAAATTGAATACAAAAAATCAATAAATGCATGGAATTTGTTTCTAGAACACAAACTCTAACAGAATCTCACTTTCACTATATCTAATTATAAACAACCTCCAGTCCACATGATCTCACATGTTATTCATGATTATTCTGAGATAGTGCATTTATCAAGAGGTATACCACATATTCCTTTATGGATACTCCAATGACTATAAGATTACCTCATTGAGAAAAATCCTTCAAGAGATGAAATTTTATGATTCTATGTTTTGTCTTTTGATGTGACCTTATCACTTTGGAAAGACCCACCGCTACAGCATTTTTACCAAAAATTATAATAGTTTCTTGATTTTTTACCACATTAATCTCTTGGAAAAAAATTTCAACAAAAAATTTATCCTTTTCAACATCATAATCCTCAATATTATTGAACTCTATTTTAGAGTAGATGAAAATAGGTATCTTTAAACTCTTTCATATTACATCTCCTCTGTTGAGACAAAATAAATATGATGATTGTGACATCATATCGTTAGGATCTATTTTAAAGCTATCATATATATAACCATTAATGAAAATATCTTCATATCCTCGATACACAAAGAATATATCCTTACTTATCCTCAGATTAATAAAAATAACCTTAACATTAGTCTAATACTGTTCACCTGTATCAAATTGATATATGACTACCATGATCAAATCATAGGTAACATCAGTCCGCATGAATAACAACTAATAAATGATAAATAATATCAATGAATCAATTGGTTCTTACTAATTTTTTATCTTTCCTATTGTTTTTAGGGAACATATTCTTGAAAGGATGTATACCATGGGATGCTAAAATCAATCACCTCTTGGATTATTATATACTATAACTCTTATGTATCTGGTTAATGTATATTTTTTTAATTTTCCAAGAAGCCTCTTTGATCTATCACATATGATCTTGATCCCTAGAATGTAGTATTCTTCACCTAATTATTTTTTGGAGAACCACTTACTCTACAATTATTTTTTTTCTTATAAGGCTACTATCATATTTCCAAATAGTCATAATTCATTAATATATACCACTATGAAAATGATTATACTCTTGTTAAAATTATTGTAAATACGTGGATCCTTTTCATTCTTAATGAAACAAAATTATTTTATAGCTTCATAAAATCGAATATTCCAAGACCTAGATGATTTAGTTAATCTATAAATGGATATATAAGTATTTTATAGAATTTTTTCATTTACTAGAGTCAAAATCACTTTTAGTTGAGTAATATACACATATTGCTAAAGGTTCACATTAAGGAAAATAGTTCTGACATCCTTCTACGAAATACTATAGTCAAGAAAATTTATTACAGTAATTATAATTATAAGTTATTTAAACATGCAAATTGGATAAAATGTGTTTTCATAGTCATTTAATTGATGTTTTATAAACCCTTTGGCCATTATTCAAGATTTATAGGTACTAACCTAACCTTCTTTGTCTAACTTTTTATTGAATATCCATTTTTACACAATAGTCTTTAAATATATTGGTTGACCAATCAGAACCCAAATATGGTTTTAATACATATAATTAATATCATAACTCTTATATTCCTTCTATATGGTATCTTGTAAACTCTAAAATTCCTCCTTGGAGGATAGAGGGTCATTATTGTCAACCAATAATAAGTCACCATCCTTTTTACGATAAAACCATATCTCACTAGTTCTCTTACCTCTTTGGTGATACTAGATAGTACTTTTTTTTCAAGGATAAATTCTTCCATTGGGACCTAAGGAATCTGTTGTTGGACCAACTCTTATTTATCATTATAATAAACATCATCGAAGTTAGTTTTTCTACTATTATCCTCTTTGAGAATGTATTCCATCCCAAGGATTACTAATTTTCTAAAAAATATAAACTTTTTATTTAGGTATAATATATATTATATCCCCTCATATCCATAGGATGGACATTAAAGATATAATTCATGCCCCTAGGTGATATTTTTTTTCTTGAGATAGTCTTAAAAAATAGCATGCACCCACATAAATGAATATGTGTCAAAAAAATGTCTATTTCCTCTTCATAACTCAAAGGGAATATAATTTTTCACTTAATTTTGTGTTTTATTTAGTATTTCTACAATTGTGTGTAAGGAATATACCTAAAAGGAGAATAAAAGTCTTGAGTGACTCAACAACATACATAAAATGTTCAGCAATGTTTGGTTCCTCAGTTCACAGATACTATTACACTACGGTGTATAAGGTGGTGTTAGTCGATATAACATCTCATACTCTCATATAAAGTCGATAAACTCTTGGCTATGATATTCACCCCTCGATATAATAATATTCTCTTTGTATTATTACCATGATGATTATCAAATTCCTTATTGACATCCTATCACTTCTCAAAGGATTCAAAATTATACCTCATCAAGTTTAGGTAATATCTTTTATTTATTTCATTATTAAAATTAAAAAAGTATGAGAATTAATTTTAATACTCTAATCTAAAATTTATACACATATCAGTGTTACCCAGATCTAGAAGCTATGAGGCCTATCACCTGGACAAAAAATATATTCATATTTCATATTTTCATGTAAAAATTCATGACTACTTTCAAATTGTTCAGATCAAAAGAGTTTATGTAATTATATTTGTAGAGATTTTGCAACTCTTCTCATTTATGAAACTAAGGTGATGATGCCACAATTGGGTGTTAAATGAGTCATGTGAATTTTATTCCTTATCAAATAACAAATTTTGGTTTTCATAATTAAATACATAAAAAATGTTATTTTTCTGTGATATAATAAAATATATTTTATCTTTGTAAAATTAGGATCTCTTATTTTCAAATCAGTTAAATATATGTCTAAAAATTGACATAGATTACATTAATGGTAACACTAGAAACATAAAAAATTTTATTTAAAAATGAAATGAATATTGTTATAAATGTGATGTGGTACTCTTTAATGCCTATAGAAACCATCCTCACTTTATTAGAAGCTTGTAGAACTAGCTTACCTTTCAAAAATTCTGTAATCTAATTAGTTCCTATGTTTTGATACAAATATGAGCATCACATGCTATATCTAAATCCAAATTTTAGATATATAATGATTACACTTGATAAATAATTCACTTGAATATTCCTTTTACTTATTTGATTGGGTAAGATTCATCTACCAGTAGTATTCCTTTCCCCATTAAAAACACACTACATTCTAATCCATTTCATGCCATTAGATGTTATTCTTATTGGAATGATGGTACCCAAGATCCTTATACTTAGAAGTATTATTCTTCCCATTTCCATGTTCTTACTTTTCATGTTCACCATCAAGACCAAAGTATTTTTCACCTCATGTATTTATCAAATTGAATAGTGAGTGTAAGATGTTCCAAAATAGTTTTCTTGTTACTTATTATATTATAATTCAAAATGAAACTATAGATGGTTTCAGGTGGTGAGGATGAAATTGGATCTATTCACAACTCACCAGTTATTATAAACACTAAATTTATAAGTTTACTATGTATCCAATAATTTTCACTACATGAGGCCTAGATAGGGATGACTCTCCATGTTTTCATGTCAATAGTTTATTTCATATATCATATCACTCTTGTCTCTACTTATCTTAAAAAATAAAACGGAGGTGAGAAATAATTTTATATGAATCCATATCCTCATATTTATTAATAATATCAATAAAATTGGTTGATATCATGAATGAATTTAAATCCATTATTTCATCCACATGGTTCAGTTACAGAGTACTTTAGCATCCCTAGACTCTTTCACAAGTGACCCGGCATGTGAGGATTCTAGCATGTACAATTGTTGTTCATGTTGTAGTATAACACTTAAACTTCTATACCATTTCTCTAAATCATTATAGTGAAAAGGTTATCCTTATATTATTTGGAATTTAGTCCTATTGTTTAAGTCACATGGTTTTCAATTTCTATATAAGTTTTAGACCATATTATGATAACATCATTGATTACCAAATCAGATTAAAAAATTTAAATCTCATAAATCTCCCACTATTTTTTCAAATCCTAACATCCCTTCCCATTATTTCTATAATTTCTTGTTTCATGTATATTATAGTGGAGAGGAAACATATTCCATTACCATAACCCATAATTGTGCCCAAAAAATTTATTGATGGGTATTAGGTAGGCATAAATCACCAACTTCATTTACTAACAATTATTTTTTACAAACTCAAATATCAATTTTAGGTATGGATCAAAATTTAGGGTTTTTTTAAGGAAATTGAAGAAGTTCAAATTTTTTGCGTACACGTCATGTACTCTTGAGTACATTCTTTGTACCTGTTTTCCATATATATCCTTGTACAAGATATATAATGGCCGAGTACATGGCCATGTGGACTGCCAAAAGCGAGGTCTAGTTGAGGAAATTACACGACGTCTACATTAAATGAACACACCATGTACTTTTCTTTTTATTTGATTAATCAGTTCATAGTTGCATCACATCTATGGAACACTCTTTATATTACCGTGGTTTATCCAAGAGTTACCAAGAGAGACAATCAATGTCTGAGCCAACATTTCTCTATCTACGGTCTGATTCAGACATCGGTGGGTGCGTTAGAATCCCGCCGGTGGGTTCTTCCTTCTTCTTGATCCTCTGTTCCCTGATTCATCCTCTATCTTGGGTTATAGAGGGTTGATAATTATTATACTTTCCATTGATCTACATCTTTCTAGGATGATTCATGGGCCAAAGTTCAAGAGTGCTCTTCGTACAACATTGAGGTAGGTGGTTTGTTCCTTTCTTTGGTTGTCTTTGGATTATATGTGATAAAAGTGGGGAATATCCTTGTTTAGGGTGTAGTGGGTTTTATAATTCAACCATGTTTAATGTCTACTATGGTTTTTTGGATTGAGAAAAGGTCATTGATTATGAATCAGGTTTATTACCTTGATTATGTATGTGTTTCCAATGTTTGTTTCAATTATGGTCGTTGGGTATAAGAATCATGTTAGGCTGCTTTGTTTTACATGCCTAGTGTTGTTAGGATGGAGTTTCTGTTAATATGAGATGCCTTGTTTTCAAATTATATAATTATGAAAAAGGGGAATTGAAGGTGATAGCTTATTGAAGTAGGGTCTTCTGATTATGAATTGATATTATGATTAACCAGAGGTATTGACTGTAACAGTTGTTGTGGCTCATTGACCAGAGGGGTTAGACTATGGGAGATACCTAGAGGGTCATTATTAAATAAATTTTAGGCCATGGGGAATTTACTATGAGAGATTCTGAGGGGTCATTATAATGCAGGCCAAGGGGGTATTGACCGTGAGAGCTACCTGGGTGGTCGTTTGTATTTTATTGGTGCTATGTGGAATCAAAGGGGTTGGACTGTGTGATCTTTCCTAGAGGGTCATTATTATTATTGAATGGATGATATTTAAAAACATAGGGGATTAAAATGTGAGAAATTTATCATAGGGTTTCTTGTAAATGATTGAATGATATTGATGAGTCTGCCAAGCAAAAGAACGATATTGGACTCGATCTTACTGGTTTGTTTAGATGGTCTTTTGAGACGCCTATTTTTTGTTTCTATACATGGGGATTCAGAGCATTGAACATATCTCAAGGATAAATTTTTCAATAGATTAAATAATTTTTAAATTAAAATGAATGTAAATTAAAACTATAGGATTGTTTACTTTTGAGTACTTCTAAGTTTATTGCATCATTTCAGCATTTTACCTGCTATATATATTCACTAACAGTTAGACACATATCTATTGGTGGTTTCCTACTGGGATTCATCTCACACCCTTCTTGGGTCATGATTTTAGACCCAAATAGATTATATGGCTGCAAGTATAGATAATGGAATGTTCTCTTCTTCGTTAGGTGCTTGATTGATGTTAGAGTTGGAGAGCATGAGACCAAGTGGAGGCTTGCAATGTTGTTGCGGTTTTCTATTTTCTATAATTTGGAATCAGTATTGTATTTCCATTAATGTGACTTGTATGTATTCTTTCATAGAAATATGTGACATGCGTCATTTATATATGTCCTCTAGTTTATTTATTATCAGTATTATACTATTTACTTTGTTTTATAGTATTACTACTTCCGTTGTTGTTTACTATTTTTTTCTGATGTGTTACTCAGCCAATATGGGCATTGTTTTTCAACTATAACACCCATGGACCTCACTTATAGTCAGAAAATTATGGCATTTGGGTAAAGGTTCTTGATTCCATGTGACCAACTGAGTACAGGGCACCTTTGAGCAGCACCTAGAACTAGTACGTTACAAAGTTGTATCAGAGCCATTTATTTTCTACTTTGGCTTATTAATTGGTGCCTATATACTGGTATAGAAAGGAATAGGTAGTCGGTAATAATTTATTTCATTGAATAGCTTACTCGGGTGTAGGAAAAATCTTATTTACCTCAAATATTTTAATTTTACTTGTTTTTCATTCGTTAAAGTTTATTTTATTTCATCGTTGGGTGATACAGATGTTTTTTGATGTTATGATTTATATCATTTTAGTTATATTTATGTTTCAACACAATGATATGAGGGAATTCTATCTCATGAATCATATATTAACTTGGTATACATCACATGTCATGCATATTTTTCATGCAATTTAAGGTTCATTACTGATTGTATGTTGTTCTGATTGATGTTGTTCTTGATATTCATGTTGTTGTGATTGATACTGTGATAAAATATCTACGGTTTTGATAGAGTATTGGAATATTTAATTTTATTTTTGGATGGACGCCAAAATTTGGTCCCTAATGTGTTATGGGTCCTCTTAAATTAAAATTTTGTGGATCATGTTTGAAATTTAATCAAATTTGGTCAAGTTATTATGTGAAAAGGAATCAAAACATTGATTTTGGGGAGTATGGGATCTCATGGATCAGGATTTCTCTTATGTTGGAATGTTTTTTATGTTTTTAAGGGTAATGGAGAAGTTTTAGAGGCCTACTATCCAGAAACCCAGACAACACAGTGTGCGGTGTAATGAACACACTCTGTCTGTTCTGTTGTTCTGGAAGAAACAACATTTATTATGTACACATCGTGTAATGTATATACATGCCGTGTATTATTTAACCGTGTGAATTACTGTGTGAGAAGTTTCATGAGGTTAGGAAAACTTTGGAATTGTACGTAGTGTACAGGGAGTACACATCATTCTATAAGGACCATGTGTCCGATTGTGTGACTAACAACACGGGTGGACGAAACATAGGTTGTACACATCGTGTCCCATTCTTTCAAACCATATAGAGTTGTCTGTGACTCCAACCATGTGACTAATGACACAGGTGGTTAGAACATAAGTATTACACATCGTTTCTAGAGAGAACGCCCCATCTACTATTTCCCAGGATTAAACCTTGTATTTCAAACCATGTAGAAGTACATGGGCACATTGAAAATTCAAGTACACCCCATGTCTCAGGAGGAACACACTCTGTGTATGGGTCTTACATGACCTGGTTTGTAAGGGGTACATTCCATTTTAAAAGCTCAAGGGAACACACCGTGTAGGGGTTATACACGCCTTGTAAAGTTATTTTGTAAAACATGAATGTTTCTTATCCTATTAATTTCTTATAATTCATTGTTTTTGTCTTTGATAATCTTGTACCAAGGTATGTGAAGGAACTTGCTGAGTCATCCCATCAAGACGTCCTCTAGTTTTTTTCTAGGTACAGGGTGATGATCAGATATCAGAATGCGTATATCAAGGACAACCAGTAGATACTCCATCTGTTACTGTCTTGACACTAGCTATTATACTTAAAACATGTTTTGATGCATAGTTCTGTGAAGGATTTATGAGGATGATGAAGACTTTTTAGGGAGCACCAAATCCTTCTCCATCTATGGTAGAGCTGACGTGGGTATTTTAGAATTATCATCCTCTAACTTTTTAAGGGGTTGGAGGACCACATGTTATAGAGTCATGGTTGGAGGACATGATTCGTATCTTTGAGAATCTGGAGACGCCTCCAGAGATGAGGGAGAATCTTGCTGCATACATGTTACATGATTCCACCAAGTACTGGTGGGATTTTATATCACAGTCAGAACATCATCGAGATATGGTTTTGGAAGAGTTTCAAAGGATCTTATATGATTATTTATACCCCAAGATATTGAGGGTCGATCGATCCCTAGAGTTCATGCCTTTAGAGCAGGGTTACCCTCCAGTGATGGATTACTCTTCTCATTTTATTGAGCTTCAGCACATTCCACTTGTTCTGCAAGGTGATGAGTTATATTTGGCTAGGAGATTTGAGGATGGTCTCAATTATGACATCTAATCATAGCTCAATGTCTTCAGGCTGACTTTAGTAATGGATATGGTGAACCATGTGCTTATTACCAAGCATAATCTGAGGGAGTTCGGAGCTGTAAGCTAGAAGGTTCATCATCCAGAGTTGGTACTCCTTCGACAGATAGTAAGAATCATCGTAGGGAGCCTTCATGTGATGTTTCTTCATATAGTCATGTTGTATGCTACCAGTGAGGGAATAGCGGGAATACGAGACCACATTTCTCAAGATACCCAGTTGAGTGTTAGTATTGCGACAATATGGGTCACCTTCAGCATTTTTTAATTTGTTCTCACCAGCATCTAGTGATAGGGGTTCTGTTATGACTCCACATTCAGGAGAAGGACCACTATTTTCTCATCTGTTAGGGAACTGTAGTTTTATAGGACGTTTAGGCCAAGGAGGTGGTAGTGGTTGTGGTAGTCAGGCTACAGGTTTTCAGTTATAGCAAGGAGGATCAGCTTAGGGTAGTCAGGCAGGGTTGCAGGGCCGCGGTACAGGCCAGACTTTCCAGAGGAGCATACCCAACAGGAGTAGGATCTCGGAACCTCTACAGTTAGAGGTATGATTCTAGTTGCCTCATTTTTAGATTCTTCCCTTTTTGATATGAGGGATTCCCATGGTTTTTATTATGTTGTTGTTATGGAGATCCTTAGGCTCTATATCATTGCATATGAAGATATTATGAAGCTATACACATTGTTGGGGATTAGGGAGGATAGTGTACATCAGTTCAAGGATTGAACTCTTGAGGTTGGTGGGCATCACCTATTATGGGACCTCTATGTTTTGGAGATTATAGGCTTCGATGTCATTATTGTAATGGATTGGTTAGTGTATTTCTAGGCCTTTGTTGACTGCTATTGTCATAGGGTGAGTTTCACATCACTAGAGAGTGGGTATTTTCTACACAAAGGAGAATGGGATTTCCATGCAAGTTGAGCTGGACCCGAGAATCTTGGGTTGGGAATAATTATAGCACATATTTCAAGTTTTTATTTGGATGACCAGGGGACTTCAAAGATGGACTATCTTTCAGTGGTGGATCATTTCAGATATTTCATTCCAAATGTATTTTCAGGTTCACCTCTAGATAATGAGGTATATTTCTCTATTGATCTTATTCTAGGAGTGGCACTAGTATCCTTTACCTTTTATAGGATGGCTATAATAGAGTTACAGGAGCTCTAGAATAAGTTATAGGAGTTGAAGGCGAATAATTTCATCAGACCGAGCACTTCTCCTTGGTGTACCTCTATCCTTTTTGTGAAGAAGGTAGATGGTACCCTCAAAATTTGCATGGATTATTAGAGGCTAAACCATTTGATAGTAAATAACTGATATCCCTTGCTGAGGATTGATGGTCTCTTTGATCATATTCGAAGAGCCTGAGTATTACTAAAGATTTAATTCGGTTTTAGTTATCATCAGTTTCACGTTAGACCATCAGATATACCTATTATAGCCTTTCGGATCAGGTATGGTCTATACAAGTATGTGGTTATGTCGTTCGGTCTCACGAATGCACCTACAGTTTTTATAGAATTGATGAACCGAGTGATCCATCCTTACTTGGATTCCTTTTTGGTAATATTCATGAATGATATCTTAGTGTACTCCCACACTCGATATGACCATGCCACCCATCGTGAGATTGTATTGAGTACACTGAGAAAGCATTAGTTATTTTCCAATATCTCAAAATATCACTTTTGGATGGACCATATTCACTTCTTGGGTCATGTCATCTCAAATACAGGAGTATTAGTAGACCCAGTGAAAGTGAGAGTAGTATTATCTAGGGAGCATCCGAAAATGTCTTTGAGGTAAAGATATTTCTAGGTTTGTGTGGTTATTATTGGAACTTTATACAGGACGTTTCACAATTAGCAGTGCCACTGATGAGCCTGACAAAGAAGAGTGAAAAGTACTTGTGGACATAATCATGTGATTCAACCTTTAAAGAGATGACGGGGAGGTTTACTTCATCTCTATTACTGATTTTCCCATATCCCGGAAAGAGTTACATCGTTTACTATGATGCGTCATGTATCAGGTAGGGAGCAGTTCTTATAAAGGGGGAAGAAGTCGTTGTATACAGGTCTTGGCAGTTGAGGCCACAGGATAGGTATTACCCTATACACGGTCTTAAGTTAGGTATAGTTGTGCATTCTTTATTCTATTGGAGACATTTTCTTATGGGACTGCATATTTGAGTGTTCACTAATCACAAAATCTCATGTATATATTTTCTCAGCATGATCTGAATTTGAGACAGTGAAGGTGGGTTGAGTACCTTCAGTCTATTGACATTGATCTTGACTACATGCCTGGGAAAGGAAATTCAGGGGTAGATGCATTGAGCATAAGGACTCAAATAAATGTATATTAGGAGGATAGTAGTCAGGGGCATCTCATGGATCTGTTATTTGAGATTCGTTTGGAGATGCATGTAAGACAGGGGTAGATGTTTCTTTCTTCTATAGTTGTTACCTCTACCCTGATGGATCGAGTGCTAAGGAGGAAACTATCAGATTATGAAGGCATATTCCTAAGGGAGAGTGCGTTAGGAGAGGACCCTACTCTAGGGTGGACTATAACATATGATGAGGTCATGTGTTTTCATGGACGTTTATTGTGTTTCAGCTGAAAAACGTGATGAGATATTGTGATATTTTCATTCCTCGGTTTGGGAATTTTTTCCTGGTGTCCCCAAGATGTATCAAGATCTAAATTGTCAGTATTGGTGGCCAGGTATAAAGAAGGATGTGGTTGGTTTTGTTATGAGATGTTCTACATATCAGCAGATGAAGGCGAAGAATCAACAACTGAATGGGATTTTACAGTAGTTACTTATTCCTAAGTATAATTTGATTGATGCTTCGATGGATTTCGTAATGGGTTTACTCAGGTCTCCTTGGGGGAATGATGTGGTTTGGGTTATTATCAATAGGTTCACAAAGGTTTCACACTTCCCTCCGATCAAGGAAACCATCAATTTTGATGATATTTAAAGGTTTTACATCTGAGATATTATACGTTTTCATGGGGTTCTATGCTCTATCATTTCAGACAGGGACACCTGGTTTACTTCTCATGTTTTTAAGTGACTATAAATGGATTTGGGTACACAGTTACTTCTGAGTATAGCTTACCATACCCAGACATATGGCCTATCCAAGCACTCGATTCAGGTATTAGAAGACATTATTCAAGCACATGTTTTGAATTTTGAGGGTTCTTAGATGATATAGTTACCCCAAGTGGAGCTTACATACAATAACAGTTTTTAGGCGATGATTCAGATGGATCTTATGAGGACTTGTACGGTAGGTCATGTCGACCACCCCTTTGTTGGATGGAGGTAGGAGGGGTAGCTATGATGGTACCTCATCTTGTTTAGGAGACCACTGATTAGGTGGAGTTAATTTGAAATAGGATGGGTACTAAACAGTCTCTCCATAAATCTTATGATGATCGATGGAGACAACCTATAGAGTTCAAGTTCGAAGATCACGTTTTCTTATGTGTCACACTGAGGTTGGGACACATGAGGAATAGAAAACAGCGGAAGCGTTTATCAAGATATGTCAGGACATTTGAGATTTTGGAGATAGTAGGGTTGATTACCTATCAATAGAAATTACCTTAGATGTATCGTGCTATGCATGGAGTCTAGTATGTTTCTTAACTATGATGTTACTTTTCAAAACTATCTCACATTTTTCAACCTAAGGAGGCTGAGTTGGAGATGGATGCATCCTTTGACAATCATCCTATTCGTATTGTGGATCACTGTATGAAGTTTCATCATGGTCGGTCTATTACTCTGGTATGGGTTCTACAGAAACACAATTGAGAATAGGACAAGACTTGGGAGAAGAAGGTTGATGTATGATCATAGTAGCCAGAGTTTTTTGAAGTTTCTTCATCACCACCCTTAGAAGGGAGATTCAGGGATGAATTTCTTTAAGGGGGGAGTTTGTAAGAATGTGGAGTTCCATTTTAGGTATGGATCTTAATTTTGGGTTTTTTAGGAAAAGGAAGAAGTGGAAATTTTCTAAGTACACATTGTGTACACTTGAGTACACATCATGTACCCAATTTCCACATATAGCATTGTACTATCCATCTAACGACCAAGTACATGGCAGTTTGGACAGCCTAAATTGCGGGCCAGCTGAGGCCAGTACATAGAATGTACATTAAATGAACATGTCATGTAATTTTCTTTTAATTTGATTAATCAGCTCAGTTTTGTGCCTCATCTCCAAAATTCTCCTCTTCTATCCTTGGTTCATCCAAGAGTGAATAGGAGTGGCGATCAAAGTATGATCCACTTTTTCTCCTTCCAAGGTTCCATTAGAACTCTATTAGGTGTGTTGGAATCCCATCGGTGAGTTCTTCCTTTTGTTTGACCCTATTTTCCTAATTCATCCTCTCGTATGTGGTATCGATTGTTGATCTTTTTTACTATTTTCATATATCTATGTAATTCTAGGCTGATTCAAGGGCCGATTTTCAAGATTTTTCTTCGTACAATATCGAGGAAGGTGGTTTGTTCCTTTTTTTGGTTTTTTTGGATTATATATGAAAAACGTGTCAAATTCCATTGTTTATGGTATTTTGTGTTTTGGAAATTAACCTTTTTTAATGCCCTCTATGGTTTGTTTTATTGAGAATGGGTTATTGATTATGAATATGGTTTATTGCTTTGATTATGGATTTTTTTACCATGTTTGTTTCGGTAATGTCCGTTGGGTCTATGAAGCATGTTAGGCTTTGTTGTCTTTTATGCCTAGTGTTGTTAAGATGGATTTACTATTAATATGTGATTCTTGGGTTTCACATTATGAATGTAAGACCAAGGGGAATTAACTATGAGAGATTCCTGAAGTAGGTTCTTTTAATTCTGAATTGTTATTATGGTCGACCAGAGGTATTGATTGTGAGAGCTTTCATTGGTCATTGGCCAGATGGGGTGGAGTATGATAGCTACTTAGAGGGTCATTATTAAATATGTTTTAGACCATAGGGCATTGATTATGAGAGATTCGAGGGGTCATTATAATCCAGACGAAGGGGGTATTTACGGTGAGAGCTACCAAAGTGGTCATTTGTATTTGATTAGTGCTATGTGAGGTAAAAGTGGTTAGACTATGTGATCTTTCCCAGAGGGTTGTTTCTATTTTTAAATGGATGATATGTGAAACAAAAGGGAATTAGACTATGAGAACTTTCCCAGAGGGTTGCCTGTAAATGATTGATTGATTGTGATGAGTCTTCGATTCCAAATCACATGAATGGAATCGGTATTACTATTTGTTTAGATAGTATTTTGAGATGCATGTTTTTTATTACTATACAGGGGGATTCGGATCATAAACTAGATCTCAAGGTTACATTATTCAACGGTTTGAATAATTTATAAATGTAAATGAATGTAATTGAAAAATTTAAGATTGTTTACTTTCGGTAGTTCTTATTTTATTGCATCATTTATACATATTACATGCTATATATATTCACAGATAGGTAGGAACAGATCATTTCGTGGTTTCGTACTGATACTTTTCTGACACCCTGCATGGTTCATGCTTTTTTACCCAAACAGATTATACAGTTTCAGGTATAGATAATGGAAAGCACCCTTCTTCATCAGGTACTTGATTGTTATTGGAGTTTCAGAGCATGGGGCCAAGCTAATTCTTGTGATGCTGTTGGAGTTTACTATTTTCTATACATTGGTTTTAGTATTTCATGTCCATTATTGTGACTTTTTCCATTTCTTTCCTAGACATATGTTACATGCATCATTTATTTATGTTTTATATTTTATATAATATTAGTCTTACACTGTTTACTTTTTTTATATTACTGATTCTGTTTTTTTTTACTATATGTTTCTATTGTGTTACTCTTCCAATGAGGGCATAGTTTTCCCACATTCACACCCATGTCCCTCACTTCTAGTCAGTAGTGTCTAACATTCATTGAAATGTGCTTTAGTCCATATGACTAACCAGGTATGGGGCACCTTTTGGAAGAACCTAGAACTGAGACGTTACATCTTTGATCTATTGACTGGATGCCCCAATCCAAAAATATCATATAAATATTTCCATAACCCTTTCCTTTCATTTACAATAATTAATATTTTTTTAGTCAAAACATTATGTGAATCATTATAATTCGTCCAATAACATCAATATATTGATCCCTGGTAATTGAAATTACCCAACTAGGGATACTCAATCACTTTGAACTATGTGTATGACTCTAATATAAGTAATATAGGGATATAGTGACTCAATATCTTAGTTAAAGGATTTTTATCATTCTGATTAAAACCTATTTTCCTCATAGCACATTTTTTGTTAATATTAAATTGATTTAACTTATGTGATTTACCATGTATGAAAATATTTAGACATAATCAGTTTTTATTTAACTCTATCTTGAATGATGACTAATTAATCTTTTATGTGACCTTGTATCATCAACAAAATCAAATAATCAACCACAAAAAATAAAAATAAAAATATTTGTGGCATGATCATGAGATTCTCTAATGGTCAGTTTATCTTGTAAATAATAAACTGACCCTCAACTATGGGGGAAACATTATAAATCCTATCTTGGTTTGTGTTGAAAAATTCTATCTCAGCTCATATGTATCACCTTGATTGGTTTTTCCTATTATATGAGACTTATACCACCTCCTCCCACCTGGTAACTTCATCCTTAAATAAGCTTTTACTCATACTCTATCAAGGTAATCCAATGGATTAGAGAAGGGGTCTTAGAAAAAACAAATCATAGGAACGTCGACCCTTACATAATATGAAGGAGATAGGATGTTCATGTCATCATTTTAATTTAACAAAAATGATAATTTAAGAGGAAAGAAATCACGAAAAAAATTCATTGTCTCATCTCATGATCTTCGTCACATCGTGTAATGAATATATATTTTCAATTCATTCATCAATTACTTCAATTAGTTCATTAATTAAGAAAAAGTTCTATGAATTAATCCAATTAATTAAATTTATCTTAATACCATTCAAGTATCCTTAAAATTACCCCAGTCATTATTTTAAACAGATTAAATAAATAAATTTTATCTAAAAATAATAGATAACATAATTTTACTTGGATTAAATGACATGTACTTGCCTAAACTAACTGTCATAACCCTTGTTATTGTGAATTCCCTTAGAATCCAATATACTTGTGTGATAGGTAATTACATGGTGTATAATTTCAATCAAATGAAACAAAAATCACATGTAAATTACATTTCATGTGATGCTCTTACTACACATACATTCCACTATAATCAATGATCATACACAACATATAAGTTTAGGATTTATCAAAGGAATTTATTCAATATATAATTATAAATCCTATGAAATGGAGTGTATTGTAAAATAAATAACAAAGGAACATGTTAAAGTGTTAATTATATAATTAACTATTCTCCCTATATTAAATTCAACATAATATATATAATTGATTGTAGGAAGTGTACTTGGAAACACATTGTGTATTACATTATAACTATGTCCACGAAACATGCCTAGGGACTAGGATGTTTCTTATCATATATGTGTATGAAGTAAATGGAATCTACGCTACTCACATGGAATGTTCCCTTGTATTTTCATAGTGTGTTTTGTACTTGTATTGTGCAGAAGATAGATGACATGATTGAACCCCCTTGTTTTACATTAATAAGACATACGGACTATATGTCGTGTATAAAGATTACCTGACATGTGGTTCACCAAACCGTATTCTTACATGTCTAGACCTATATGTTTATCCTCTTTTATCACATCATTGATCGTATTTAATTGATCTTATCTGATATTTTAATGATACACACACAATATTGATCAGTTCATTATGTGTGGATTTTGGGAACATGTCGTGTATGCCTTTGTTACACAGACAAAAACATTAGAATCTCTATATGAAAGATTTGGGATTTCTCTTCATTTTATCTTAGCTTGTTTATTGGTTATGAGAGTGAGAATAAGGAATAAACACGATGGAGTGATGTTCAGATTTCATGAACGAAAATATCTGAAGAGAATGAAATTTAAAATGCATAAAATTCAATTAATTATTAATAAAAAATTATAAATTAACCATGAGACTTCTTTGATACCTCTTGTAGGTTCTTGGTGTAGCAGAAGAGCCTGTATGGCATGGAAAGAATGGATTTTATTATCCCTAATTTATGAATAATCATTGTTGCAAAAAAATAATTCATGATCGATATAATTCATAAATTACGTTACATTAATAACAAATCCTGAAGATGGGTATTTTCATATGTAATTTAAAAATTAATCTATAAGTATATCTAGAATTAAAAAATCTTGTAATTGTTTCATTGATGATGATCTGGTTGAATTAATCACGTTATATCATTATTTCATTGTAGGATATGAGGGAATAATCCCCCTACTTTTTATCTACATGTTCACCCTAATATCTTTATTTTCTTGAGGAATTATTGGGTTCTCGCATGTGTAATCTTGATCACTTTCATAATTTATGGTTGATCACATAATAATTCTTCTATGACAACAAATAAATATTGATGATATCTATATGGATTGAGAAAAGAGGATGAGGATACACAGTTTAGAAATATATAAATCTATTCTAGGTTTGAGATAGTTTCTATCTATCCATTGTTTAAAAAAAGTGTGTTTCAAAATGTGATATAATTTTATATTTATTTTGGAATGTTTAGGGTAAGAAACCTACAAACAATCCCCTTTCTAATACCTTAGTTTCAACTGAACCCCATGTAATAATAATAATATGTTTTTTATACACTTGACTTGTTCAAAATATAAGAATAAATAAATATCCTTTTCATTTTTTCTAATCATACCATTATGTATTTTCATCTTTTCCTCCTCAAATTTTATCGAACAACGAATAATGACTATTTATTTAATAAAAAATTATTACTCAATTATTCATCGATAAAAATAAAAAATATTATATTCATTAAACATTGAAAATAAATATTATTTATTATTATCTTAATCATATATTCATTTTAACAACACGTGATTAAATATTAGTGATCAAATAACCCAGAGAAATTATTAATCCATAATTAAGAATAAAATTGCTTTTAATATGTTAAATTCAACATTTAATTTAACTAAAATTGAATATAAACTTATTATGTGTCCCACTGGGCTTCATTCTTATTGGAAGTAGGGGAGGAACCTAAAGTCCATGGTTAGATCGTAGAAACACAAAAATGAACCCATAGAAAAATAATTTATTGTCTCAATGAAAAAAAACATCCTATTAATGCTTACAATGTAATAAAATCCATTTATCGTGATAATAAAATCAAGTAAGTTTCACATTGGTGTCATCAACATTTTTTATTTAATGTATATTTCTTTGACTTTATGAAAATGAACTCTCCCACATAACACCATGGCCATGGATTTATCCAAGAATTTTCACTTTCACAAAATGTTCTGAGATATCATGTTTTAGGATAGATATATGGGATAAATCCTTTCTCACGTTATCTATTGATAAAACATCACTCGATAAAACCCAAACATATAATACTTCACCATAAAAATATATCATCATAATTTTCTTGAATATATAAATTTATGTGACATATGGTATTAATTAATGATATTCTTTAAGACTAATGATCAATACACACATTCATATAAAGGAATATCCAATGACATTCTAAAATGTGAATTTCCTATTAGAGGGTCAATTCTCATAACATCATTTCTTGGATATTACCAATTGTGAAAACCATGAGAATGTGTTATGAATTCTTATGAGCCTCCTACCATGATACCCTATATCATTTGTTTCTTATCAGAAAATATCATCCGGATATATGATATTTATTCAAGAATACTATCATGGAACCACTAGCTTCTCATCAGAGTAGGGAACTACTTCAAATTTTTACTAAAACTTATATTATTAATAGATTATCAAATTCAATATCATGAAACTTAATAATCATGATGTGATACAAAACATTATTAATATTGAAAACAATAAATACATGTTATTATCAATTAATTTTTAGTTCATTTTATGGACACAACTCCAACAATATCATAATTCTAGTGAATATCAATTTATCCTAGTTATGGTGGAGGTACTGGGTGGATGATTGATGGGATAATAGAGAGGTTTGGATTTCATACATAGGTCAATTTCTCACTCTTACACTTTGAGTGAGGCCATTGATGCTTCAAATTTGTGGTTGAGGTAGGTGGTTTCTCAACTTCTAGTGGTTGTTTCTATGAATTATTTTTATGGTTTTGTTGCTCGTCAGTTTCATGGAAGTGTCTCCTAATAGTCTTCAGATTGATGGTTTAGAATTTTTTTTAGGTTCAACAATAATATTAAGTCCTACTAGTTGGTTTTTCTTATAGAAATGGAGAAGTAAACTTGAATATGCTGATGGTGATGATCTTTAGAGATGAGACCTCATTATTTATATAAGGTGAAAGGATTGACACAGTACATATTCCCTTGATAGTCATCCTCTTCATTTTCATTTTTTCCATATCACAAACATATATTTTTAAAAATAAATTATTTTTTTTATTTCTCTTTGAAATTTCAATTTATAGAAGTATTTACCATTTATAATGTTGTTTACATGTAATTTTATTTGAATTGTTTAGTGTATTTTTTTCTATGATGCTTTTGAATTAGGTCTCCCATAATATGTAATGTTCCAAATTAACCTAAAAGTGATTTATTCAAAAATAAAAAATTGATATATATACACACACATATAGATATAACCATAAATATACATTTCCTGAAAGTACATATATTTTTGTCAAATTGATTACTTATTCTTGGTGAATTGTGAAAAATATTAAAGTTAAATATCAAAAACCATTTATTATTTTTTTAATATCAATGTAATCATTTAAATATTTATTTAATTTGTAAATATTTCATAAAATATAAGCTATTATAAGATTTATTTTGTTAATATACTAGTATTATTATATGAACACATAAATATTTTTACATTAATAAAGGATAATTCAATTGAATAGATTAATATATTGTTAAACAAATAATAAATAGATTTAATAAATATATCTATACCATTTTACTTATTTATTTAGTTTTAATTATTTGGAATTCATTTTTAAATATAGTATTTAATTTATGTAAATTATGTTACATGAGAATTGATTTACACTATAATAATTTATTTATTGTGATATCTTGATCCTTATAAATTTGTGGTATTTAATGTCTATTATGTTATTGTTAAATAAATAAAAAATTGAAATTTTTTTAAAAAAATAATTTAAATTCAATAGTAATATTTTGATGATATTAATATAAGTATAATTATATATATTATTGAATAAATAAATATTTAATATTTTAGTAGAGATAAATATTTAAAATAAATGAATTATATTTTTTAAAATATATAAAAATATATTTATATATGTAAATTTCATCATCATTATTTTGAAAATAAAAGTTAGTATTAATTTAAATTTTCTATTTATAATAGTATTTCATTATTGGTAAATATTTTATGATAAGTAAATATTGATTGAAAAACATTGGGGGACAATCCTTTTATTAAAGGATAATGAAAACCCCCCTTTGATACTGGGTAAAGTGATAACTAAATAGAGATCAACAACCCCAAGACATAAAAAACCAAAAATGAAAAAACATGTCGGCCCGAAGGCCAAGAGGCATATTGCCTTAAAACTCTAAGTGGCTTAAAATCTTCTTGGTACAAAAACCATAAAATTTTTTTTTGATATATTATCTTTACAATTCAATAGAAAAAATAAAACTATAATGAAATGATAGAAATTTATTAAAATGGACGAGGCTAATATATAATAGGCTTTAGAAAGATTTGAGGAAGAAAATTATGTGTCAGATGGAGAATTGATTGCGGGGATTGGCTAGTGGTGTATGAATAATAGAGGAAGGATTTGGAGTCTGATAATAGTTTTAAATAAAGGAACCCATTATCTAATAAAAATTACACTGATAAAGAATACCATTTTTATTTTTTAAATGTTGGTATCACTTTATAATCAATAATTAAGGAACCTCTATTACATTAAAACCACAGTAATGAATCTAATTTTTCATGTATTATTTTTTATACTGTATGTAATCCTTTAGAAGCCAAGCACTGAAACGGTATGTGATTCTAAGGCCTGATGTTCCCAAAATAAATGATTGAAATATATTAAATATCATGTATACATATTTTTCCTAAAATATTAATATAAATTCTAAAAAAGGAGCCATATTAGAAATTTTAGGGAGCAATTGAGTTTATAATATGTGTTTTAACCTAGGCATGAAATAACCTTGGTTGACGAGAGGCATTTTTCTAAAATTAATTTCTGGAGATCAATGAATAAAATAATTAATTATTTTATTTTATTTTACTGTGTTGAAGTAGTGACCAAGGGTCTTATTTAAATAAACAATTATGGTAAATTTCTATGTTTAGTCGCTAAAACCTAGAGATCTGAAGGAATGTTGGATATCCATCAAATAAGATTATGTTGGTGGATGAAGAAGAAATCAAGGATTGACTACAGGTAAGAGATTAAATTGAAGAATCTCACCAATGATTATATATTAGTCCAGTTATTCATCCTAAATCAATCCAAACAATGTTAAGAAGTTAGTTTTCATTGGATTATTTCACAGTTATTAATTTTTATGATGAACACGAATACATCATCTTATGGATCTATTCACAGATTTGTCATTTCTGAAAGATTGGATTTTTATGGGGTTTTATTAGGGGAATTTTCATCATTATTATCGATCCTTATCCTATCATTTAAATGAAGGCAGATCAATACTAATAGAAACATTTCCTGAGGTTCATTAATTGTGCGTGTGTTTGTTCTTTTCTCACTTAATTCTTCATTCATCCTGGGTGTTCTTAGTTTGGTCTGTAGTTCGACCAATTCTAATAAATTGATTGTTACACACCCATTTCTTAGTGAAACGATTTTAAATTGTTAATTCAGGATAGGAACGACACAAAATTGGTGCGACGATGGAGGACTCAGTGGTTCGGAAAACGTAGGTACCTGATTTCATGTTATTCAATACATAATGAAGAATGACATATAAATTCATATTATGAACAAAAATAAGGGTAGGAAGATGTAATCGAAAATGGAATGGATTATTAGGACATTATTCATGATTTTATTTGAGATAAAGTGTTGGAACGGTGCCCTATGAACTGAAGAATATGTTTGGAATCAGATCCGAGTTTCTGAAAAATTCTGCACTACACGGTATGTAACGTAATGCCACACATTATGTGGGACCCTCTAACAGCATCTTGGTATTTAGGAAAAGTTAATAATTAGATGGATTGTGATCCTATCACACATTCAGTGATATCTTTTAGGTGGACCAACATGTACCTCATAGTGTACATGAACACAGGTCTGAGTACACAAGATTGAGCACGTCATGTACTCCCTTACATAGACATGTCATAGAAAAATTACATGGTCTAAGTCATGTATTGGTACATCATCATAGTATGTGGTAATCCAACACACTGTGAACTGTTAGACAGAAATATTCACAAGACATTGGTCATTTACATATGTACTACCTGGGGTGAAAGGGACACGACCTATAACCCTACTACACATCGTGTTCTCTTAAAAACATGGCTTGGAGATTTTCCCCCAATATCATGGAAAAGATTTATTAGGGTTTTCCCATAATAAATTCCCTAAGGGATAGTGTAGAATCTCCTCTTACTCATAGAATAGTGATCCATTCAACAGTAATTATTGGATAGAGTTTTTGAAATCCATCCTTCAGGCCTGGAGTGAGAACCTTTATTAATCTTTGTTCCCTATGTGAAGATCATTGTATCATCATGACCAAAACTATGTCAGAATCGATCCTCTACATATAAGGTTAATCTATATTGGGTTATTGGTATACCCCATGTTAATTGGTGTGTCATACTAGGTATTTTTATACTCACCTCTGCATGGACTTTTCCCATACGCATGGGGTCTTTTAGAAATGTTCAACCTTTTGAAAGAGTCCTAGACTAACCAAGACTAGATGTTTCTTAGTGAGACTAGGAAGAATAAGGTGTGTTATTATGGTATCTTGATAGTAGTCCCCATTATGAATTTCAGGTTGGTCTTGTTTTCAGACTCTTTGGTGATATTGTGTTTGGAACTATTTACTTTCCTTTACATCCTATCATACTCTGGTCGTGGGATATTGATATATGCATGCATTTATGTTCAGCTGTTTTTACATTTTATCATTGTATGGGCTTGGAGATGTGTGCATGTGTATAGGTACTTAGGATATGGCCTCCCAATTTTGTGATATACCGCCTCGGTGTCTGTCTCCATCCCCTTCCCTATTGGACAAGGGCTTGGGGAGTCATTGAATAGGCCCCACTAAAATAGTTTATGACAATGTTGTATCAGGGGATTATAAACTACATTATTACCAGAGTCTGGGAGATTTTTTTGGGGTAATAATGTTATGTTATTTGATTTCTAATTTCTGGATAGTGACTCTAGTGTTTGTGTGGTTCCCGATGTATCCATACACCAGGACTCTGATCCCCCAGTTTTCAACAAGGTACAAGAGAACCCTAGTTTTAGAAGGGAAAATGGTACATGAATTATATAGGAATTGATTTTGGATTCCATTTTCTTCTTTATTCATCTCCTTATATGTACTCATTGACCATAGTATATATTATTTGTCTTTAGATTCCTCCATGATGTATGTCGACTAGTATTTAGCATCAAGATCGCAAGGATGATCCCCTTAGTGATGAGGTGTTGACAATGGTTCCATTTTAAGATGTGTTACCTCCAGGTTGTTCACCAGCAATACCACCACATGTAGAGAGGCACATGCTACCTGCAGTACCAACAAATGATTTTCACATATTGAGTTCACTTAACGAGTTTCAATTATATATATCCATCATGCTATTATGTGATCCAGACCTACGGAAAGTTGAGGAATGTCTTCAGGTGGTGACCTAAGTTTTACATCTGTTCAAGACACCAGTAGATCATATAGAGGTCCTGACAGTGAGATTTATTTAGCTTTGAATATTATGATGGTGTGGTTAGTGACCTGATATTAAGATTAAGTGACTATTGCATGGTCATAGTTAGATCACATTTTCAGAGAGGAGTTCTCTTTAGTTTTTCTGAGGTCATTACATGTCAAAGAGATTATATAGCTCCAACAAGGAATCGAAACAGTATAGAGGTATTCATTTAGATTTTCAAATTTCTCTAGATACTTTATAGATATTATTTTTGAATAGTTTTTTGGTCATAGAAATTAAATACAATATATTAATGACACATTTAAGCCAATGAAATACCTATATGCATTCCTACCTATGTTGGGGTTCTAGAGAGAGATTTTCAGGTTGAGAGTTTCTTATATGAGAAGATAAGGATAGTGATTTTCAGTAGTGGTAAAGAAGGAAAAAATACCTTGGTAGTAGGTATCCAACATCAATCTTAGGGACTAGGTAATGCGAGACATTTTTGGAGGTTTTTAAAGGTTTTTGGATTTCTAGTCCAGGTCTCGTATGGGGGTCTAGTAATCCAAGAGAGAAGAAGTGCTATTCATTTTATGATAGGGAATATATTTTCCACGATATTATGACCCACCATACAATTGACAAAGAGACCATCAATGGGCCACTGAGGCTGAGATAGTGGTTGGAGTAGACGGGTCTATAGGGTAGGATGCATCAAAGAGGTGTTGGGATAGTATAAGGAAGTGGTATAAGCTTCTACTTATTACCACCACCACCCCTAGGTAGTCCATGACAGGGTCAGGTATCGTGAGTACCAGAGAGGGGACTACTTCTAGTCATCCAAGATTATATCCCTGAGGCTCTAGGAAGGATTCAATGCACCATCAATGTCTTTTATACCTTAGATGTAGTATTTATTGAAATGAGATATAGTAATTCAATTATATTCACATATCTTGTTCAAGACATAGACGTTCTGGTTATGCCTTAGACTTGACCATTATTCATGGAGACTCGTAACAAGATATAACTTGGTGATAACACACTTGTGATGAATGTGTGTCCAAACTCTTGGAGGAGTGAGTTTCTGTTGGCATTTCTTTGTAAAAGAGATGAGTTCTTACGACGTTATATTAAGTATAGAATGGTGATATAGAGTTCATTCCCATATTTACTATTTAAGGAAGAGGAAGTGGTATTTCTGGAGTGAGGGAACTAGGTTATCCTTTTTTGTGAAAAGAAACATAGGAATTGTATAATTTACTCATGCATAGGAGGGTGTATCCGATTAATCATTAGTTTTCTATCATAACCCTTGGTGTAGCAGATGATTTGAGTTCTCAATTTCTTGTAGTAGTGGATGAGTATGAGGACTCATTCACTGAGTATGATCAAGGTAAATCTTCACTATGTGAGATAGAATTATGAATTGATATACACCTATGGATGACACCAATATTTATGCCAGCATATCAGATGGTTCCCACCGAGATTTGTGAGTTGTGGGTAAAGATGGAGTACATGAAGAGTAAGGGTTATGATAGAACCAATATTCCACCCTAGAAAACCCTGGTTTTGTTCTCTAAGAAGGTATCTGGGAGATTGAGGATATTTTTGGACTATTTGTGGTTTAACCAATTGACCATGAAAAACTAGTATTCTCTATAGAGGATCAGTGGCCTCATTGACGAGTCCATAGGGGAACGATGGTTCCCTAAGTTTTACATCGTGTTAGGATATCACTAGTTGCGAGTACAGGATGAGGATATTCGGAAGATGGAATTCAGTTGTTGATAAGGCCACTTTGAATAATTTGTGATGCTCTTTGGAGTGATAAACATTCCATCGGCGTTCGTGGGACTCCTGAAACGGGTCTTTCCACCATTCATAGACTAGTTCATGATAGTCTTCATTGATGATATACTTATGTACTCAACATCAGAGGAGAAGAATGAAGAAACATGAGGATGTTTCTATTAAGTACTCCATGAGCAATAGATTTATGGAATTATATGAAAGTGTTAGTTATGGATTCAGAAATCCCACTTTTTGGGATATGTTATCTCAGTTTATGGAGTGGAAGTGGACCTGACCAAGGTTGAGGAAATGTTATATTGGGATCCACCTAAGATCCAGATGGAGGAGTAGATCATTATTGGGTTGGCAGGATAATACTAGAGATTCTGAAAATATTTCTCTAGGATAATAGCACCCATTACATCTTTTAACTGAATGTGGTAGCATTATGTGTGGATGTAAAGGTTCCTGTATACTTTTTCAGTAGTTGATACATAAATTGGTGAGATCACCCATCGTAATATTTCTAAAGGAGGGTCTTGAGTACATAGTTTTCTTTGATGCATCCAAAACATGTCTTTTTTTGGATTTCATGTAGTGGCGGGGGTGATTGCATGTTGTTCACATCAGTTGAGACCACATAAGTAAAACTAGGCATCCCAAGATCTTGACATAGTAGCAGTATTCTTTGCACTAAATATGTGGTGACACTTCCTGATGGGAGAGAAGTTTATCATCTACTGTGATCACAAGATTCTCAGGTTTATCTTCTCTCATAATGATCTTATATTGGGATTGATGAAATTGCAAGAGTTCCTCCTAGATATTAACTTCACAATTATCTATAATCTTAGGAATGTAAACATGGTAGAAGATGCCTTCCGTAAGAGATCATGTTCGCAATAAATAAACAGGGAATAAAAGAAGTGATCAATGATGAGGTTATCCTTTGTGGCTAGATATGAAGAAGCTTACCTACATTTTATGGTTGTTACCCCTCTAATTTTATAGAAATTCAAGGAGGCGTAAATTGGGGATGTCAACTATGAGACCCTACATACTCAGTTATCCATTGAACATGTTCTTGATAGATTTTTTGAAGTTGGGGAGCATGTCATTCTTTTAATTTGATGCAAGATGTAACAAGTGACATTTTGGGAGGTGGTTCTCAGAGAGTTACATACATATACTTTAGTGATACATCATGGGGTGGAAAGGATATATCGGGACCATATATGTTAGTTTTTTTGTTCATTGATGAGGAATGGAGTTTTTATATTTTCTAACTTGATGCCTTAATTATTAGTAATTAAAGGTAGTACACCAAGTTCCAGTGGGTTTAACTCTTCAACTAGAGTTTCCATAGTGGAAGTGGGATGGTATATCCATGAAATGCATGATGTTATTTCCATGTACATCCAAGTGACATGATTCCATCTATGTGATCTTATACCTCATCACTAATTCGGCCAACTTATTAACTATTTAGGAGAAGAGTTCAGTAGATAGATAGGGATTCCCATACGTAAAGGACAAAGTATGACTCCATGGAGTAACATGGACGATGTTTTCTGGCCATGATGCACGCTTCACATCTTATTTGTTGAAGGCATTATATGAGTATTTTGGGACTTAGTTAAGTTTTTGGACAATGTTACACCCAAAAAATGTTGTCCATACATAGTAGAACATGCTGGTATTGGAGGATATAATATGATATTTCATGTTGAAAATTGGCCATAGTTGGGAGGATCACCTACTGCTGGTGGATATTTTATATAGAAATATATAATATTTCACCATTGTTATGGAACCATTACAACATTTTTATAGGAATACCTATTGGTCATCACTTTGTTAAACTAACCCAAGTGATTGGGCACTCATGAGGCTAGAAGAGAACATGGGAGCAGGTATGTGACATCTTCCATGTGTCGTAGCTGAGAAGGTATTTGCATGAACCATTTCACATTATTGACTTGGGAGAGTTTGATATAAGGGATTAACATACCTTTTTTAGTACTTAAAAAATATTGATGATTGGAGGTAGAGGATCCTATATGGGTGATCAATTATTTTAGTGTTTTTCTGGTGGTAGCAGATCAATCTCTAAAACAGAACATGGGAGCGGGTGGCTCAAATTCATGATCAGTGCCCACATCTCTTTAGGTAGCCTTTTTTTTATTTTTGGGGAATAAATATCCATGTTTTAAGAAATTTAATGAATTATATTTTCCATTTATTATTTTCTGATACTTTATGGATTATTTGGGAGACAATTAATTGAGATGACAATAAATTTTGAGGCTTGGTGTGACTGAATAAAATTATTGAAATATATTAAATAGAAAATGCATGAATTTTTCCTAAAAAAGTGATTAAACTTCTAAAAAGTGCCTTGGATATAAAATTTTAGGTAACCATTGAGTTCAAAATGTGAGGTTTTACCCTAGTTGGGACATAACCCTGGTCGGTGAGAGGCATTTGTAGAAAATTATCTACAGGAATGAAAAGAATAAAATAAGTATTTATTTTATTTTATTTCAATTCATTGATATAGTGACCTGGGGTCATCTTTAAATAAAAATTTATGTAAAATTCATAGGTTTCACTACAAAAACCTAGAGATCTTAAGAATAGTTGGAGAGTAATAGGAGGATATTCTTTTGAAAGATTATGTCTAAATTAGAGATTTAAGAATAATGTGAGTTAAAATATAAAGTTCTCACAATCAATACTAGAATAGAACTGTTCTTTTTCAATAATTGATCCAAAACGAGGTAGGACATTTGTTTCGGTTGGATTATTCCTTCATTCTTAGTTTCCATAATGAATTCTTATCAACCGACTAATAGATTGATTCGAGGATCAGTCATTTTGGTTGGATATTATTTTTGGATGGATTTATTTGGAGATATTTCTTCATGACTATTTATTATTCTCTTTTAATTATAACAACTATGGATTGAAGAAAATACAAATAATTGGTTGAGGTTCATTCCGTGTGTTATTCATTGTTTTTTTCTATCCTAATTCTTTGTTAAATTATACATTTTTCTTTATTTCTATTGTTTCAATTACTCTGAGGAATCGTCCTTTATGCACCCATTCTTTGGTTAAATGATTTTAAATCATAGATATGGGCTTGGAACAACACAATTGTGGGGCGCTGATAGAGGTAGAGGAGGATCAGAAGACATATGTACATGATTTCATGTTCTTCGGTTCACAAAGATGAAAAATATATAAATCCATTTTCGAATGAATCAAAGTCCTAGAATTTTTTGATTGATGATGTAAAGGTACATCAGGATCTTATTCTAGATTTTACAAGTAAGGCATGGATGGAACGGTGGAAAGAGCACTAAAGAAGATGCATGGAACCAAATCTGTGTCTCTAAAAAATTCAACACTACACGAAGTATAACATGAAGCCACATTCCATGTGGGACCCTCTTAGTGGTTACATGGGTTTCAGAGAATTTTAATTATCATAGAGTGTGTGATCTCTACCCAGTGGCTTTGAATGTACCTCAAAGGGTACACTAACTTGGGTTGGAGTAAATAGGTTAGAGCATGTTGTTTACTCCCATACACAGACACAACCTCGATAAAGTGAACTGGCTAAGTTGTGTACTGGTTCACTTCTATTGTACATAGGTAGTTGAAACACCATGTACTATTACATGGACATAGTCATGAGACATGGTTCCATTACATGGGTTGGACCTGAGGTCAAAAGTACATGGCGTGTAACCCTACTACATGTTGTGTGCTCCAAAAAACATTTCATGGAAATTTTCTCCTCTTAATCATGGATATGACTCATTAGGTTCTCTTCCCCATATCCATTTTATGATGGTTTGAATTGAATCTCCTCTTACACCTAAGACAATAATCCCTTCATTACGAATTATTTGATAGATTTTGTGGAATCTTACTTTTAGGACCTGAGTGAGATCCTTTATTCATCATCATGCACTAGGTGATGTTCTTAGTATCTTTGTGACCAATACTACATTGGAATCGATCTTCTACTTATAAGGATAATATAGATTGAGTTTTTTGTATACCCTATGGACTTTGGGGTTATCCTAAACATGTACTTAATATGATGGGACCCAATTAGAAGTACCTCTTAGATAGACTACATCAGTGCTACCAAACTAAGGAGTGTGTTCTCCCAGATGAGTGCTATAAGAAACCTTCAAGCTAGAATCATAGGATGGCATTATGATTATGACATACCATGAAACCATGTGTCTTTTTTGAGTATATATGGATAGTCTTCTTATATGTGTTGTATATATATACATGTGTAGATGTGACTGTATTTCCTTTTTTGTATGATTTGTAGTTTCTAGGTGTCCTACTAGGTATTTTTATACTTACCCCTGCATTCTCATCCCCCGCATGTGTCATGTCTTGTAAAAATGATCATTCTTTTGATAGATTCATAGAGGGACAAAGACCATATGGTGCTTAGTGAGACTAGAAAGTATGATGTGTATTCTGTAAGTTTCTTGATATTAGTCCCCAATATTGATTTCATGCTTTGATTGTTTTCATACACTTCGTGGTGGGCCTATGTTTGGTCCTATTTACATTCCTCTAATTTAAATCGTACACTGGTTATGTGATATAGTTGTATGCATGCATGGGTTTCCAGTTGTTTTTACATTTTCACCATTGTATGTGATTGGATATATGTGTGTGTGTACATGTAATTCTGTTAAGGCCTCCCATGGTAGTTATATGCGTACTCGATTTTGGTCTCGAACTTCAAACCTATTGGAGGTAGGCTTAGGGATTCATGGCATGGTACTGTAAAGACCCTAAAATTTCAAGGATATTTTTTTCTTAATTTTCTTTGGAATTTTACAAGAACGCAGTTTCTGACAGCGCCTGATTCTGAGGCCCGGTGTGCCCGGAATCATTTTCCGAAGTTTGGCTTGGGTACATTCAGTGAACGGACGAGCGGGTTTTTCTAACTTTTGAACCGGTGCTCGAAATCAAATTCTGAGGGCACCGATGAAACCGCAGCGCCGATAATTTCTTAGGAACACCTGATCCGGAGTTTCGTTTTCATGTGAGAGGATGATAAAAATTGTGGAAGTTAATTTTAGAATTTAACTACAATTTTTATTTTTCTTTTAGTTGTTTAAGGCTTTGGGTGGAAGTTGGGTAACTACCCAACTTCCCAAGGGAGGTTATGAGGGTGGTGGGGCCCACACGAACCCCAAACCTTCATATTCCTTAACTCCCTCAACTCAAATTTTAAAATTTGATAACATAAGTATTAATAACTTATGTTATTAATGAAGTGAGTTTAATGTGTGTGTGGGTTTGAAATTAAAACTCATGTATAGTTAATAAATTAAGTGAGGGCTTAATTTATTTTGGGGATTTGTTTCTTGAGAGGTTTGGGGAGAAAAGCTAAAGAAAGCTAGAAGTTCTTCATCTTCCTCATCAAAGAACACGAAGAACGCGAAGAACGCATCGAACTCCGTCGAAGAACGCCAAGTCCTCGGAGACCGACTACGCGGCGCCATATACCGCGACGCTTCTTCCGAGACATCTCCTTCCACAACATCTCCTTCCGCGACGTCTCTTCCCGTGAAGAATCCTCATTCGACGAACATCCGTTCACGCAACGTCGAGGTAGGGAATTATTTTCTGAATATTAATGAACCCCATGTTACTTCCTTCTAAATCAAAGAACGCGGATCAACTAAACATCAAGTTGATCCGCGAAGAATATGTTGCGGGTTGGGAATTCTTGTTTGTGGGAAAACTGTAGGGGTTATTTATTTATGTTGTTTGTGAATCCTACCTTATCGTTCTTCGTGAAATATGACCATTTACTATCGACTAACGAGAGGGGGCCGGACCACACAAACACGGCTGACCCTCCTCCAATATTGATGATGATTTTATTTCGGATTGTAACGAAATGGTGTGGTGTCGTCGCACCACGCGGAATCGTGCGCCAAGGAATGCGCGACGTCATCGCACCGCACCATGAAATTGAACCAAGTCACGGCGCCGTCGCGCTGCGCTGGAGAACTGCAAAAAAACCGCGTCCGGAGCTAGGCCACGGCGGAGAGGTGCATCGTCGTCGCGCCGCACCGGATGAATCAAGGCCGCAGCCGGTTCCGGGCTGCGGTGAAACAAGAAGACAGGCGGCTGGTTCTGGGCCGCCGGTGTCGGACCAGGGGGGACCGGCCGTCGCCAGTCCCGTCGAGGCAGAAACCGGCCGGCCGGGGTGGGCCGACCGGAAAGGAGAGCAGCTGGGGGTTCAAACCCCGGGCCGGCCAGAAAACGGACCCCTTAATGGGGGACCGCGGTTACAACCAGAGGGGGCAGGCGCCCCCCACTCCAAACAGCTCGGCCGTTTGGCCGAGCGCCTGGCCAGCGCGCTGGGCGCGCTGCACCCAGGCCGGGTCGGCTGCCCGGTCGGTCGGCCAGGCCGGGCCACGCCCAGGCCGGGTCGGACCGAGCCGGGCCGCGCCCAAGCCGGGCCGAACCAAGCCGAGTCGCGCCCAGGCCGGGCCGGACCGAGCCGGGCCGCGCCCAGGCCCGGCCGGACCGAGCCGGGCCGCGCCGGCCGGGCCGGAACCAGATCCGGTTCGGGTCGACCCGGTTCGGGCCGACCCTGGGGGTATCGGGTTGGGTCGGCCCAGGCCCGAACCCCTTAATACCGAATCTTTTCCAGTCGGACACCCATATCTTGTGCTACAGGCCTCAGATCGACGCACCGTCAATTGCGATGAGATCCTTGGATCGATACGGTCTATTCAGTATATCGCACTCAAGGTTTCGGAATACTTTGGGTTCGGCCTGGTTGGTTCGTACACGAAACCAACCAGGACCTCGGAGTGGAAACGCTCATATCTTGAGCTCCGGACGTCCGATTGACGTGCCGTCGACTTTGATGTATTCCCTTAAGTGAGATGGATCTTTTGGATTACTTCGCTCGAGGTTTGGATGTCATCAGAGTGCGGTCGGGTTGGTTCGCTCACGAAACCAACTGGGACCCTAGAACGAAAAAGCCAATAACTCACAGACAGGGCGTCCGATTGACGCGTCGTCTGTCTCGTTCTTTTCTTCTTGATGAGACGGAACTTTTGGCAACCTTCGCCCGAGTTTTGGTTACTGTTGGATAGTGGTCGGGTTGGATTGTACCTGAAATCCAATCGGGCCCCTGGAACGGAAAAGCTGAAATCTTTCAGACTGGACGTCCATTTTATGAACTGTCACCGGCGTTGGTGATCACGTGGAGAAACGGTCTCTTTGAGTTTACCCTATAAGAGTTCGGGGTACAGTTGTGATATGGCTGGGTTGGTTCGCTCACGAAACCAACCGGGCCCCTGGGACGAAAAGGCTAGTAACTCACAGACCGGGCATCTGATTGGCGTGCCGTCTATTGCGTTGAGACCCCTATGACGAGGAGGTCCTTTGAGATACTTCTTTGTGGGACTTGTGATACTTGGATTATCTACCTATAGCTCGTGGATCGGACCCTCCCAGAGATGAGCGTGCAGAGTACGGAGACCGTGTAGCCGACTGAGACCTGACGACTGCTTGACCGACTCGACTTGGAGTGAGTCGACTAGCCCAGTGGACGGAGCACTACTTTGTGAGGTGCAGACCTGTGGCGGACGGAGAACTACCTGTGTAACAGTGCATACCTGCGATACTCGTCCAGAGAGTACCTCTGTAGGCTACTAAGGGGTGTGCACTTCTGTGTTTGGGTGGCATACCCCGGCGGTAAGCACTACTGTGTTTGGGTGGATGGACCGCGGTACTCGATAGGAGGAGTACCTCAGCAGTCTTAGGTTAATGAGAAGTACCTCATAGTCTTGACAGGACCATTGTACACTCCAGAGACAGAGCTCTTCAGCAGTTACGGTTTCGATAATGAAAATCCTGGTTTGAGCTGAGTCAATGACCTTTGTGTTTCCTCATGATTGTGATGGGTTACTTGATAACTTAGGTATATGAATGGGAATATACCTGGGTAGTGTTTATCTGTTGATTTCACAATATTTGTGTTTCCTCATGATTGAGATGAGTTACTTGATAACTTAGGTATATGCATGGGCATATACCTAAGTAGAGGTTATCTGTTGAGATCTTCTTTGTGGTTATCCATGTTGGTTTTAGTGATACCTTGAGGGTCTTGGGGTCCCTAATGAGTATCTTTATACTCAACCCTGCACGGGCTATGCCCGCACCTCGTTGTGTTGGTTGCAGACGATAGGCAGTGCTGACGGAGGCCGAGTGATCGAGGACTGGACGGTACCCAGAGCTGGACCACACGACGAGTCAGTATCCGGAGGTGGACTTCACGGTGAGACGACACTCAGAGGAGGTTGACGGGCGAGAGCATTGTGGAGGCTATCTGTACCTACCCATCAGGTAGGATCCGTGGTGGATGATCCAGGAGCTGCGCCATCTGTACCTACCCTTCAGGTAGGAACTGAGGAGGAAGACCCAGGAGCCGCTTCCATTCTTCCAGTTGTTGTACTTTTTTCATTTGTAGTTGTACTTTCATTTGGGTTTGTATTCTGGCCCATTTACCTTTCAGTACTTCTCTTTGTACTTATTGTTTTACCTCCGCTTGTACTCTGTGGTGTTTTGTTTACTTTTATAAAGAAAATTCCTTCCCAGTTATCGGGATTTATGCCTTTGGTGCTAGTCGCCAGCCCCTGGCCTATGGAAGGCGGGCTTGAGGTAGCCACGGCATGGGCCCCGAGGACGTGTCGTGACAAATTGGTATCAGAGGAGTCGGTTCTACCACAGAACTTATAACTCTGATATTTTCTTTCTGTGAAACAATAGTGTTAAGGGTACCGAGTGTGGTCTTCAGTTCGGGGAGTCCAGTGTTGGTGCAGGCGGCCGACGAATCCATACACCAGGACCCTGACAACTGGTTTCTGACTTTTTGCACAAAAACACTTATTGCGTGTGTGTTTCCAGAAGTTTTTTAATGTCAGATCAAACCAGGTCAGCTCACCAGGTATAATCGTTTGACTGTGTCACGTTGTTTCCTTCATGATTCCTTTTCACGGACGACCAGCTAGATCCCAGAGGGATGTGCGTACTGACAGTCTGCCGAGCAACGAGGCTTCCGTACAGGGCCCTCTTGCAGTTGAAGCACCATCGGAGGCACCAGCGGTACTACCATACGTTGGGCCACCAATGCCACCAGCCCCAGCAGTAGGTGATGCACGCCACTTGAGCGCACTACATGAGTTCCAGTGCCAGAGGCCACCCAGGTTTCGAGGAGAGATAGACCCTCAGGTGGCTGAGGATTGGCTGGAGGTTGTGGTGAGAGTCTTCAGGCTAGTGGAGACGCTTCCAGACTTCATGGTGATCTTTTCTGACAGCCTTCTTCAGGCAGCAGTAGGCAAGTGGTGGAGCCACTTGTTCCAGTTTTGTGATGGCATGACCTTCACATGGGAAGACTTCGAGACCTTCTTCAGGGTGGAATTTGTGCCAGTAGCTCTACACCCCGAGCGTGTTCAGGATCTTCTTCCTTTGCCGCGTGTTTTTTGATCAGTAACTGAGTCATATGTGGGAAGTAGACAGATGATGCAGAGGTCCAGGAGGACCAGACCAGCAGTTGGGTGATCTCGGGTTTTAGGATCGGTGGTGCGGGGCACCCGGGGTGGGGTCAGAGCCAGGGGTGCCAGAAACGGACAGTGTTACTCCTGCGACAGGAAGGGTCACCTGGAACGTGACTGTACGACCCCCCGCACAGTTGATCCGCGGGTGTTGGAGGAGCCACCGAGATAGAAGCAGCGGCTGGTGATTGATCAAAAACCGACCAGTGGATAAGGTAGTAGAGATCCGGGAGCAGGTGGACAGGAGCGGAACTAGTGGATACGTCCCTTGTACTTCTATTTCCATGTTGCTGTTGTATTCGTGTCTTTGTACTATGAGCTGCAATAATAAAAAAAATACACTTATCTTTGTTTTCTTTCCTGTCCTTTTGTTTGGTTGATACTGAGTGGTCCCGGTTAATACTGTTGACTTGACCCTCACTTTAGAGATTACTACTGGAGGAGACCCAGTGACCTCGCACTGATGCCGACAGTGTGACTCGACCCGTGTAAGCGAGATTGACAGTTGGATCTCTTGGTAGTTACGTCGAGGCCTTACGATGTCATCCATGGAATGAAAGCATCATTCATGTCAGGATTGACTGTATTAGGAAATGGGCATGGTTCATCCAGGGGATGAGACCGAGTTTCTCTTTTCAGCAATGGAGAAATTTTAGCAGCTCTTTCAGATCATAGGCAAGGAAGGTGCAAATCATCCAGGGGAAGATGAAGACTGCACGGTGCAGTAAGAAATAGGAAACTGGCACCAGTCTTAGTGACTCGGGCATGTTAAATGTTTCAAGAAATGGAATCTTTAAGGAGAGATGAGTTTGAGAAGCAGCAGACATGGAGGCAAAGATAGGAGAGCATCATGAGGTCGTGTACGTTTTAACATGCTACAACCACCTTCCTTAGTTGTCCCTGCCAGGCTCAGGGAGCTGGAGGGCGGATGAAGAGTGAGGCTGCATGCGGTCAAGGAGTGTGACCCAATGGCTCTAAAAATGATTCAAGGGACAGTTTGTGTCCACTACTAGCTGCTGTAGTAACGGATGTCGATATGAATCATTCCTTGCTTTCACAAATCTTTTCCGAGACCTACAGTTTCCGATAAGCCATAGAATTGAGCCTCACGTCTGGAGATACCATGGGAGGAGACTCGATAATCACACTTATGTCGACGGTGTGGTGAGACCCTCGAGGAGAGAGTTTCGGTTGGAATCTCTAGGTGGAAGCGTTGAAGCCTTACGACGTTGGTTTGAGTATGGACTGGGCAATCACAGTTCATACAAAAATTGAAGGTATTAGGAAAAAAGGTTGTGGTTTAACTACGACATCGGAATGGGTTTTCCTTGGTCAGTGAAAAGGAATCCCCATGTAGCACAGGATAAACTCATGTATAAGAGGGTGCGACCGATCACTCTTGAGTCGGTCAACCTTACCCTAGTGGAAGTAGTCATTTTGACTTCCAGTTCTAACAGGAATTGGAGACCTCTAGAGTTTGAGGATGACAATCACGTCCTTATATGGGTCTCACCTCGACGAGGTTTACGGAGATGTGGCCAAGGCGTAAAGTTATCTCTGAGGTTCAGTGGACCTTCTTAGGTCCTCAGTTGGGTAGGCGTGGTGGTTTACCGCTTGACCCAAACACCTCAGTTGCACCAGGTGCACAATGACTTCCACGTATCTCAATTGAGGAGATACGTGATCGAACCTTCACATATCATCGACCATGGGGAGATGGACGATGGAGATGGGGTGACTTTCAAAAAGGTTCCAGTAGAGATCGAGTATTGACAGGGGCAGATCCTATGAGAACGGTCTATTCCTCGAGTGCGCTTTCACTGGTAGTACAAGAACCTCCAGGTGAGCACATGAGAGCGGGAGGCTCAGATGCGCGCTCAGTACCGTTTTTGTAACCCTAGTTTGTGTTAAAGATTTACGAGGATGTAAAGCCCTGATGTGGGAGTAATGTAAAGACCTAGAAATTTCAAGGAAATTTTTTTCTTAAATTTCTTTGGAATTTTACAAGAACGTAGTTTCTGACGGTGCCTGATTTCGAGGCCCGGTGTGCCCGGAATCATTTTCCGAATTTTGGCTCGGGTACATTCAGTGAACGGATGAGCAGGTTTTTCTAACTTTTGAACCGGTGCTCGGAATCAAATTCTGAGGGCATCGATGAAACCGCAGCGTCGGTAATTGCTTAGGAACACCTGATCCGGAGTTGCGTTTTCACGTGAGAGGATGATAAAAATTGTGGAAGTTTATTTTAGAATTTAACTACGATTTTTATTTTTCTCTAAGTGGTTTAAGTCTTTGGGTGGAAGTTGGGTAACTACCCAACATCCCAAGGGAGGTTATGAGGGTGGTGGGGCCCACACGAACCCCACCCCTTCATATTCCTTAACTCCCTCAACTCACTTTTAAAATTTGATAACTTAAGTATTAATAATTTCTATTATTAATGAAGTGAGTTTAATGTGTGTGTGGGTTTAAAATTCAAACTCATGTCTAGTTAACAAATTAAGTGAGGGATTAATTTATTTTGGTGATTTGTTGCTTGAGAGGTTTGGGGAGAAAAGATAAAGGAAGCTAGAATTTCTTCATCTTCTTCGTCGAAGAACATGAAGAACGCGAAGAACACATCGAACTCCATCGAAGAACGCCAAGTCCTTGGAGACCGACTACGCGACGCTGTATACCGTGACACTTCTTCTGTGACTTCTCCTTCCGCAACATCTCCTTCCGCGACGTCTCTTCCCGCGATGAATCCTCGTTCGACGAACCTCCGTTAAAGCAACGTCGAGGTAGGGAATTGTTTTGTGAATATTAATGAACCTCATGTTACTTCCTTCTTAATCAAAGAACGCGGATCAACTAAACATCAAGTTGATCCGCGAAAAATATGTTGCTGGTTGGGAATTCTTGTTTGCGGGAAAACTTTAGGGGTTATTTAATTATTTTGTTCATGAATCCTACTTTACCGTTCTTCGTGAAATACGACCATTTACTATCGACTAATAAGAGGGGTCCGGACCGCACAAACACGGCCGACCCTCCTCTATTATTGATGATGTTTTTATTGCGGATTGTAACGAAATAGCGTGGTGTCGTCGCACCACGTGGAATCGTGCGACAAGGAATGTGTGGCGCCATCGCGCCGCACCGTGAAATTAAACCATGTTGCGGCGCCGTCGCGCCGCGCCGGAGAACTGCAAAAACACCGCGGCTGGAGCGGGGCTGCGGCGGAGAGGAGCAGCGCCGTCGCGCCGCACCAGACGAATCAAGGTCGCGGACGGTTCCGGTCCGCGGCGGAACAAGGAGACCAGCGGACGGTTCCGGGCCGCCGGCGTCGGAGCAGGGGGGATCGGTCATCGCCGGTCCCATGGAGGCAGAAACCGGCCGGCCGAGGCGGGCCTACCAGACAGGAGAGCAGCCTGGGGTTCAAACCCCCGTCCGGCCAGCACAACGACCCCCTTAATGGGGGGCCGCAGTTACAACCAGGGGGGCAGGCGCCCCCCACTCCAAACGGCTCGGCCGTTTGGCCGAGCGCCTGGCCAGCGGGCTGGGCATGGTGCGCCCTGGCCGGGCCGGCTGCCTGGCCGGTCCGCCAGGCCGGGTCAGGCCGCGCCGGCCAGGCCGGACACGGATCTGGTTCGGGTCGCCCCGGTTCGGGCCGACCCTGGGGGTATCGGGTCGGGTCGGGCCGGGCCCGAACCCCTTAATACCGAATATTTTCCGGTCGGACTCCCATATCTTGTGCTAAGGGCCTCAGATCGACACATCATCAATTGCGATGCGATCCTTGGATCGAGACGGTCGTTTCGGTATATCGCACTCAAGGTTTCGGAATACTTTGGGTTCGGCCGGGTTGGTTCGTACACGAAACCAACCGGGCCCTCGGAGCAGAAATGCTCATATCTTGAGCTCCGGACGTCCGATTGACATGTTGTCGACTTTTATGGATTCCTCTAAGTGAGACGGATCTTTTGGCTTACTCTGCTCGAGGTTTGGATGCCGTCGGAGTGCGGTCGGGTTGGTTCGCTCACAAAACCAACCGGGCCCCTGGAACGAAAACGCCAATAACTCACAGACCGGGTGTCCGATTGATGCGTCGTCTGTCTCGTTGTTTTCCTCTTTATGAGACGGAACTTTTTTCATCCTTCGCCCGAGTTTTGGTTGCTGTTGGATAGTGGTCGGGTTGGATTGTACCCGAAATCCAACCGGGCCCCTGGAACAGAAAACCTGATATCTTTCAGACTGGACGTCCGTTTGATGAACCATCAGTGGAATTAGTGATCACGTGGAGAAACGGTCCCTTTGAGTTTACCCTATGAGAGTTCGGGGTATAGTTGAGATACGGTCGGGTTGGTTTGCTCACGAAACCAACCGGGCCCCTAGGACGAAAAGGCTAGTAACTCACAGATCGGGCGTCCGATTGACGCGCCGTCTGTTGCATTGAGACCCCTATGACGAGGCGGTCCTTTGAGATACTTCTTTGTGGGACTTGTGATACTTGGAGTAACGACCTATAGCTCATGGAGCGGACCCTCCCAGAGACGAGCGTGTGGAGTATGGAGACCGTGTACCCGACTGAGACGTGAAGACTGCTTGACCGACTCGACTTGGAGTGAGTCGACTAGCCCAATGGACGGAGCACTAATTTGTGAGGTGCAGACCCATGGCGGACGGAGCACTAACTGTGTGACAGTTCAGACCCGTGGTACTAGTCCGGAGAGTACCTCGGCAGGCTTCTAGGGGGTGTGCACTACTGTGTTTGGGTGGCATACCCCGGCGGGAAGCACTACTGTGTTTTGGTGGATGGCCCGCAGTACTCGACGGGAGGAGTACCTCAGTAGTATTAGGTTAGTGAGCAGTACCTCGGAGTTGTGACAGGACCACTGTACACTCTAGAGACGGAGCTCTTCAGAAGTTACGGTTTCGATAATGAAAATCTTGGTTTGAGCTGAGTCTATGACCTTTGTGTTTCCTCATGATTGAGATGGGTTACTTGATAACTTAGGTATATGTATGGCCATATACCTGGATAGTGGTTATCCGTTGATTTCACAATCTTTGTGTTTCCTCATGATTGAGATGATTTATCTGATAACTTAGGTATATGCATGGGCATATACCTAGGTAGAGGTTATCTATTGAGATCTTATTTTTGGTTATCCATGTTGGTTTTAGTGAGACCTTGAGGGTCTCAGGGTCCCTACTGAGTATCGTTATACTCACCCCTTCACGGGCTATGCCCGTACCTCGTTGTGTTGGTTGCAGACGATGGACAGTGCTGACGGAGGCCGAGTGATCGAGGACTAGACGGTACCCAGAGGTGGACCACACGACGAGTTAGTATCCGGAGGTGGACTTCGCGGCGAGATGACACTCGAAGGAGGTTGACGGGCGAGAGCATTGTGGAGGCTATCTGTACCTACCCTTCAGGTAGGATCCGTGGTGGACGATCCAGGAGCTGCGCCATCTGTACCTACCCTTCAGGTAGGAACCGAGGAGGATGACCCAGGAGCCGCTTCCGTTCTTCCAGCTATTGTACTTTGTTCATTTGTACTTGTACTTTCATTTGGGTTTGTATTCTGGCACATTTACCTTTCAGTACTTCTATTTGTACTTAGTGTTTTACTTCCTCTTGTACTCTGTGGTGTTTTGTTTACTTTTATAAAGGCAATGCCTTCCCAGTTATCAGGATTTATGCCTTTGGTGCTAGTCATCATCCCCTAGCCTATGGAAGGCGGGATTGGGGTAGTCACGGCACGGGCCCCGAGGACAGGTCATGACAAATTATAACATCCCCAAATGATAAAGGGTTAAATGATTAAATGATATGACTCATGTCAACAAGGTGAACCTTCCTTTTCAGGAGCCTGTTTGATTAGAACTCCACAGTTAAGTGTGCTTGGCCTGGAGTAGTGATCAAGATGGGTGACCTTCTGGGAAGTCTCCCAGGGTGTGTGTGAGTGAGGACAAAGCACACTGGAAAGGACATGTGTTGGCCTGTGGGGTCAATCATTAGTCAGATGACCCGTTCGGGCATGTAGGTGGACCCTAGGGTGGGCCCCACATGTCTGCGGGGCAACTGGTGGTACCTGGTGCTCCAGGACCCGACGACCATGTTAAGGCGGGGTGGTTGTGCTGTCAATAAGGTGCACCTTCCTTTTCGGGAGCCTGTCTGATTAGAACTCCACAGTTAAGCGTGATTGGCCTAGAGTAGTGATCAGGATGGGTGACCTTCTGGGAAGTCTCCCAGGGTGTGTGTGAGTGAGGACAAAGCACACTGGAAAGGACATATGTGTTGGCTTGTGGGGTCAATCATTAGTCAGATGACCCGTTCGGGCATGTGGGTGGACCCTAGGGTGGGCCCCACATGTCTGCGGGGCAACTGGTGGTACCTGGTGGGCCAGGACCCGACGGCCATGTTAAGGCGGGGTGGCTGTACTGTAATCGGGACCCGGTTGTGACAGGTACCCACTAGGATGGGTCATGACAACCACCATGGGCACCCAACACACATCATTTCACTCTTTCAACATGATTTCAATGTAACTCTTCCTTTGTTAGTTTTGAATTGAATATATTCATCAATTTCAATTATTAATCCTTTTGATAATATTTTTTTAACGATGTTCACAATGAAAATTACTTTTGAAAATGTTTTATTTAATGGTGTTTGAAATTAAAATTTTATTGTGAATTTGAAAAATTAATTTTATAATTTCTTTTTTACTTTTTTATTTTTTATCTATATGATGTTTCTTTTTTCTAGATTTATTTCTCTATTTTAACCATCCTTTTCTTGAATAAATTTATTTATTTATTAATGAAATATAACATATCTCATTTTTTCTATAAACGTAATAATGTTTAAAAATGAAGGAAATATAAGTGAACTCGATGAAATATTTAACCAAAACCAATAAAAAATAAATTTGAAACAATTTTTCTATTTTTTATAAAAATTACAATTGAAAAATTATTACTATTTGAATAACTATTTGTATTATAAAAAACTGATATTTTTTCACCTCTAATTTTATTTTGTATAATTCTTATTAGTTTCATATATAATAAAATAATAATATATAAAATGTGCAACATTTAATAATTTTTTTATGTTATTCAAAAAAATGAAATTAATTTAATGCTTATATTTTTTTAAAAACTAAACCCGAGAGGTGTTATATCCAATAACACCCTTGGCCTCCTTTAGTGAATGTGAATTGTGTTAATAGTTTTAACACCATTATCCTTGGATAAAATTAAAAGTCGTTGGGGCCACCAATTCCTTTGGATTCAAATAAAATAGTGGTTTTAATTTTTCTATATATATTTATAAAATACATCTGAATTTAACTGCTATAAAATATCAAGCATTACTATAATTAATGATCTTTGAAATTATGACATAAATTATCACTCGTGGCTTTCTTTTATAACGAGATATGGTCTAGAAATTTTATGTATATCCAATGTGGGATTTAGTTTCCCCCATTTATGATCAAAATTAATTATATATTATTATCAATAATGACTAATTAATTAATAATAAATATTAATAACTTAATTATTACTCATAAATAGTAAAAATAAATCGATAAAAAATTACAATTCACATTTACAATTAAATATTTATAGTTCAATAATTACTAATTATTTAGAAAATAAACAATAAGTTTTAATTATATTAATTTCAAATGAATTTAAATTAATAATTAATAATTTTAATATATAACTTTTTTAATTTTAAATTTGTTAAGGTTATTTGGGCCCATTTTTCATAAAAATTTGAACGAAAAATAAAATATTAGTCCAGAGAAGGAAAAGACTACCCTTATTAGGAAAAGATATAAAAAGTCAAAATCAATGATCGAAAAGACTAAAGGGAACGTCACCCAACACAATCTAGAAAAGTACCATTACCACATGGTTGTCAGCCACACCTCCACATCTTTTCCCACTACTAAGGATCTTATTCCTCATCAAAAGGAAATGTAGATGTCCCACAACCAATGATACATTGTTCATTTTTCATGATAGGTATCAAATATCTAGATCTAGGTTGGAATTAATTTTATGTTCTATATTGATAGATAGAGATTATGATATCTCAGTATAGTCAGGTATTCTAATCGAACATTCCTCTAATTTTTTTGAAATTTCCTCGACCTATAATTTGAACTATTTTTCCATATACTAAAAATTGCATTGTTATAATATCTCACCTCCACCCACTTCTCAGAAAATTTTTCTTCTCCATTGATCAAATTTTCCTCATCACATTCTTGAATAGGGGGCATGCCAGAATTCCCATAAATGGATTTCATAGACTAAGATATGTGTGGGGGATATGGACTTTACGATGAATGGTCATGCGGAGGGTCCAATCCTTTCCAAGACCCACTATACTTTAGATGACTTTTCTATATCTCAACCCCAAATGAGATATACATCACATTAAAAAAGATAGAGGTGGCCACTAAAATCCCATTTTTATATCATCCTTTAAAAATGGTTTCCTTGTGTACAATGAGGATATGATTTATTTTTATATTATATATTTCAAATAGATACTAAGATAATTTCATCTTTATAAAATCCAGAGGGAGAGTAACTCTTGGATTTTGAAATAGCACCAACCATTTTCATCTTTTCTTTACCTTTGGAAGTGGACATCTTGTGTTCTTGCTACAATTTCTCATCAACATTATCTTCCATTTATAACTCTTCATATTAATGAACATATGTTGTAAGAGTCTGATTTTTCTCTATTCCCTTAGATAGATAATCCCTAAAACAAGTCACTATTCTTTTCCTCTCATTATCCTCATATGAAATATTTTACTAAGATCCATCAACATGTTTCTTTAACCATTTTTTCAGGTACCAACAAAACCATAGGGTATCTCCAATGTGATATTCCCATATATTTATATTGTAGAACTTCCCAAGTAATATTTTCTATCTTAGAAAATAGTTCCATAAGTCTTCTTGTATTGGAAATACATTATAGTCATAACATGTATGAATGTTCCCTGAGATGTTTCTCTAGTTATAAACTTCAGATCTTGAATAAAATGCTTGATGACAATAGGTTTTTCTTGTTCATACTTTCAATAGACATGTCCATAATTAGGATGTATCCCCCCAACCTGAAAATCCTGCTCTAAAGTAACAACATTTTTAGTAGATAAATTTCTAGCAGCTCTAACTCCATGATTTTATTTGTTTTTCTTATAACGAGTACTTTCATCAAGATAATAAATGGAAAATAAGAACACAACAAACATCCAAAATAAATTTATCATGCCCAATAGAAAAATAATATAAACCGAATTTTGGGACATTTTCATATTTCATTCTTTGTTCAAACTCATCACCTTGGGAAAGAAAACATCATTTACCATAATATACCATAAATCCACCATTATGAGATTATAAGAATAGTGACCAAACCTTGTAATTTTTGTTTACCTCTCCATTTTTTGGGAATTCATTTGGATATAGCAACACAGTAGAGTATTTTGGGGTGATAGAGAATACATCTATTCCCAAATACATTAACTCAGAATTGAACTAAATAATTCATTACTTGTAGGTATTGGAGCATTGATCAAATTCATATATATATATATAGGAGTCCCAACCTAAATGACACTGAGCCAAATCCGCATGCTCACATTTTTAGTTCCTCTAATGGGAAGATAAATTAAAAAAAGACTTTTCCCATAGATACATATTTATAATCTGTTAAACCCCATAAATTCTAAAGAGTTGAGACTAGTCCATCCATTCTCTATGGTTTTGAACCCTTAAGAGAAATGAACCAGGAAATGACATAATTCTTACCCAAATAGATGTGTCCAGAAGTGGCCTCACGGTTGGAAATGATAAGATAAATTTCTCTATTTTTATGAATTTTTCCAACATCGATGCCCCTAAATTGTTTTAAATTTTGATTATCCCTATCATTTAGGGATTAAGGATCCATAATGATGTCATCAGAAGTAGCATCCAACTACTTCATATAACTGGAAACACCACAATACTAATTGATTTCATCTTTGTCAAGGAGGACCTCCACCAATGGAGGATGGACTAAATTCACAATTAAAAGACCCTAATTACTGTAGAGAAAAAAATGTTCTCTAAGAGTGTGATTATCGACCCCCCAACGTTATTTCAATAATACTTCTATCAACAAATAACTATTTAACTTCAAATTAATTATCAATAATTTATAGTTTTTAATAAATTAATAATTAAATAATATTTTCATACTAATACGTAATATTAATAATTATTATTTAATAATTAAGAATTAATAAAAATATATTTAATATTAATATTATTAGGTAACTAATGAATAATTTTGAATATTTATTACTAATTAATGTTAATTACTAATGAATTTTAATTAGTAATTAATATTTATTAAAAAATAATATTTATAAACTATAAATAATATTATTTATTTAATATATATTAGTAATAAAAATTAAAGATATATGATTATTGAATTATCGAATAAAAATTTACAATTAATTAATTAATAATTAGAAATTTATGGTCTTTTCATCATTGATAAAATTTATAAACAAAATAATATTTTTAAATATTTAGTAGAAATGTATTTAATAATAATTATGTAAAATTATACATTAATTAACAATTAATTACTAAATTTATATTTAAAATTATTAATAATTAATTAAATATTTCATAATTAAAAATTTATTGATTAATGATATTTATATTGAAATTATAAATAATTAGCAACTAATGAATAATTTATAATATTTATTTGTAACAAATTTTAATTAGTAGTTAATATTTATTAGAAGTTAATATCTGTAAACACTAAATATTATTGTTTAATTAATATTTATTTGTAAATAATATTTATTAGTAATTAATATTAAATTAAACATAATTATTTAATTAAGTAATAATTATCTAATAATAATTAATTTTTAATTTTTAATTTAATAATTTATTCATTATTTTAAATATTTTTTAACTAAATAATAATTTTAAAATATTAATTTGAAATTTTTTAATAATAATTTATAATATTAATTAATAAATCAATAAGTAGTTACTTAATTATTAATTAAAATTATTAACATATAATTAATTATTTTTTAATTAAAAATTAATTACAAAATTATTATATTATTATTATTTATTAGTTACTAAAAAATAAAATTAGATATTTATTAGTTATTAATTTTAATTAATAATTAATATTTATTTGAAATTATTATTTTTAAATAATAAGTTAAATTAATTAATTATTAGTTATTAGTAATTAATATTTATTAGTAATTAAAATTAATGAGAAAAAATTAGTTTGTCAGTTAATAATAATAACTTAATAATCATAAATTTAATAATTAATCATTACTATTAAAGTTTTCTTATAGAATAATTTTTTATTAATAATTTTTTTTTATTTACATAATTAATCATAATTATTAACAAGTAGTAATTTTTTGATTACTTATTAATTAAAAAATATTAAATATAAACAATTAATTAGTAATTAGTTTTTTATTAATTTTATTATTAAAATTAATTAGTTTCTTATTAATATTTGATGGAAAATGTTGATAGTAAATTATTATTCAGGTTTCATTATTATTATTTATTGGTAGTTGATTTGTAATTAATATTTAGTATTAATTAATTACTAATTATTAATAGTAATATTTTATTAATTCTATACATTAAAAGGGGTACTTGAATCCCATATTGGAAATTCATAGAGACATCAACCGAAGTCCCAATTATAAATGGGAGCCTTTAGTGTCATAATTGTAAACTGCATTAATTACCTTAATGCTGGATATTAAATAGAAGATAAATTCTTTTAAAATTTATTATTATATATATATATAAGGAAAAAAGTGTAACAGAACACAACTCATTTTTCTATGGTTTTTGGTAAAATACATCAAGGGCCCAAAAACTATTGGGCAGCTTTCGGAAAGGCTAAAGGCATGAATTTCCTTAATGCCTTTGTGACATAGTTTTGCAAAAATTGATACCTAAACATATTTTATTTTATTTCATTTTGGGATGTTTTATTTTCAGTCCTAATCTGCATTTCGACACATATTAAACGGACAAGGAAGTGGACTCTCCAATGAAGGTGGTAGGTGGAGGTTTGGATTCAAGTGGTTTACAGTGAATGATTTTTCCTTATTCTAGTGATGGAATTATGAATCTTGTGATTTAACAATGTAATACTTTACATATTAGTATGAATCAAGATTCCATTCCAGAATGATTCATTATCTATAGGTATTCAGTCATCACCAGGCCGGTTATTCCTTCTAGAGTTATTTTTTGGATTTCTACGTAATTAATCAATATACTTTGGAATGTTTGAGGTTTTAGTGACTTTAAATGTCTTCCTATGGGCCATGTATATTTTCATAGACTCTTTCCTTTCGATGATTTGAATAAAAATGAATGTGGATCAGGTTCTGTTTCTTTAATGTTGGGAATGGTGTGTCAACAGGAGTGGTATCATAAATTAAAATCTTTTGAGGTAAAGATCACGATGGATTGGGTTTTAGTGAATTTTTTTCTTATTGGGATTTTATGAAATCAAAAAAAATTGTGATATTACAACATTGGGAGATCAAAATAAATATATAGGGCAACATGGGAAGAAAAATTTAGCTTCTATTTTTGTTTTTTAGTCGATGTGTAGCTAAGATTCCCTCTTATTTAGAAATATGTTCCTTATGCATATGATTATGATTTTTGTTTAAGGATTCAATATGGAAAGACCCCTCTTTTTGACATGGGCATCCAGACCGTTGGGAATTTTAAAGATCAATGTCGCAAGGATTAATCATGATATTTCACTTCTATAAAAGGGCATGACATCAAACACTATTTCATAAGGAATATTGGAATTGATTCTAAGGCTGCTACATACTGAGATCATATAACTCCTATAGATTTTGACTTTAGGTGGGATTGTATCCCAACTCAGAACTACCTAGCTCAATATTTGGATAGTTCATTGAGGTGTTATACTTCAATAAAGGTGACTCAAGATACAACAATTGTTTATGATTTAGATATTGAAGAGAAGTTGGGAACTATTCAAGTTCATTATTGGTAGCTAGATAGTGAGATACATGGGCAATGAAACTACTATGAAATGGATTTTTTGGTCCTATATAAGTGGAAAACCAAAAAAATGGGTTGATTTAGTGGAGGAGGCTTCTGATGATGAACAACATCTCGATATCAATGTCATTGATGGTGAAATTCTTGCGCAATAATCTGTAGGTTTTCAGTTAAGGTAGATGAAATTAATTTCTTAGTGTTGTAAAAGAAAGAAAAATGTTGATTCTAAGTCTTCAATGAGTGTTATACTTAGGAAGATTAATCTTTTTTGAAATTATTTCAATGTAATTAGGGGATCAAACTCTACCACATAAGCAGATATATCTGGTGGATCCAATATAAATTCTTTCATGGATAGTCTTTCTGAGATGGACTATGGAAACAATTGTTTTAGTCTACATGATATTTTGAACTGATTAAATAACAAGGAGGTTATCCTTATAGAATTTATAAATATTCAGGGTTTTATCTATGTTGAAGGACCTCCTCATCCTCTTGAGGTTTCCACCACACGGGACGACAATACTCAAGTGGATGATAAAACATGGAAACAAACAAAAACATGCAAGATGGGGTGTTATCCAATATGCAGGGAAGGTGAATAATTCCATATTTTACTTTTTTACATTTTTTGAAGTGGTTTTTCACATGATTATTCCCGCAATAGAACTTTTGGAGTTTTTAGATATTTTATTTTCAATAAATATAGGAATCATGGGATGCATCCCATGGTTTCTACCTTATTGGTAATAGAAAATTATTAAAAGGAATTTTAGAGAATAAGGATGACAATATAGTTTTATAAAACCAAAAATGTTTATAACAAATTTTTATTAATACAGTATCAAAATTTTAGACATATTAAATAAATTAATCTTATTTAAAATTCAAAGAGTGCAATAGTATACTAGGTGGAAACAATATGTACTCTATTAAACTACCTGGCATGACCCTTGTGCATGTGTATTTCCATGGAATCCAACATATATTAGTGATTGAAAATTACATTGAATATACTATTAAAAAATTACACATAGAACAAGTGAATTAAACTGTTTTGATGATCTTGATTTAAATAGAATCCACTATAAGAAATGATCATTCACAACTTATAGTTTTATAATTTAACAGATAGATTGATTCAATATATATTTAGTAATATTATAAAATGGAATGTACTATCAAATAAATTATACATGGAACACAAGTGAATATGATTAATTATATAATTAATTATTCTCATTATTTTAAATAAAGCACACTATCTGTAGTAGGGTACACAGAGTATGCTGGATTTCACAGCTTGTACAGTCCTCTCCCTATGTCAATGATACAGGCCTAAAGACTAGGAATATTTCCAGCTATTGAAATATTTTAATTACATAGTGAGTAGTATATTCACATGATATGTGGCCTTAGAGTACCATGGTTTTTTATCTCCTATATTCTATAGTAGATACACAACATGTTTGAACCCCAAATTCTCTATTACAAAGACACAATGGATACATGTCGTGTAGGCGGCTTACACGGTGTGTGATTCTCCAAACTATATACCTATCTTTCTAGACCTATATAAGGATTTTATATCAGATCACTAATATTATTTCATTATTATGATCTAATATTATCATGATATTCATGCAATATACATGCGCACACATGATGTGGATATGGTATATGCATCTTGTTTGATCATTTTACTCTTACATATACTTTGGAATCTCTAAAATGTGTTCTTAGATATCCCTTTATTATATAATGACATGTTAATTGGTTATGTGAGTTGTAACAGATAATAAAGAAGATAAATAGTTATTTATTTCCTGAATGAATAGATCTAATGTAAAATAAATTTCAAATACCTGACATTCAGTCAATGATTAATAAATATTTATAAATTATCCATTTGACCACTCTGATACCACTTGAAGGTATCAGGCGTAGTTGAACAATCGGTATAACATGGACAACATGACTTTTTATTGTCTTAATTTATGTACTATCATTGATGTAAATCATGAAAAAATTCATGAACTGATAAATAACTGATTACATGAATAGAATATTGTAATATAAAGAGGAGGATCTTCACATATGATTTTTAATTAATCTATAATAAGATCTTGAATTTCGTAAACTCGTAATTCATTCCTTATTGTTGATTTTATGGACTCGTTCTCATTATACTATCATCTAACTACAAGATTTAGGTGACGAATAACTATTTTAATGAACTAAACATTAACTACATTATATTATTATCATCTTGGAATCGTCAGGCACTCACACAGTCGATTCTAATTGCATGCATCATTCATTGTTGACTATAGTATATTTCATATACGATGAGGAAGAACATTGGATAACCTCTCGATAAGTTGATATAAAATGTGGATAAATCACATATTAGATATCTAAAACTCTCTCTAGTCTATGAGATATTTTTTCTCTAACCATTTCACTCAAAATGTGTGTTTTTGGAATGTGATATAAATAGATATTTATTATAAAAGGTTTAGTGTTAGGAACATACACCATTACCCTTTCCATTTACTTTTTTTTATTGAACCCCATGTATTAATAATATTATAATTACTAATCACTTCAATTTTGAATAACCTATAAATATATAAATATAATTTATGTTATTTTATATAAAACCATTAAACCTGGTCATCTTATCCTCCTCATCAATTAATGATCATTTAATAATTAATATTTATTTAATAAATAAATATCAAATCAATATTCACCAAAAAAATATTATATATTATATTATCCCAAACCTTGTAAGTAATTATTTATTATTATTTTTAAATTCTATTATTCTTTTGAATTGGTTTTGATTGAATCTTTGTGATCAACCAATGAAAAATAATTATTATACCATAAATCATGATTAATATTTATTCTAAATTGTTAAACTAAACATTGAATTTAACTGGGATTATGGATACACTTTATGTGTGGCCATCTAGGCCACATTCTGAGTGGAAATTGGTAGAGAAACCAAAATTTCATGATTGGAAATTAGAAACATGTCAACGTATCCATAGAAAAAAAGAATTTAATTTCATAATTGCATACAACCTACTATGAATGCTTACTATGTAATATAATATCATTACCTTGATATCTCTAATTGATTAGGTTTCACTCCTGTGCCATTCACCTATGTGTCTGATGTCTCTTTCTTTGACTTTCCAGAAATTAACATTCCTATAGAACACCACGTCTTTATATTTTTCTATGATTTTCAATTTCCATAAATGTTCCAGAGATAATGAAATTTACTATTATATAGAGGGGATAAATCATTTCTCATGTTATTTATTAGTGACATGTCACTCGTGATGCATCAACGTATCAAACTTTTCTTCGATAATATGGCATCATGGTTTCCATCAATACATCAATTTAAGTAATTTATGTTATTCATAAATGATAATCATATATGTATCAATACAAAAATCCAAAGATAGAAAAATCTAATTACACATTAAATTGTGGATTTCCTATTGTGGGTCCACCCTCACAACCTTTCTTCTTTGAGATTACCAAGTGTGTACACCATGAGAAGGTGTATCAATGTGTTATGAGCCTCTTATCCTCAATATCCTCTATCATCTATTTCTTTTGCAGATATATCATTAATCCATAGAAAATTTATTCAGGAATACTTTTCTAGAACATTCTAGTTTTCATCATGGTAGGTAACAAATATGACCATTCAGTGTGACATACATTATTCCCACATTATAATATACTATTTCATGAAAATTATTAATCATGATGTGATAAGAATCATTATTTTTATTAAAAATAACTAATAAATGTAATCATAGTGTGCTTAGTAGTTTATTTTATGGAACCAAATCCAATAGGATCCTAGTTCATGTGAATGTAATTTTCTCTTGTTTTTGGTGGAGGTCTAGTGTGGTGGTTGAAGGGATACTAGGGGGTTTGGATTTTTTCTTGATAGAATTTTTTTCTCATATACTATGAAGGAATTCGGTAATTCTGTAAAGACCCTGAAATTTCAAGGGAAATTTTTTTTTCTAAATTTTCTTTGGGATTTTACAAGAACTCTGTTTCTGACGGTGCCTGATTCTGAGGCCCGGTGTTCCCGGAATCATTTTCTGAAGTTTATCTCGGGTACGTTCAATGAACGAACGAGCGGGTTTTTCTAACTTCTGAACCGGTGCTCGGAATCGAATTCTGAGGGCACCGATGGAATCGCAGCACTAGTATTTGCTTAGAAACACCTTTTCCGGAGTTGCGTTTGCTCGGGTGTGGTTTTTAATTTTTGGGGGTTAAGTGAAGAAAATAAAATAAAGTGGTGCGACAACTTTATTTTATTTCACTTAAAGCCACCTAAAGCCACATAAAGGTACATAAGTTGGGTTGAAGTGGATAGGGTGAAAATCCAAAATATCCTACCCTCTTGGTAGGATATTTGTGAGGTGGGTCCCGCACGAGCCCCATCGTTTCTTTTCCTCTAAATAACGCACCCGCGAAAACCCTTTTTAAATAAGGTCAACCGACGCGTTTTCTTAAAATTCTAAACGCCCTATTAATTGGGCAGTCAAGTCGTACCATTAATTCATCGAATTAATGGTTCGTTACTTAACTTAGAATTTTCTAAATATTGGCATGAGAATAAAATAAGACCAATACTTGTTTTCTCTTAAGGGTTGCTTGTTGAGAGAATTGGGAGAAGCTTGAATATCTTCATCCTCCTTTGTGAAGAACACGAAGAACGCGAAGAACGTGAAGAACGCCGGCCTCCGACAAAGGGCAACGAAGAACGCCAATCCCTCAGAGATCGACGAAATGACGCCGACAGTTCTCCCTCTGCGATGCTTCTTCCACGACGATCCATCCCCGCGACAATCTTCGATCGACAACTTGAGTTAGGGGGTTTACGTGATTTTCCTTACGTGTTTCTCTTCCGTCTTTTATCTGCGATATTTGGACCGCATGATATCAGTTAATGGGAGGAGGCCGGACCGCACAAACACGGTCGTCCCCCTCCCTTTTTGTTTTTCTTGTTGTTGCGGATCGAATGAATGGATGCGGTGTCGTCACGCCGCACGGGATCGAGCGGCAAGAATGCGCGATGTCGTCACGCCGCGCATTCAAATTTTAAACTCTCGTGCGTGGGTATTTTGATTGCAAGGTGTTCGTATAATTTATTTTGGATAAATTATACCATCTTCAATTATTAAAATCATGTGTTTATAATTTTTCCAATTGATAACACCTAACGCGGAGGGCGCGGGCCGAACAAACACGGCCTGACAAACCTCTGCAGCTTGTTTATCGATGTACAGATCGACGGACGACGACGAAGCAGGCCTCCATGGCGTTTGAGGGCCATGCAGTGAAGATCGGGTCCCGGGAGGACCACTGGCGAAGACGGCACGCAAAACGGACCACCGGAGCGCGTGCGGTGGTCTGCAGAAGCTCCCGCATGCGCCACACCGGGGCGGCGGCGCCGGCGGCGGTGCCCGGCGCGCCGCCAGAAAAACCCGTCGTGGCTGAAGTCGTGGCCTCGAGGTCTGTTCCGCGGCCGCATAGAACCAAGGGGCGGGACATGGCCAGCATGCCGCATCCGGGTGCCGCGGAGCGGCCCCCGCGCGGGGGGCCGCGGTTCCCTCGCTCGGCAGGTCGACCGAGCCGAGCCAACCCGCCGAGCCGGGTCGCGCCCAGGCCGGGCCCGGGCGCCTCGGCCGGGCCGGGTCACGCCCAACTGGGTCGGACCCGGACCCGGGTTGGGTCGACCCAGGGGGGTCGGGCCGGGTCGGTCGGAGCCCAGACCCCCCATTTTTGGACCGTTTTCAGTCTTTTGCCCATATCCTGGGCTATGGACCTCCGATTGACGCACCGTTAGCAGCGATGTGATCCTCGTATTGAGACGGTCGTTTCGATATATTATAATCAAGGTTTCGGAGAACTTTGGGTTCAGCCGAGTTGGTTCGTACATGAAACCAACCGGGCCCTTGGAGCGGAAATGGGTATATCTTGAGCACCGGACGTCAGATTGATGTGACGTCGACTTTATTGGAATCCTCTTGATGAGACAGAACTTTTGGCATGCCCCGCCCGAGGTTTGGACGCAGTTGGAATATGGCCGGGTTGGATTGTACCCGAAATCCAACCGGGCCCCTAGAGCGGGAAAGCTGATATCTTTCAGACCAGACGCCCGTTTGATGAACCGTCAGCGGCGTTGTTGATCCCTTTGAGAAACAGTCCCTATGAGTATACCCTATGAGAGTTCGGTGTATAGTTGAGATATAGCCGGGTTGGTTCGCACACGAAACCAACCTGGCCCCTGGGATGAAAATGTTAATAACTTGTAGACTGTGCGCCCGATTGATGCACCGTATTTTGCGTTGAGACCCCTATGACAAGGCGGTCTGTTGAGATGCATTTCGTGGGACTTTGTGTTACTTGTAGAATTGACCAGTAGCTCGTGGAGCGGACCCTCCTGGAGATGAGCATGTGGAGTACGAAGACCGTGTAGCCTGTTGAGACATGACGACTGCTTGTGCGATTCGTTTCAGAGTGACTTGAAAAGCCCAGTTGGGAGAACTACTTTGTGAGGTGGAAGACCCACGGCGAATGAGCAATACTATGTGAGGTGGAAGACCCTCGGTACTCGACAGGAGGATTACCTCTATAGGCTATGAGGGGGAGCACTACTGTCTGAGGTGGCAGACCCATGGCGGGAAGCACTACTGTGTGAGGTGGTTGGCCCGCGGTACTCGACAGGAGGAGTACCTCAGCAGTCTTAGGTTGGTGAGAAGTACCTCGGAGTCGTGACAGGACCACTGTACTCTCCAGAGACGGAGCTCTTCAGCAGTTACGGTTTCGATAATGAAAATCCTGGTTTGAGATGAGACTTTTGACCTTTGTGTTTACCTCATGATTGAGATGGGTCACTTGATAACTTAGGTATATGTATGGGCATATACCTGGGTGGTGGTTATCCATTGATTTCATGTCCTTTGTATTTACCTCTTGATTGATATGGGTCACTTGATAACTTAGGTATATGCATGGGCATATACCGAAGTAGAGGTTCTCTGTTGAGATCTTCTTTGTGGTTATCCATGTTGGTTTTAGTGAGACCTTGAGGGTATCAGGGTCCCTACTGAGTATTGTTATACTCACCCCTGGACGGACTTTGCCCGCACCTCGTTGTATTAGTTGCAGACGATGGGCAGAGCTGACGGTGGCCGAGTGTTCGAGGACTGGATGGTACCTGGAGGTGGACCACTCGACGAGTCAGTATCCTGTGGTGGACGATCCAGGAGCTGTGCTATCTGTACATACCCTTCAGGTAGGATCCATGGTGGACGATCAAGGATCTGCGCTATCTGTACCTACCCTTCAGGTAGGATCCGAGTAGGACGACCTAGGAGCTGCGCTATCTGAACCTACCCTTCAGGTAGGATCCGAGGAGGATGACCCAAGAGATGCTTCCTTCCTTCTAGCTGTTTGTCTTTTTCTATTGTACTTTATTTCAGTTGTAGATGTACTTTCGGTTGGTTCGGTATTCTGGCCCATTTACGTTTTAGCACTTTCTTTTGTACTTAGTGTTTTACTTCCACTTGTACTATGTGGTATTTTGTTTACTTTTATATAGGAAATGCCTTCCCAGTTTTTCGGGATTTACGCCTTTGGTGCTAGTCACCAGCCCCTGGCCTATGGAAGGTGGGCTTCGTGTAGTCACGGCATGGGCCCCGAGGACGGGTCGTGACAAATTTGTATCAGAGGCGCCGGTTCTACAGCAGAACTTATACTCTGATATTTTTTCTTTCTTTGAAGCGATAGTGTTAAGTGTAACGTGTGTGGTTTTCAGTTCAGGGAGTCTAGTGTTGGTGCCTGCGGCCAACGTATCCATACACCAGGACCTTGACAACTGATTTCCGACTTTGTGCATGAAAACACTGATTGTGTGTGTGTTCTCATAGGTTTTAAAAGTAAGCTCAAACCAGGTCAGCTCACCAGGTATAAATTGTTTGACTGTTTCACGTTGTTTCTTTTAGGATGCCTCCCCATGGAAGAACAGCTAGAGCCCTGAGAGTGGTACGTACTGACAGCCCGCCGAGCGACGAGGCCTTAATACAGGGCCCTATCCCAGTTGAGGCACCAGCGGAGGCACCAGCGGTACTACTACCCGTTGGGCCACTGATGCCACCAGCCCCAGCAGCAGAGGGCGCACGTCGGTTGAGCGCACTGCACGAGTTCCAGCACTAGAGGCCACCCAGGTTCCAGGGAGGGACGGACCCGCAGGCGGCTGAGGATTGGATGGAGGCTGTGGTGAGAGTCTTCAGGCTAGTGGGGACGCCAGCAGACTTCATGGTGGTCTTCATGGTGGTCCTTGCTGCCAGCCTTGTTCAAGAAGCAGCCGGCAGATGGTGGAGCCTGATTCTCCAGATACATGACAAGGCGACACTTCTATGGGCAGACATCGAGAGCCTGTTTCGGGAAGAGTTTGTACCAGCCACCCTTCGAGCAATGCGTATACAGAAGCTACTTCATCTGCATCAGGGCAGCATGATAGTGGCACAATATTCATCGAGGTTCACAGACCTCTCGCGCTACTCCACAGATATGGTACGGGACCCGTTCTTCAGGGCCCTAACCTTCGAAGAGGGACTCAGGAGAGAGATTAGACCTTATATTGTTTCTCACAGCATCCCGACGTAGACAGGGGTGTTGGAGAAATCCCTCTTAGTGGAGAGTTTCCTTACTGAGCAGTCTCCAGCAGCAGGACCCACCACTAGCCAGAATGCGGCAGAGTCTTCTATAGCAGGTAATAGACAGATGACGCAGAGGTCCAAGAGGACCATACCTACAGGTGGTCGACCACATGACTCATGTTCAGTAGTACGAGGCACCAAGTGGAGGGACATAGCCAGACCTACCATGCAGTGTTACTCCTGTGGCGGGATTGGTCACATGGCACGTGACTGTCCGACCCGCCATGAAGATGACCGGAGGATAAATGAAGAACATCCCATTCATATGCAGAGGTTCGATCGAGACGGACTGCAAGGAGCGGAAGGCCGAGGGAGAGAAGCTGGTCGTGCAGCTGGAGTTGGACGACGCTACGAGGTGTTGCCACTACCACCACCAGGAGGTCCACCCCGACCGCAGGGGGTTGGTGGACATGGGAGAGATCAGCTTCAGACAGCTGAGGCCTATGATCATGGAGCTCCGGAAGCAGATGGACAGGAGTGGAACTAGTGGATACGTCCCTTGTACTTCTAGTTCCATATTGTTGTTGTATTCGTGTCTTTTTACTATGAGCTGCAATAATAAAAAGACACTTATCTTTGTGATGTTTTCTTTCCTGTCCTTTTGTTTGGTTGATACTGAGTGGTCCCAGTTAAAACTGTTGAATTGACCCTCACATTTGAGATTTCTACTAGAGGAGACCCAGTGACCTCACACCGATGCCGACAGTGTTACTCGACCCTTGGAGGCGAGAGTGATAGTTGGATCTCTTGGTAGTTATGTCGAGGCCTTACGACGTCATCCATGGCATGAATGCATCATTCATGTCACGATTGACTGTATTAGGCAATGTGCTCGGTTCATCCAGGGGATGAGACCGAGTTTCTCTTTTCGGAAAAGGAGAAATTTTAGTAGCTCTTCCAGATCGTAGGCAAAGAAGGTGCAGATCATCCAGGAGCAGATGAAGACTGCACAGTGCAGTAAGAAACAAGAAACCGGTGCCAGTCATAGAGACTCGGGTATGTTAAATGTATCAAGAAGAGGAAGCTTTAAAGAGAGATGAGTCTACGAAGCGGAAGACATGGAGGTAGAGTTAGGAGAGCATCATGAGGTGGTGTACATCTTAACATGATACAACCACCTGCCTTAGTTATCCCTGCCAGGCACAGGGAGCTGGAGGGTGGAGGAAGAGTGCGGCTGCATGCGGTCAAGGAGTGTGACCCAATGGCTCAAAAAATGATTCAAGGGGCAGTCTGTGTCCACTACTAGCTGCCGTAGTAACAGACGTCGATATGAATCATTCCTTGCTTTCACAAATATTTTTCCAGACCTAGAGTTTCCGGTAATCCATGGACTTGACCCTCACGTCTGGAGATACCTTGGGAGAAGACTCGATAATCACACTTACGCCGACAGTGTGGTCAGACCCTCGAGGCGAGAGTTTCGTTTGGAATCTCTTGGTGGCAGCGTCGAGGCCTTACGACGTTGGTTTGAGTATGGACTGGGCAATCACAGTTCATACAAAAATTGACGGTATTAGGCTAAAAGGTTTTGGTTTAACTACGACGTCGGGATGGGTTTTCCTTGGTCGGTGAAAAGGAAACCCCAGGAAGCACAGGATAAACTCATGCTCAGGAGGGTGTGACCGATCAATCTTGATTCGGTCAACCTTACCCTCGTGGAAGCAGTCGTTTTGAGTTTCAGTTCTAACAGGAATTGGAGGCCTCATGAGTTCTAGAATGACGATCACGTCCTTATACGGGTCTCACCTCGACGAGGTTTACAGAGATGTGGCCAAAGAGGCAAGTTATCTCCGAGGTTCAGTGGACCTTCTTAGGTTCTCAGCTGGGTAGGAAGGATGGTTTACCACTTGACCCATCCACCTCAGTTGCACCAGGTGCACGACGACTTCCACATATCTCTACTGAGGAGATACGTGCTCAACCCTTCGCATATCATCGACCATGGGGAGATGGACGATGGCGATGGGGTGTCTTTCACGGAGGTTCTAGTGGGGATCGAGGATCGACTGGAGTGAATCTTACGAGGACGATCGATTCCTCGGGTGTGCTTTCACTGGAAGTATGGGAGTCTCCAGGTAAGCACATGGGAGCGGAAGGCTCAAATGCGTGCTCAATACCGCTTTTGTGACCCTAGTTGGTGTTAAAGAATTACGAGGATGTAAATCCCTAATGTGGGAGTAATGTAGAGACCCAGAAATTTCAAGGGAATTTTTTTTTTTAATTTTCTTTGGGATTTTACAAGAACGCAGTTTCTAACGGTGCCTGATTCTGAGGCCCGATGTGCCCGGAATCATTTTCCAAAGTTTAGCTCGGGTACGTTCAGTGAACGAACGAGCGGGTTTTTCTAACTTCTGAACTGGTGCTCAGAATCGAATTCTGAGGGCACCGATGGAATCGTAGCACCGGTATTTGCTTAGAAACTCCTTTTCCGGAGTTGCGTTTGCTCGGGTGTGGTTTTTTATTTTTGGGGGTTAAGTGAAGAAAATAAAATAAAGTTGTGCGACAACTTTATTTTGTTTCACTTAAAGCCACTTAAAGCCACATAAAGCTACATAAACTGGGTTGAAGTGGATAGGGTGCAAATCCAAAATATCCTACCCTCTTGGTAGGATATTTGTGAGGTGGGGCCCGCACGAGCCCTACCATTTCTTTTCCTCTAAATAATGCACCCGCGAAAACCCTTTTTAAATAAGGTCAAGTGATGCATTTTCTTAAAATTCTAAACGCCCCTATTAATTGGTTAGTCAATTTGTACCATTAATTAATCGAATTAATGGTTCGTTACATAACTTATAATTTTCTAAATATTGGCATGAGAATAAAATAAGACCAATACTTGTTTTCTCTTAACGGTTGCTTGTTGAGAGAATTGGGAGAAGCTTGAAGATCTTCATCCCCCTTCGTGAAGAACGCGAAGAATTCAAAGAAAACCAGCCTCCGACGAAGGGTGACGAAGAACGCCAAACCCTCAGAGATCGTCGACATGACGCCGACAGTTCTCCCTCTGCGACGCTTCTTCCACAACGATCCATCCCCGCGACAATATTCGATCGACAACTTGAGGTAGGGGGTTTACGTGATTTTCCTTACGTGTTTCTCTTCCGTCTTTTATCCGCGATATTTGGACCACATGATATCAGTTACCGGGAGAAGGCCGGACCGCACAAACATGGCAGTCCCCCTCCCTTTTTGTTTTTCTTGTTGTTGCGGATCGAATGAATGGATGCGGTGTCGTTGTGCCGCGCGAGATCGAGCGGCAAGAATGCGCAACGTCGTCACGCCACGCATTCAAAATTTAAACTCTCGTGCATGGGTATTTTGATTGAAATGTGTTCGTATAATTTATTTTGGATAAATTATACCCTCTTCAATAATTAAAATCATGTGTTTATATTTTTTCCAATTGATAACACCTAACGCGGAGGGCGCGGGCCGAACAAACACGGCCCGACAACCCTCCGCAACTTGTTTATCGATGTGCAGATCGACAGACGATGACGATGCAGGCCTCCATGGCGTTTGAGGGCCTTGAAGTGAAGATCGAGTCCCGGGAGGACCACTGGCGAAGACCGCACGCAAAACGGACCACCGGAGCACGTCCGGTGGTCTGCGGAAGCTCTCGCCTACGCCACGTCGGCGCGGCGGCGCCGGCGGCTGGAGGCGGCGGCCGGCATCGGCCGACCACCAGGTGGGAGCGGCGCCCGGCGCGCCACCGGAAAAAACCTCCGTGGCTGAAGCTGCGACGGCGAGGTCGGTTCCGCGGCCACGCGGAACCGAGGGGCGGGATGCGGCCGGCATGGCGCGTCCGTGTGCCGCGGAGCAGCTCCCGCGCGGGGGGCCGCGGTTCCCTCGCTCAACCGGTCGACCGAGCCGAGCCGACCCGCCGGGCCGGGTCACGCCCAACCGGGTCGGGGAGACCCGGTTCGGGCTGACCCAGGGGGGGTCGGTCCGGGCCTAGACCCCCCGTTTTCGGACCGTTTTCAGTATTTTGACCATATCATGGGTTACGGACCTCCGATTGACGCACCGTCAGCGGAGATGCGATACTTGGATCAAGACAGCCGTTTCAATATATTACACTCAAGGTTTCGGAGAACTTTGTGTTCGTTCGGGTTGGTTCGTACACGAAACCAACCGGACCCTCGGAGCGGAAGCGGGTATATCTTGAGCACCGGACGTCCGATTGATGTGCCGTCAACTTTATTGGAATCCTCTTGATGAGACGGAACTTTTGGCATGCCCTGCCCAAGGTTTGGATGTAGTTGGAGTATGGCCGATTTGGATTGTACACGAAATCCAACCGGGCCCCTAGAGCGGGAAAGCTGATATCTTTCAGACCAGACGCCCGTTTGACGAACCGTCAACGGAGTTGTTGATCTCTTTGAGAAACGGTCCCTATGAGTATACCCTATGAGAGTCCGCGGTACAGTTGAGATATGGCCGGGTTGGTTCTCACACGAAACCAACCGGGCCCCTGGGACGAAAATGTTAATAACTCATAGACAGGGCGCCCAATTGACGCGCCATCTGTTGCGTTGAGACCCCTATGACAAGGCGGTCTGTTGAGATACATTTCGTGGGAATTTGTGTTACTTGTAACATAGACCAGTAGCTCGTGGAGCGGACCCTCCCGGAGGAAAGCGTGCGGAGTACGGATACCATGTAGTCGGCTGAGACCTGACGACTACTTGTCTGATTCGTTTCGGAGTGACTTGCATAGCCCAGTGGGGAGCACTACTTTGTGAGGTGGCAGACCCACGGCGGAAGAGCACTACTGTGTGAGGTGGCAGACCCACGGTACTCGACAGGAGAAGTACCTCTGTAGGCTATGAGGGGGAGCACTACTGTGTGAGGTGGAAAACCCATGGCGGGAAGCACTACTGTGTGAGGTGGCAGGCCCGCGGTACTCGACAGGAGGAGTACCTCGGCAGTCTTAGGTTGGTGATCAGTACCTCAGAGTCGTGACAAGACCAATGTACTCTCCAGAGACGGAGATCTTCAGCATTTACGGTTTCGATAATGAAAATCCTGGTTTGAGCTGAGACTTTTGACCTTTGTGTTTACCTCATGATTGAGATGGGTCACTTGATAACTTAGGTATATGTATGGGAATATACCTGGGTGGTGGTTATCCGTTGATTTCATGACCTTTTTGTTTACCTCTTGATTGAGATGGGTCACTTGACAACATAGGTGTATGCATGGGCATATACCTAAGTAGAGGTTATCTGTTGAGATCTTCTTTGTGGTTATCCATGTTGGTTTTAGTGAGACCTTGAGGGTCTTGAGGTCCCTACTGAGTATTGTTATACTCACCCCTGCACAGGATTTTCCCGCACCTCGTTGTGTTGGTTGCAGACGACAGGCAGAGCTGACGGAGGCCGAGTGTTCGAGGACTGGACTGTACCCGGAGGTGGACCACTCGACGAGTCAGTATCCCATGGTGGACGATTGAGGAGTTGTGCTATCTGTACCTACCCTTCAGGTAGGATCCTTGGTGGATGATCCAGGAGCTGCGCTATCTATACCTACCCTTTAGGTAGGATCCGAGGAGGACAACCTAGGAGTTGCGCTATATGTACCTACCCTTCAGGTAGGATCAGAGGAGGATAACCCAGGAGCTGCTTCCTTCCTTCCAGTTGTTTGTCTTTTTCTGTTGTACTTTCTTTCAGTTGTATCTGTACTTTCAGTTGGGTTTTTATTTTGGCCCATTTACTTTTCAGCACTTTCTTTTGTACTTAGTGTTTTACTTCCGCTTGTACTCTGTGGTGTTTTGTTTACTTTTATAAAGGCAATGCCTTCCCAGTTTTTCGGGATTTACACCTTTGGTTCTAGTCCCCAACCCATGGCCTATGGAAGGCGGGCTTGGGGTAGTCACGGCATGGGCCCCGAGGACGGGTCGTGAAAAATTCGTCATGGTATTGGTTGATTTTTGTGGTTTTGATTTTTTGGTGGGTGTTTTAGTGAGGTGTTTTTTATGGTTGTATTGTTCAATCAGTTCATAGTGGAGTATACTAATGGTCTTCTGACTAGTTTAGATATTTTTTTGTGGTTTCCCTCTCACATTTATCTCTAATGGATAGTGGTTTAAAGAGTAATGAAGGAGGATTCGATGAGCATCGGTGGATGGAATTGATCTCGAAATATAAGACCTCAGTCTACATGTGAGGTTCAAGGATTGAGGCATCATGGTTGACCTAGATCTTCTCTCTTGGAATTTTCTTCAAATCAGATCACTAGTATTGATTTTTTATACCTTTATTTATTTTCTATCTATTTGAAATTTAAAATTTCAGGAGTACGTCCCAGAAATAGTCTCTTTTATGCATGTTTTGTTTTGGATTTTTAATTGTCTTTTTTTATCATTGATATTTTTGAATTAGGTATCCTATATTATGTGAGGTTCACACTTAACCTAGGAAACATTTTATTGAAAAATAAATATGACAAATTAATTTATATATATACAAACACACACAAAAAAAAAACACACACACACACACATATATATATAACCAAAAATATATAGTACATACATGTATATAAATTTTAGTCAATTGGATTAATTTTACTTAGATAATGGTGAAAAATATTTTGGTTGAAAGAGAAGTTGAATTTATGAGGTTTTAGAGGTTAATGGAATCATTATAATATTTATTTACAATGTAAATATTTATGTTTTTATAAGTAAATATTTATTAAAATATATGTGATTATATTGTTGATTAAATTAATATACTAATATTATGACATGAATATATTAATATATTTTCTAAATATAGGATATTTAATAGTAATTTCATCATATATGGTTAAGTAAATAATAAAAAGATTTGATAAATATATTTATAATATAATATATTTTTTATTTATTTTGATTTATTTAGAAATTTTTGATAAATATAGAATTTAATTTAAAAAAATTATTTTATTTTAGAATTGATTTACATTTTCATAATCTACTGATTTTGATTTATTTATAATTAATAATTTGTGAGATCAAATGTCTTTTGTTTAATTGCTAAATAAAATATTTTTAGATTATTTGATTAATGTTTAAAATTGGATTTAAATATTAATATTTTTATAATAGTATTGTAGGATAATCGTTCTTATGATTGAATAAATAAATATTTGATACTATAGAAGAGAAAAATATTCAAAAGAATTTAATAATATGTTTTTTATGTATAAAAATATATTCTTAGGAATAAATTTCATCTCTTGATTTTGAAAATATGAGTGAAAATTGATTTAAATATTCTATTTATAATTGGGTGTGACTCTTAATATATATTTTATAATGTGTGAATATTTATTGAATCCGGTTGGTGGAGAAGACCCTTTATTAAAAATGGGAAAGAAAACCCCCTTTTAAAATTATATAAAGGATTAACCCATTAGAAATCAAGAACCCAAAGGCATAGAAATCCCAATGGGTCAAAAAAAGAATTTTTTAATTGATTCGAGGCACATATCCTTAAAATTTTCAATTTCACAAAACCCCATTGGCACAAAGACCTTAAACAATTAACTAAAATACCAACATTAAAATTATAGGAAAAAAATTAAACATGGGAAAATGAATGAACTTGATTAAAATCCATTAATATTCAGATACAATATATTTTAGAAAGAAAATTAATTGAATAGAGGTGAATCAATTACATAGATCATCCATTTTTTCACAATGAAGATATGAAAGGAGTGGGATTCCTATTACGATTTTATATAAAGAAATATATTCTCAAGGATAATAAAACATTGATAAAGGATTCTTTTTTTCATTTTAGAAACATTTATAAATTTACTCACTTTATAATCAATAATTGATGACCATATTAACCAATAAAACCACAATGGGCACCGAATACACATCCTTTATTTCATTGAATAGAATTTGAATGTATTTCATTCCTTGTATTTTATTAATTGATTATCTTCCTCAACATGAAATATAACATTGGTAGGTTTTTTTAATGATGGTTCCAAATAAACGTTGCTTATAACTGTGGAAAATGGATTTTATGATTTCTTTTTAACATTTTAAATTTTCTCTTTATATGTTGTTTCATTTTGGGGGATTTATTTGTCTATTTCAAACATCATTTTCGTGTATGAATTTATTTTTATTAAAAAAAACTTCCATGTATTATTTTTTCTATATAGTTTATAATGGTTAATATACCATTTAATGAAAAATAATAGAATTATAATAATTAGATAAAAAACTAAGGAATAAAATTTTGAAAAAATTACTGGATTACGACATTAAAACATAGAAATAAAATTATACTTATTTGAATAAATATTTTTCTTATAACTGAAACTCATATTCTTCCACCACTAATTTAAATTTATAAAAATGTTATTTGTTTCATATATAATAAAAAAATATATAATTTGCCTCAATTTTTAACAAGTAAAGTTTTTTAAAATAATTGATAAAATGTATGCATTAAATATTTTATAAAACTAATTTATAAAGGTGTAAATGGCCTTAACACCACTGGAATCAGTAAAAGTCAAAGGAAACACTTTTGGATTCAACTAAAAAATTTGTTTTACATTTTTTATTCTTATTTTTTATTTTTCTATATACATTATTAGAATTTTACAGTAATTAAATATATGGAATTATGATAAGTTAAGTTGTCTGAAATTATGTCAAAAACCCTCACACAACGATCCCTTTCATAAGGAGGTCTGCTCTAGACATCTTTAAGGATTTCTAATGTGGGATTCAGCTACCCCATTTATTGAAAAAAATTAATATCATGTTATTCAAAATTATTATAAGTTAACTAATAATAATCATTAACTACTAATTAATAATAATAATAATAATAACTAGATATTAAATAAATATTAACATTTACAATTAAATAATAATTATTATCATGACCCCCCCCCCCTCCAAAGATACTACAGGGAAGAAAGATAATTACGGACCTTTAGTCCCACCTCCAGTAGGCCCCGAGTTGGTGAAAAGAAACCAGTTTATAAAATTCACAAATATGGGAGGCATTGCCCGCTATTAATAAGATTGGATCGGGATATAGGATAAACATCCACAAAAAATAAAATATAATATAAATTTTATCCAAAACCATCTTTCAATTCATGATAAAAATAACTAATACATATAAAAGACACCAAAGTAAAGTAGCAAAAGAAATGTCCTATGGTAGTGACTAAAACAGAAATTGTAGCCCAAGAAATCAATGTTCATATATATCCCCAAAGTATTGTATTACTAATGAATAGTTTACATATGTACGGTTCACATACAAGTTTACTTAGTAGGATCATATTGTAGGTATTAATTTGGCATGTGAAGGGGACATTCTAACATTTTAGTTAAGAAACAACAAAACCGTTAAAGAACCAAAAGTGGATAGATATACAATCCAATCCTCACCATATCTCACTCACTAAATCATGCATCTAATATAATAATATAGAATCTATATCATAAAAACTCAGGTTCTCTCAAATCTAGTTCCCCACAAATTTTACACTCTTATGCTTGAATGTCGAATTTCAAGAGCTCTCATCCCATCTATACATATCACATCACATACCACGTCACATCAAATCTCACCTAAAGAAACCAGGTACATCTATGATATGGTTTAGGATATATCTCTACCAACCCCACCCTCATGATGTCTACCATTTGGTGCTAGCATTAGGTATCATCACACTGCGTCTCATTACATCCATAACAACCACATCTCACCTGAAGACACCTAGTCCATCACTACACATCCCATACGCAGACACCTGGGCCATCACTAAAGAGGGATGTTCAGGGAGTATGGGGTAGCCATCCATCTGTATCACCACTATCCAGGATGTTATATAGAAAACCTATAACCATGAACCTCTCTGTATTGGTGAGGTCATCCAACTCAGGTGGGTCCTATATAGAAATAATAATAAAAATACAAGATATATTCAAAGTGAAAAATACTCAACATTTGGCTTAACATCAACTGCACTATTTAACGCAAAATCACTACATCATACCATAAATATACCATCAAAACCATTTCCACTAATATATGTGACACACCACACCATTTCCACATAAACCACCCAACATTTCCCACATTCACTTTCACACTCCACCACTTTTTTCATTAATCAATTTATCATACATCAACTTTCATCCCATTATATTCAATTACCACATCAAAATAAATTCCATAGATAATTGGGAAACTGACACAACCACACCCCACCAAAACTAACCTATATTGCACATACATCACCACATCACCACACATCCAGCATCATTGTTTCACCACATTGAAACATTCATCTCACCGCTACAACCACACATTTTACATTTCAACCACATATCACAACAAAAACCCCACACACAACAACCACACTTAAACACCGCACATCATCTCCTCGCATTACCATCCTTGTTTACCACAACATCACGTTACAACCTTTGTAAACCACTTCAAAAAACTACTCACATCTCACCCATGCAAACCAACCACCACATCGCATCATAGCCCCACACATCACATAACCCATCTCGTCTACTCCATCACTACACAGCCACTCACCCAAACCACACAGGGAAACATAACAAGAAAAAACATACAATGGAAATGTTCAAGAAGTCCTTGAACATGATCCCAAGCTCCCATACACACATATTCTCCAACTGAATGTATATTATCTCCTTCTTGATAGCCACCCTCATCGTCGATAATGAAAAATTTGAATGGAACTCCATCTGAGAGTCTTTCCATAACTAATCTACCTCATTATATCACCAAGGTTGAGAATCCACTACTAATGTGAACTTCCCCATGAATAAATTAATATCAATGGAACCAAGAAATAATCTCATTCTAAAATTATAAGTAAATCAATATTGATCTACACTAGCGAGTTCTCAATCTCCAAATCAGATACAAGCTCCTCATACTTTCCCAAACTCTACCTATAAAAGGCTCAAAACTATCTTATACTCCTCTATAAATTCAAAACTCTAATGACAAACAAGATCATCCTTCTAAAAATTAACTTCTAGAATAAATTATGAATGAAAAAAGGGATGCATTATTGAAAATAATTGAGAAATCATATGCCTAATGGAATGAAATTTTATCAAACTCATTTAATTTGTTATTTTTTATTTTCCCAAAACACTCAATTTATACATTAATACACTAAATCATGATGAATGTGCCTCTCCTAGGACTCTATAATCAAAATGGTTACTCACAGGGTCTTCTTATATGCTCTGATTGCATGTACTGAATCATGGGGTTCCTGAAATCCATTTTCCTATATGTTCTCCCTGTCCTATGTCACATACCAAGATCAACTGGAACTTTTTTCCTGCCCACCCATGAAATCCTCACTGTGCCTAACTTCAAACCTCATTTTATCTCTCGACTAAGACCTTATGATACAACTCATTAATGAACCCTTCATCAAAACATATCGGAATGAAGGAAGATAGATACTACCCATTGGGACCCAACTCTAGTAGAACTTGAGTTTAGAACATGCACTGAGGGTATAAAAAATCACATATGGGAGGCATTACACTCCATAAGTAAAATAGGATTGAGAGATAGGATAGAAAATCACAAATCAACTCCATCAAGTAATATAAAATTAAACCAAAAATACCCACAATGCATGAGGAAAATAAATTTTATATATATATATATGTCTCCAAAGTAATGTAATAAATGAAAATTATTGTGGAAATGACTCAATAGAATCTCTAACCAAAGACACCATTGTCCAGAATTATCCCCAAATTCTCCCTGGAAACCTAAAAAATAGTATGTATATATAGTTTGATCAAATAAGTATCTGCAGTAGTATCATACCCAAGGTCTCAAATGGACAAGTAAAAACAGAATTCTAATGTGCTAGTGAAAAAATATCAAAACCAACAAGAACCTAAAGAGTTCAACTAACCTATAACATCCTAAACATGGATTTCTCACCAAATCATGCATCCAATAAAATAATATATCATTGAGATCATAAGAATTAAATGATTCCCATTTGTTTTTCTGCATTTATTTTCCACTCTCACACCCCCAACATCAAACATCCTTTTCTCACATCCCTTCCATATGTATCACATCATATACCATATCACATCACATATTACCCGAAGACACCTGGAAAATTTTTAATGTGGGTCAGAACACATCCCTACCTACCCCATCCTCTCAAGGTGTAACACCCTATTACGATTATATTAGGTATGTTCTAATATTATTTTTTTTATTTCCTTTTTCATATAGTGAGTATTTATGATCATAAATTGGTTGGATACCTATAATAGTAAATTCATAGATTTGATGGAATTTTCAAAATAAAATTGATGTACCCACTATTTGATTTGATGTTACATGACATGTAATGGGATTACACAATGTGTATTTGTCATTGGACAAATCCAATAAAATTAATACACCGTGTAAAAGTTATATGCATCGTTTATGTGTTTCACGTCTTCTAATGTGAGAAATCATTTTTAACTAAAAAGACGACTTATTTTATGCGTAACATAAAATTTGAGAAATTAAAAACCTATAAGGTATTAAATGTTTTTTAATTCCTTTATTCTTTGCTTCTAAGATGTTTTGCGGGTTATTGATGATTTATTTTCTTTTGAAACCTTCCCCTCTCACGTGAGATCTTACCCTATGAATTTTTTGGGTGACTTGTTTCCCTCTGGATCACTTTATTTGATGGTTGATCAATATGGACAGGTTTTTTTTTTCTGGGTAAAAGTCCCTTCTATTTCATCATTTTTTTTGTTGTAGATTTATGATTTAATAGTGATTCCTATAAATCCTTTTCAGTTTATTTTCATGGCTATTCCTCTAATGGTACATCTTTGGGTTTCTAATCCTCGTTGCCAAAGGAAGTTAGGTTTTCTACATCTTTAAGGTCTGTGGATCTATTCAAGAGTTCTAATTTATTGAAAATATTTTTTTCTTACTGTTTCATAAATATATGAAATTTAATTACTATGATAAAATTGGAAAATACATGGGTTCACATTTTATAGGGCTTTTACTTTGAAAATATAATTTCCTTTGTTGAGAAAAAACCCCTCAAGGAATCCTTTGGGTGTTTTTGAGTTAGAATTTTTTTCTCAAAAAATCCATATGACCTTCAATGAGCACTCTAGGTGTTTTTAGAATTAGGTGTTTAAGGTGGCGTAGTTTTCTAGTGTTTTTTATGTTTTTAGGACTCAAAATTGAGAGTTTGTTTTGTTAAAGGAAGGATTTTTGAAAAGGATAGAATTACTCATAGACCAAAAAGGGTGGTATACAGAACATGAATCATGGTATGTAGACTACCTAAGGGGAATGGTTCATGGGATGAAAACTATCTATGGAATGAAAACTAATTCATATAAGTCTCAGAGTTTGTTGGAGGAAAACAATTCAAGAGATGGATCATTGTTTGTGGAAATGAGGTAGTTATTTTTAGATCCACAAAGGGTGTCATTAGAGTAAACAAGATGGTGGTTTTTTAATAATTGATTAGCTGTCGTAGAGAGGATAAAGGTGTGGTATGTGGATAGTGTAGATAAATTGGGTCATGGGATGATTGTATTTCACAAGAGTAGTGTATTACACGGTGATGGATATATTGTATTGAATATTTGGGTAAATCTAAGATTAGAGGATTTCGAAAATCTATTTTTCCTATATAAGTAGTGTTAATCTCATCATTAAAGTGAGAGATATTATTATAAGAAAATAACTTTTCTTCGGGAATTCGTCTAAGTTTGAAAGTTTTTCGTGAGGAAGGATTCTATGAAGTGATGTAGTTCATGGGAATGGTTTGTGAAATAGTTTTTTTTGGCTCTACAGCACACAAATAAAATTGGTATGTGGAGGATAAGTTGGTTATTGGATAAAGAAGTCTGTGGAAGAAATAATTCCATAGAAGTGGAAGTGGTAAGTGAAGGTAGTATGCATAGGCGGTCTGCAGAGACCGTACATAGAGGCGGTACATAGAGAAGTACGTGGATCTAGTATGCAGATTTGGTACATAGAGGTGTTATGAGGCAGTGGTACGTATAAGAAGTACACGGAGGTGGTACACGAAGGAGGTTTGTAGAGGAGGTACGTGGAGGAAGTACGTAGAGGCCGTACGTAGAGTTCATACGTGGAGGAGGTACATGGAGGCGGTACATGGAGGTAGTACATAGAGGTGGTACATAGAGGCGGTTCACCGAGGTTTTATGTGGAGGCACTACACGGTGGCAGAAGTAGAGGCAATTCACTGAAGGGGTGGTCCACTAAGAATATGTGCTATGTGGTTCGTAGAAGATGTAGGTGGATCAAAAAAATAATTTCTTCTAAGTAATAATATTTAGAAAAGTGGATTTCATCTATCGGTGAAAAGGGACTTCAATTAACCCTCTACATAAATTTGAGGATATGTACATTCACGAAAATTAAGAGACCTAAGAGTACATAAATTGTGAGTGGATCCCTTATAAGAGAATTCAGCAAAAGAAGATGAAGACTTTGAACCTTTCCATCAGGAGTGAGCTAGAGAAGGATACATAGAGAGTGACCCTTGGTAATGCAGTGAGTAGACCCAAAATATTGTAAAGTGTGTGATCCTCATCATAGAAGTGATCTAGCCCAAACCTTGTGATTGGAAGTGAGCTTTAGTGGATTTGTTACATCGACACATCATCATTGTATTCTCCTTGGACGTATCCCAGTGAGAGTGAACCAAGTAAAATAATTTTGTAATGTTAATTATTTCATTTATATTCATATATTACTATGAGAAAATGGTAGAAGTGGGCTTTATTTAATGATGAAATAAGATCTGAAGGTGTAGTAGTATTAATTTTTTATACCCTATTTCACCCCTCCCACTTAAGGAATTTGACCTAGTGGACCTAATAGCCTTGATTTGGATAGAAATTTATTTTGAAACCCTAAATAAGATTGGATTGTATTTGAATGGATTTCATAAAAGTGTGAGCATGGTTTTAAAAATTGAAATTGAAAAACATTTAACAGTGGAAACTTGGGTGCATCGAGATAGAGGCAAGGGTATCTATAGTGTATGTGACACCACTAGGAGGTAAATTATTGTATATAGATGGAATTTGGTAGGGATTGATATTATTTTCTTCAAAATTTATGACTTTTTGGATCATGATTGTCTATTGTGTATTGTCTCAAAGGCTATAGGTCACCTAGAAGGTGAATTTTTGTTTCAGGTTGTTTATTCCATGATAATTTTATTCATGGATATTTTCTACCATATATATTTATATGCCTCATCCAAAGATTTATATGCCTCATCCACACTAGTATTATTTTTACCAAAAAAAATTTAAAACTAGAGTATTTATATGTTGGTATTTGTATAAAAAAAATTTCAGTTGGTGGAGTTGTTAGCCAAGGTGATTCTTCAAGTTAAAAAAGGAAGCACAAAAGTGGTTAGATTTTTGTAGGACTAGTTTCAGGGAATTATTTAGGGTATTAATAGGTTATATACAACTAGTTTGGAATTCATGGTTATATTATGCCTCATTGTATAGATGAACCTAGTACTTTTCATCTTTTTGGGTGATATGGCCATCTGAAACTTTTCTATGACAAGATTCCCCGAGGGATTAAGGTGGGATCCACCTTCACAATGGGATCAAAGTTTCACATTGATGGTATCAAGGGTGGTGGGACTCATTATTAATCTAAGGGGTATGTCATTGTAGATAATTATGGCCAACATTATTTGAAAAAAAAATTCACTATGGAAATATGAATCAGGGTCATATATTTTTATAAGTACGGTGATTATTTCATCTTCTATGGTAAAAATATTGTCTGATAATGTTTCTAATAATTCTTGTACATCATTTTTAAGGTGTTGAAATTTATTTTTTATCTTATTCCATTCATGTGGGATCTTTTATTCCATTGGGATGTAGGTTCAAAAAAAGATTCAATTTCAACACATGTCGGGTGGTGATAGATGAATTTGAGGTGCTTTGGAACTTATCTGTGACTGATCTTGACATAATCGACTTAATAATCAGCATGTATTTAATTATCAGTGTTAATGAGCTCATATATTGTTCTCATTGTTGGGTACAATTTCTATCTTCTTATTGGTTCAGTCATGGTTTCCATGTTGATTGGTACTCTAGATAGGGAAGGGAAGGGCAAATTGTTCTTATTCTATTTTAATCTAATGCTAGATGTCAAAAACTTTTCTAGATATAGTTTATCCATTCTTGTTCATTCAACTACCAATAATATTGTGTGCATACCTAGAGATCATTTTGGATAATTTTTATGGTTTACTACTGGATAAAGATTTCAAATTTAATATAAAGATGATCCCTAGAATGATGACCACTTCTATAACATCCTACTAAATAGAACATGATGTGTTGGTGGAATATAAACTTCATCGTAATGAACTAGAAGAAAAAATATTTTTTCATTGTACAATATCACCCAATGATTCACCTATACTCATTTCTAAGAAATAAGATGGAAGTTTTAGAATTTTCATTGACTAATGAATGTTTAATTACGTGATATTTAAGAAAAAGTTCCCTTTACTGAGAATTGATGATCATCTTGATCAGAATTGATATGATTGTCAGATTTCCATGATTGACCTATGGTCAGGGTAATATCAGTTGAGAGTATGAGAGAAGGAAATAACTACGACATGATTTTAGAGTTGATACAGTAATTATGAGTTTCTGGTAATGCCATTAAAACTCCTCAATGGTCTTGCGGTATTTATGGATTTTGTTAACTAGATCATTCATTGTTTCTTAGAATCTATTGTTGTTTTTCTTGTAGATGATATCCTAGGGTACACTAAGTTAGAGTATGAACATGTCGACCATTTGGATGTCTTTGTTCAAACCATTAAAAGACATCATCTATATGGAATAATTTCCATGTTTTATTTTTGGATGCAAAATGTGATGTTTTTTGGGTATGTGATATTTGATAAGGGCATCTTAGTGGATCCTAATAAGGTACAGGAAGTTACTTCCTAGGAAAATATTAAAAAATTGTTTGAGATCTAAAACTTCTTATAATTGGTTTGTTATTAGAGATGGTGTGTTCAGGACTTCTCAAAGATCATATCTTCAATTAATGATTTAACCCGTAAGTGTGTAATGTTTTAAAAGAAAAATAACTATCAAATATATTTTGAGGAGATGAAATCAGGGTTTAATTTTACATTAGTGTAGGTTCTCTGAGAACCGGTTTTGGGTTATTAAGTTTCATAAAATGCTTCTAGTATGGGTTTAGAATGTTTCTTGACGTAGGGAAATTACATTATGGCTTATGTATCAATACAATTATGCCCTCATGAGAAAAAACACAATATGTCATCTCGTGTTGGTAGTTGTAACACATTTACTGAAGACACGACTTCACAATATTTTGGGGGAGCTATTTACATTGTATTATGAAAAAAATATAGATATATTTTTTCACTAATAGGGATCTAAAAATGTGATAGATATTCTAGGTTCAGTATCTTAAGATAATTGATTTTGATATTTCATATACCCCTTTGGAAAGAAAACCTGGTTTTTGATGCATTGAGAAGAAATATACTAACACGTGTCATGAAGGAATCAGTCAAGCAGTGGTCTTTGATGATTTTTTTTGCTAATATGAGTTTGGGGGTGATAGAAGTTGGTGTATTTGTTTTCGTAGATTCAATGGAAATTGGCTCATATTTTGCTGAGAAATTTTGAATAGAGTATATGATAGGCATAGATAGTTGATTCTTAGAAGAAATTATAAACTATGGGGATACTTCAGGAGAGTGCTCTTGGTCTCCTAGTGGAGATTTGTGTTTTCTTAGAAGGTTGGTTGTTATTTTCTCATGTAGATAGGAGTTGATAAAAAGTGGACACCAGTAATTTTGGTCCATTTTCCCTAGTAATATAAATTTGTACAATGATTTGAGACGTTGGTATTGGTGACCAAGAATGAACAATCAGTTACAGATTATGTTTCGTAGTGTCTCACTTGTCAAACAGTTAAGGAGAAACATCAGTGACATGAATCTTTTTTTATCCATTACACATTATGGTATGGAAGTGGGATGAAATTTACATGTATTTCATCATTGGTTTACCATAGACACCTAGTGCTAAGAATGTGATTTGGGATATTAATTAAAAACTCAATAATTCAATGCATTTTTTACCAATAAAGGAAATAATGAAGGTGGAACAAATTTTGGAATTATATGTCAGGGAGATTGTGAGACTTCATGGGGTTCCCTCTAGGGTTATTTATGATAGGGAATCAAGGTTAAAATCTAAATTTTGGAATTTATTTCAAGTTAAATAGGGTTTCCAACTAAAATTAAGCATGACTTATCATCTACAGACAGATGGATAGATAGAGAGGTCTATCCAGGTCTATGAGAATACACTCTGGATTGAGTTATTGATTTTAGTGGATCTTGGGATAGTCATTTTTATTTTAGTCATGTTTTCCTATAATAATAGTTATCAGTAATCAATCAGGAAGGTATCCTTTAAGGTTTTGGTATGGGCGGCCAAGTCGGCCTCCCCAACAATGGGAAGATTTTGGAGAAAGGTCATTGGTTGGGCCAAGTCTTGTTCAGTAGATGATAGATATGGTGCAGTTCATCTAGAGGCATTTTATCATTGCGAAAATTCATGATAACATATATGCAAACCATCAATGGATTCCTCTTGATTTTTTAGTTGTTGATTGGGTTTTTCACAATATTTCACCTCACATGGTACATTATTGATTGTTTAACTAAGTTACGCTGGAACCAGGGTTTGTGGTCCCCTTAAAGATCATTGAGAGACTGAGGATGGTGGCCTACTAATTGGAATTTCCTTCTGGTTTAACTTCTAGCCATGGTTTGTTTCATGTTTCCTAGTTGATTTGGTCTATAACCTATCCTTATCATGTGATTATATTGAATGTTGTGGATATTGAACTTGATACCACTTTGGTTGAGTAGCCATCTCAAATTATGGAACATCATGATATTGTATTATGTGGAAAAATGAACCCCCTAGTCTGGGTACTATGGTAGTGTGATTAGGATCTATATGAGACATAAGACAGACAGTCATTGATGAGGTAGTAGTGGCCTACTCATCTTATAAATCAAGTATGTTGATCACTTTTTATGGATAGAAATATTTTATGGTGGGGATATTGTACCATCCCGTTATCATTCTATCAAGTATGTTCTTTTATATTCTTTTCATTTCCTTTTTTGTTGGGATATTATTATGGTCCATGAATTGTGTGAATACCTATAATGGTGAAGTCAGATATTGTTTGGAATTTTCAACATAAAAATGGAATTTATTTGGACTAATAGGAAGTTACATGATGTGTATTTGATACCGAATATATCCCTTGAACTAAATACACAATTAAAGTATTATACAGCTTGTGTAAGGGTTTCATTTCATGTAATGTGAAATCTATTTTTAATTAATAATGTTATGAGTTTTCAGTGTAACATAAAATGGGAAAAATTCATGAAATGTATGGTATTACATTCCATGTAAATCCATGATTTTTATATTTTAAGGTGTAATGTAGTTTATTGAGGCTTCATTCTCTTTTATTAAAAATAAAATCTCTTATAATGGTCTTACCATAGGAATTTTTGGCTCACTCTTTTCCCACTAGATCACTATGTTCGGCGATTAATCAAATGGGGTAGTTTTTTCTTATCTCAAGGTATTTTTTCTTTTTGCGTCATATTAGGTTTCAGTTGTGTATTTGGTTTGGCTTAGGATTTGTGATTTGATATCATTTCCAATCAATCCTTTTTAGTCTCTTTTCATTCATTTTTGTCGAAAGGAATATCATGTGGTTGTCAATACTCATTGTTAAAGGTAGTTAGGTTTTTTATATGCTTAAGGAAGGATCTGTTCAAGTTTCCTACTTTCTTGAATTTATTTTTTTCTTATTTTTCCTGGATATTTGAAATGGAATTTAATGTGTTGAAATTGAAAAAAATAAATGGGATAATGTTTTAATTATGTTTTTTCCTTGAAAATATAATTTAAAAGATTATAAAGAAATGGATTTTCAAACCATGAAGTAGATATTATTGGATTTGAATTTGGTTTATAAAAATTTAATCATCGTTTTAAAAATAGAAACTAAAAAAAATTATTGCAGGAACCGTGGGTACATTGAGATAGAGACATGGGTGACCTTAGTGTGTCTCATACTACTAGGAGGTAATATCTTATATATCTAGGGACTATGGTAGAACTTGATATTACGTGGATCCAACCCTATTCCCTTTTGGCCCGTGAGTGTCTAGTACATGTTTCCTTATAGGATAGGTCTCATATGGAAGGTGCATTGTTGTTTTTAGTTGTGTATTGTATGATACTATATTTCATATATATTTTCTCACATGTATATTTATATTTTTATATGTTAGTTGTTTTTTTCCATAACATTTATGTTTCTAGTTTTGGAAAATTATATGTTATTTATGGAAAACCCATGGAATTTTTGTTAAATGTTTTCACATTATTTTATTATAAAAATTCATGTAAAAATATTTTATTTTAAAGCTACAACATGTGAATAGATGATATTATAACTTTTATAGATTATTTGGAGGTCTCCTACTGGGGTCTATTATTCAAACCCTACATTATCATTTGAGAAAATGTAGTCCTTGTTTTATAGGACAAAGGTAAAGGTAAAGGAATTTTATAGTATGTTTACTTCTATTTATGTCATTTTTTTGGTTTGGGATGGTTTGTGGAGGTGAAATTTGGTCACATATAGACTTGTTAGTCTAGACATATCATAGTACATGGGTTTACCTATTTATCTTGGTTGTATCTCTCTGTTGTCTATGATTTGAATGAAAGTTGTACGTATTTTTTTCTTATATTAAAAACTTTTTTTATCTTTTTTATTCCTCACACTATAATGGATTGACTTGGGTGACTATTCTGGTTGAACTGGGTTGGTCTATTACACAATATCTAGCATTTGGTGCCAGTATCTGGTATCATCAAAGCACATCTCATTACATTCACAACAACAAAAATCTCACCTGAATACACCTGCGTCATCACTGCGCATATCACACAAAGACACATAGGTCATCAGGACAGAAATAATAAATGGAGAGAGTGGGTAGCCATCAATCATTTTGAACACCATCTAGATTGTTAGAGAAAACAGATGAAACCAAGAACCCTTAAGTGTTGGTACAATCATCCAACTCGGGCGGGCGCATATAGAAATAATATAAACATAAATGATACATCGATAGAACACAACACCCAACTTAGGGATTCACATAAAATGCACTATCACATGACACATCACCATTCCATCCCCAAAATCTAATGTCACAACTTCTTCCACTACTATATGCAACGCACCACCCCACCACCACACAAGACGCACAATATTTCCCAATTTCAATTTCACACTCCGCCACTTTTATTCATTAGTCCATTAGACACACATAAACTTCCATCCTGACATATTCAATAGGCATGTCATAATCTATCCCATGGATAAATGGGAATCTAAAACTACCATTCCATACCACTACTACCCATATTACACTACCACTACTACTGCACCACACATCAACCATCTTATCTGTGCCAAATTGACCATGCCAATACAAAACTATAACTACACATCACACATCCCAACAAAATATCATGACACAACCTCCACACAAAAATTCCACACATCAGAACCACATATCTCCACCACTTATCATCGCCACACATCATCACCACTATTCACCGTAAACTCACATCACCACCTCGGCTCACGATTTCGAAAAAACTACCCACTTAACATCCATGTCAACCAACCACTAGATCACAAGGAAAGCCCAAAAATCACACATACCATACAATCACCACCATCACCATGCAATAACTCATCCAACCCACATAGAAAAACACAATAAGAACAAGGATTCACAACACATCACACACTGGCTTCCACAATTATTTTAGAGATTTTATCAAATTATCTCTTTATTTATCATGTTTATTATCAAACAAACCAAGATCTATCGGTATCTAATTTATTATCCAAATATAAAACATTTGTCATTTAATTAACGGGTTTAATCGCACAACAAAAAATCAAGGGTATCAACACATATTATCTATAGAGAAAATAAGGCTTCCAATAACTGTTATTTTTAGTATAGGCAACAAGTATTCAAAATATCATTAAAAACATATATAAAAGAAGAAAATAATGTGATAGCAACACATAAACATCAATTTAAGACAATACAATTATTTTATATATAATTCCAACCCAAATATACACCCAAATGAAATAAAATGTATCAAATCCCCACACATAGAGCATAAACAAGTGAGAAAGTTGTTCTCCTACCACAAAATATATTTCAGATCTCACTACAGACTATAGTGTAAAGATGAAATATTCAAAAACCAAAACCATTAATGGAAACCCTATATCAACATGAAAAATATCAAAAGTTTATAAATATTTCACCCCAAACTAATCCTAAATGAGAAAAAACCAACACAATCGATCCCTGGATGAATAACAAAAGGAAACATGGGAGAAAGGAGGAAGGAACTCACCACTGATATTCAATAAGAAAGCACCATAACCCAAGAATCAAGTAAAGTTAAGAAAGACTAGAAAGTGTACCAAAATATCCTAGGGTTCATCCAAAATTTTATAGAAAGGAACTTCTAAATGAGGACAAAATAATTTGAACAAGGGTTGTAAACAACCTTTATCTCACCCAATTTATGGCATAAATCACACATTTGTGCTGTAAAATCCCTGGGATCTACAAAACATATGTTGTAAAACCATTTTACAACATAAAATACATAAATTTGAAATTTCCATCAATTTTCGTGGTGCCTTGGATAGAATATGTTTACGGTTTAAAACCCTTCGTTTTAGCATAAACACATTTCACACGGTATACCCTCACTACACACTAGCCATAAACTACCAGCTTCAAAAACCATTAACCAAGAGTGACGTCCCCTCCAACATTTAGTAGTAACCTAAGGTCTGCTTGGATCATCTAGTATCTTAATGGTATCATCATTAGCATCAATTACCTCTTGTTCTTTAATGATTTCTTCAGGTTAGAGAGTTGTGTATCCTTTCCTAAAAAGTTGTTATACCAATTTCCTCATGCCCAAAGTCCACTAGTTTAGCTTAGTGTGAAAAATCCTTATCCACGATATCATACTATCTAACAATAATAATTAGATGATAATTAATTAGTAATTAGTAATTTGATATTTTAATAATTATTATTAGTATTTAGTAACTAATTAAAATATTAAAATATTTACTTCTAATTTTTTTAGTAATAACTATTAATATTAATTAACTAATTTTTATTAAATTATTTAATTAATATTTAATATTATTAATAAGTAATGAAATAGTTTTTAATTTATAATTAATTAATACCTTTTTTGAACATGTTGGGGTAAAATCCATTTTGTTAAAGAGGAAAACATATCAAGTAAGTATGAGTTTAAACATTGATACATGCAGAAATTCCTAGAAAAAAATCAACAAAAAAACATGCAAAACAAAAATCTAATGCCAATTATTTCCTTGATTACCACCAACGACCAAAGATTTATACTATATCTAGCTCCCCATCAATTGAACAACACCCATGATCACAACCACAAGTATGAAAACTCCTCCTCTAGGTCTTAGAACATTAATATGGCCCACCTTCATCTTCAACTATCTCCTCGTCCAAGATATCTCTCACATTTTTTTCTTTTAATACCTCCACTTTTTTTCAACATCTTCACTATTATTATTGGAAAGAATCTAAAAATAGTTTTTTTTATCTAGACAGTTACCACTGAGTATAGATATTTACTAGTATTTATCGATTGACCCCAAACACATGTAGTGCATTCATGATGCTCACTCCGAGTTGAGGGTGATAGATTAAAAACAAGGTTATTCGTCATTTAAAGATTAGATGATATTATAAAACCTATATTCAATGTGTTGTTGGTTTATTCTAGATCATATTCCACAACAAGATTTTGATAAGAACTCGCAACCCATTCATGATAAGGAGAGATATGCTTTCTTTTCTCAGGCATTAAAGATTTATTTACTTTTCTTTACGGTGGTCTCTCTCTCCATAAATTTTTTATGAATCTTCAATTCAAGGTGTACCCCCATGTAGATGTGATAGATTCACAAGATGAAATTAAATTATCTGGAATATCAGCATCATATTACCTTCTAATTGTATCAGAAGGGAATATAGATGAGGAGGAAACAAGTTTCTCTCTCCACAAAATCATCTCTTGGTCAAATTTCTAAAAACAATCAATAAAAACCTTAGAATTTGGATGTTTCAAATACTTATATACATTGATATTAGATAATATATCCTTATTAGCCCTTATATATAGTATTTTTTTAATACTTTCATCTTCCAAAAAGAAATATTCCTTTATAGAATTAGATCTAGGAGGAATCTCAGCATCCAGCTTGTTCTATCCCTTGTGCAACCTAGAAGATACAACCCTTTACTCCTACAAAAAATTGTGATCAAATAAATTTTTAATAGAATATTAAAATTCTAAGATTCTATCAACCTCCACATCAGTGTTTTCTATGTCTGGTACCATAGGAAGAGGTTCCAAATCATCATCAGTTGCATCAAATCATGAGACATTAGTCCAACTCATAAACTTACCTTCTATATTTGTGTCTATTTTATATGAATCAATTTAATAGGAATCCCCATGGAAAATTTATTTTCATCCAGTATATCAGTGTAAATTTTCATAGCCTTTCCACCATCAAGTCCATCGGAATCATCTTATATATGTTTTCAACCTTTAACTATAAAATATTTAGATTCTTGGGTAGGTAGAATCCTAGAAACATCACTCTTCTATGAATCTAGATCCTAGGAACACCCATAAAAGGATCGAGCCTTCTAAAATTCATCACCCCACTTATAATTACATCTAAAATACTAATATATATGATTTTTTAAAAATTAAGAATCACATTTCAATGATCTAAGAAAACATTCTTTGTAGTGTTTAACTACATTAAAAAATTCATAGAACAGAGTCTTTCACTCATAGTCTATCATCAAATTAATTTTATCATTGTGCATTGGTAGAATAACATTTTCAATCAATGTGATACTTAAATCCAATTATAGAAAGATTCAATAATAATTTCAATTATTGGAAAACTCGATTTCTCTATCCATTCAAAAGGGGACTCCTACAATGGGTATAATATTTTATTAGATTTACAGATTCTAGAGGATCCAGGACAATACATTGATCATTATATATAACTTAGTGAAATAATTTCTATATATAAATGGTTAAAAACCCACCAACCACTCATGAATTTATATGTATCCCATATTTAGATATAGATATCCAATTAATTAAGCCTTCTGGAATAACCAATCAAATGAAAAATAAATCTAAGAATCTATTACTTCTTGACATGGGTGCCACTATATGGTTTTGTGGGCTAGCAGGTCACATGGCCTCAAACATGCCTCCTCATACACTAGAGGCATCCGACTAGTGGAAATGGTCTAGGGTATGTCTTGGGTGGACTTCACCCTTGAATAAGAGTGTATAACTATGAGAGTAAAAATAATAGTCAATTACAAAACAAAAAAAAATCATTGATACAGAGGATAAATATCTAATCCAAGATAATATAAACAATTCAATAAGTAATCTCACATATATTCATGTGTCATATCATGTATCTACAAATATGGGAAATAGGTACAATAATATCATGTGACATACATGTATCAAAATAAATAAATGACCAAAAAGGTTATCTTAGCTAGCATCACAATCCTAGATCAGTGATAGTCACTCATTCTTCTTGGAAACAAGAAATCAATCATCGTAAAATTTCTGAATTCTCTGGTCCCTGCATGGATCCATTAAGTTTTTCTATGTACACAATGATGGTGTTAATAGTCTGTAAGATAACACATAGTAGGCCACAAACAAATGTGTCTATAAAGAATCCATTCCGTGTGATCTAAACTAAAATAGTGTGTAGTGTACCAAAGGTATAAAATCACAGAAACTAATATAATATAGATTTAGTGGTACTATCTTACCAAAAAAGGATCTCATCAAAAAATGGTCATTCTCCCATAAATAAGGTAATATATAAATCATACAAGCAACATTGAACAATATAATTACTGATATTTGATACCCATTACAAGGATAACTATAAAACATGCCAAAAATATACAATGGTCTCATCATGTCATCTAGGTGTAAAAAAACTACCACAACCATATCAAATAATCTAGTTCATAATTACCATCACATTCATACTGTATAATCAAATATTGACATCCACCGTGTTTCTTCCATTTAATCAAATTTTCGGACCATGAAGGGTTGGATCCAAGGTATATAATACCAAGGCATTTACATCGAGTACCAGAAACCTCTTGATGGAATATTATTAAAGTCTTAGGTGGAGTCTAAGGATCATATCAACAACCCATTTCCACTATGATCCCAATAAATCCATATCCACTAGGTACAAAGGCCTATTGAATCCTAACAAATCACCACCTTGGGATAATGCAAGTATAAGGAATCCAATACCATAAACAAGATCAATTGGAGAATCATCCATGGTATCTAATGGAATCATGATCCAAGGTGTACTAACCAAGTAATCCACTACAATTTCAATTCATCATCTCATTTAAATTATCAATTCACAATCATTCACATTCCATGAGTTCATACCCGTCATATAAAAATTATAATTTAAACAATTTGAACAAATCACATAATGTCAACACATCGCAATATAATATTCAAATCTCTCTTGTAAATTCAATTTGATTATTATTTTGTTTTAAAAAATATCAATCTAGAATGGTGAGATAACATGCACCCAATGGGGTGGTATAAAATTGGAAAAAATAAATCACACACCCCATGGGTGGACTATGTCGAGGATAAATGACCTCTAACTATAAAATGGTACTCAGTGGGAAACCTAATAGGGTCAGATTCATTTATTTTAGGCATTTAGTTAATTTCATGGATAATTCTGGAGTGTCTGACATTATAGAACAATAATGGAATGCTATAAAACATCCAAACAATATGGGAAAATTTATAACCACCTACCATTGCTACGTACTTAAGCACTCATCCAATATTGATCTCTAATTTAGTCAAAATCTAGAGAAAATAAATAATAGTCCAAAAAATCATGAAAATATTGCATTTCATCTCATAGAAAAAAAGTACAGTCAACACCGAGACAAACTACAAAAATAATAAGAGTAAGTCATTTCTCACAAGAGAATAACCAATGAGGCCAATGGTGTTTGAATCTGAGTCTGGACAGATATTAGCTACCAAATATTAGTTGGTGGCTTCATGGAGAGATTTCTAGAATGAGGGATATCCGCTATAGGAAAGAAGAAAAATGGATTTTATGTTTTAATTATTTTAAGGTATAAATGATAATTTTCTCAAGAAATAATTTTTTTCCTGGTTTTTCTACAGAGTTGTCCAAAACATGAACCAATTATGTTCCTTTCTCTGCTCTAAGGATAACCTCGCATGGTTTCATGCACATGGTTCTCTAAACCATGTGCAAACCATGTCATATAATCTATTCAAAAAGTACAAAAAAGAAACATGAGCATGGGCCTAATATTTTGCGGTTTCCATGGACTGTGTGGCCTCATGAAACTCACTATCATGCCCCAAATGATTAGGAGTAATTGAATAGCACGTTCTACACTGTTTCTAATTATTGTATGGACTAACTTAATTTTCTATAAAACTAGGGTTACAAGATCTGAAAAAGCCCCAACCCCCCCCCCCCAAACATTACCTTGACCTCCTTGGTCATACAAAAAAGGTCAACATCGTGAATTTAAACTAAAAATAAAACATTTGTACATAATAGGAAAACCAGAGATCTTATAATGTTCCCCCCTTAAAGATATTTTTCCTCGAATTTCCAATCGATGGGTGGCCAATAATCACCTTCGAATAACTATGTCCACTTAGCTTAAATTTAGGGCTCTTGATCCCAAGTCTAGTACTGTAAATAGTAGTGTTTCCATAGAATCAGTAGTAGAGGAACTAACTGAACATTGAAAACCTTTGTGCTCTAGTCAATGATACAAATATGATACTTCTAAAAGGATGGATCTACCTATAACTCCACCACATCAGATTTTTGAGAATGATATTGGACTTAGTTAAATGGCATAGTAGAGATACATGGAAGATGTTTTGCATGGCTTGGTAAATATGAGGTAACTGAAACTAGTAGGATACTTTCCAGACGCTCTCCAGAATATCAAATGGCTCATCATATTGTAATAAATGATCACCCTATATCCTAATATTTAAGTGTACCATCCACATTGAGATATGTAAAAACACCATATCCCCAGCCTCAAACACCAAAGGTCATTAATGATGATCAGTGTAATATTTTTGTCATGAATATGTGGTATCCATCTACATTCAAATCAACTAGACCTACTCAAAAGTCTCCAACATGAGATGAGGTTGGAACAAAGATTCCCCTCCTACCTCTAATAAACATAAGGGAGATCGAAATTTTCTATCATAAAAAAGAATCATTTTTATCATCTATATAGTCACATAGTAGATATTATTATAATAGAAAATAAAATAAGGGAATATATCTCTCCCAAGAACCCCCAAAATCTAATACGCATGCTCACATCATGTCCTTAATCACCTAAATAGTAAATTCTAAATGGCCATCAGTCTAAGGATGGTATTTTGTGCTTAAAAGTAGTATTATACCCAGGTCCCACTGAAAAACTCTTTTAGAAAGGAGATGTAAACTGGGAATCCCTATACTATAAAATGGTTTATGGAAGACCATGAATTAATACTATCTCATGGATATAAAACCTCTAATTTTCATCCATTGAGTATTTCTCCCTGATCGGTATGAAATGAGAAACTTTCATGATACATTCCACAAAAATGGAAATAGAATCCCTACCTCAAGGATATCTCAAAATACTGGTCAATAAATTCATTTTTATAACCTCTCATTTCCACTCAAGAATGGGTAACTACTGTAAAATCCTATATGGTCACTGATTTCTTATATTCACAAGTTGATTGGTAGAATATCTCATGACAAAAATAGGAATATACTATTTCAACCCCAACTACCAATACATTCAATGTAATAACAATCCATATTACTAAATTTTGAATGAAATTTCCAAACTGGGGCATGAAACACTCTCATAAAATCCTCAGATGTGTCTTCTGAAACCTATATAGGACCATGAATATATTTAATTTTATCCTCTACTATAGTCCAACCGGGAGGTGGGTCCTCACCTAAAAAATTCTCTTATAATACAAGGTCTTCCGAATCTGATATCTCCCCCATCCTCAATCTATACATAATGTTAGAGGTCACCAATAAATAAGAAAGGAAAGTATGTCCCAGACCATCCTTCGCCTCCATGTGCATCTCACAAAACAAGGCCAGAAGATGCTACTTGCTAATGGCCTCCGGAATTGATAGTATTAGAGTCCTCCTACTTAGTGCATTGTCCACTATATTCCCCTTTCTAGAAATATAAAAAAAATTAACAATCCAAACACCGTAGGTACTGGACTCAACTTTTCTTTCCTATATTCATATCGTGATGTGTAAATATATTCTTAATGATTATTTGGTCTGCTTACATCACAAAACACTCTCCGAGTAAATAATTTAAACAATAGTATAAAGCATGAACAACTAAAACTAACATGAGGTCGTGCATCAGGTAATTCCTTCAATGTGGCCTTAGACTACAAAACTTTTATGTGATGAATATCTCCTCCTACATAAGAATGGATCTTATATAGATACATGATGCATGACAATAAAAATTGTAGATTCTAATTGGCTTTAGAAGAATCTGGACTTCTTCTGAAGTAAGTCTCCCTTTCAGCTCCAGAAAGCCTATATCATAGGTATAAAACCTTAAAAACATCACACCCTTCTAATTAAATCCCAAAATAGGTTCCTCAATGTGTGAGAATTTATATATGAAACACCTGTAATATCCATCAATCTCTAAGAAACTGTTTATTTTAAAAACATTCATGGGATGCTCGCAGGAAAATATAGTACTCACCCGATATGGGCCAACTAATACTCCTGACTTTGAGATAATACGACCTTGGAAGTAAATTTTATACATCCATAATAGGTTATTTGTGAGCTTATCATATAACTGATTCTATTTCAATTTATCCATAATAATATCAAAATGTTTTCAATGGTCATGTCGATTCTATAAATACACCACGATATCATCAAAGAATACCATCACAGATAAATCTATATAAGGATGGTAAAATTGATTCATTAGTGACATGAAATTCATTGGGTCTATCAAGGAATTGAATGGAATAACCAAATACTCATATATACCGTACCTTATTAGAAAACTTTTTTGAGTTATTTTTTTAGGTTTAACACGCACTTGATGAAAACATAGTCTCAAATCAATCATTGAGAACACATGAGTTACTCATATCTTTTCGAAAATATCATCTATCTATAGAAATGGATACTGTTTCTTAACCTTCAGTTGTTTTAATTTCTAAAAATCCATGCATAGCCTAAGGTTACTATATACCTTTTCACAAAAAAGATAGGTTAACCCCTTATATAATTATTAGGTCAAAGAATCCCCTTTTCTTCCAGGTCCTCTAACTGCCTCTTGAGCTTCTAAAAATCTATATTATCTATCATGTTATGAGGAATATATATCAGTGATACTTCTATAACTCTCTCTATAGAGAACTCCACCTTTCTCTTATGAGGTAAACTAGAAAATTAGTATGATAAAACATCTCTAGAATTATCAAATGCTAGAGGTAAATATTCCTAACATGATCCATGATAATATAGATATAAACAAGTTTTTTTTGGTCTATTATCCCACCCATCCCATGATTCTCTAGTCCATCTGAGCTCACCAACAAATACCATTCAACCTTGTGAATAAAAAATCCCCCCTCTTGTGATTTAAAGGTCACACTTCAATGAAAGAAATCAATATGGTGTGGATAATAAATCAACCATTCTATCCGAATTATTATGTCAAACATTATCCTCTCGAGGAATAAATATCCTCTATGAAGTGACACCAACAAATCTCAAGGGAAACTCCTTTCACTACTATATATCCTCAGTTATGATCCCGAATAAATTATCCAGCATCATAATGCCCTCATAAATCATAATAATAAGATGAAGTCTTTCCACCACATGTATAGATATGAAACTAATTAATTTACCTGTATAAAAAATTTAATATTCTAGGGTATCATCTACTAAGATTGTACCCTTCATCGTAGATGGTAAAATTATATTCTCCTTAGGGGTAGGTTGTATAGAATATATATGGCATGAATTGTAACCCTAATAAATAACAACATTACCTAGATAAATCAAAATCCTATATCTATGTGTAACTAGTGTCTAGATACCTCTTCCATGACCACCACCTTGGCCTGAAAGACTTGAACTACACCATCTCAAATCCTGGTATGGAGCTGTGAAACTCTCTCATATAGATAGAGTTGGAGTTAACCCCCAAATATCGATTTCTAGAGGTAAGGTCCGGCAAAAACACTATACATGGTCCTTCCTTCCACACTATAATCAATATAATTGCTCTCAATCACACTAATTACTTATATATTCCCATATCTACATCAATGAGAGAAAATAGCACCACCATAACTCTCATTATCGGTAGTAATCACCTCACGAGAGGCCTTAAAACTGTTCTTCCTATCTAAAATGCTAATCCAATGGGTCGATACAACAAAATTCACCATCAATTGCGCAAAAAATACCTTGTCTTTTTCCCAATAATAAGAACCTTATTCACTTTGTCGCTAATAATCATCAACCTAAAAATATAGATATGCGATCGGACAGAATATCTAAGGCCTTCCATAAAGAATATCCCCCACGATAGCTCATCGACAAGGTAAATTATTAAAAAAAATTGAAGCTATATAAATCATGATCAAGATACCTAACAGTAATTATTCCCTACTCTAGACACATAATGTAACTAGCCAACTCTTTTCTCAGAGTTTCTAGGAAAAAGTAGTTTTAAAACCTAGATATAAAATCCCTCCATTCTAAATAAAATAGTGCATCTGGTTCAAAACATCCCACAAACACGTACCTGTTCCACAAGGAATATATTTCAGGATCTATAATATCCACTTTTGTGGTGTCTCCAGATGATCAATGATGGAAAAGGTATTCTCAACCCATAACTCAATAACATATGTTCTGAAATCCCCTAAGAATGTGGGAAGATGCTTCTACTAGAACATGTATTTTAGATCTACCATAGTTGAGGAAGACCGCAAGATTCCTTGAAAAGTATTCATATTGCATAAGAAACCCTTGATAAATTATTCCTCAACACTCATATCCAATATAAAAACTAGTTCCTCGGTTGAAAATATAGGTGGGTCTACCGGTATCACCTAGCTTACCACCTCTGTAACATAGTCATTTCCGACCCCTAGATATACAACTAGACTTTATCATTGATTAATGCCTCTATAATGACAAACACTTGAATTAGAGAAGATCAACAGTGATAAGATCATAGTTTAAAATAACATGACAGGTCAAAAACATTCTATAAACAAGTCACACCCCTCTACCTACCCCTAAATCATGAATTGGGTAAAAAGAAACATTCGTAAACATCACTTGACCGGCTGCCCAATTCACCCACAAAAGTTGGATGTAGGTCAAGATAACCATTTCAAAAAAAGAGAATTGCATTTAAATTCACATTTATATCAAAATTACCCTTTAAATATTTAAACCAAATGGCTCACTACTTCTGATCTATAAGGGTCCATACACCTCATGAACCAAAATATGACATCTACTAAATCCATTCCATAAAAAGTTTTAGTCCTGACTCAACTTTTCATAGTTAACTACATATGATTTCTTATGTATCCTAAAAAAATAAACAATATTTTAGTTTCAGAATTAACTCTATATACCAACTATTTTTTCCAATTCCCTGCAAGAGCACTAGCTATATAAAAAATGTTTCATACCTAGCACATATCATAAATTCATGTAGTCAAAATAATGCATCCTATATATAATGGTATAATGAATGGAAATTGAATCATAAAATTCTTAAAAAGGTGCATCAGTTTCATACCCTCATCTCATTAGGTAATGGTAAAAAAATTATTTAATCATAAAATTGATTACATCAAATATCAAATGAATCACCCAATGGTGGAATCCAATCAACTATAATAGTTAAAATACAAAAAACATCATTTTCTATTCTTGAAATTTGTATTTTTCTAATACATGGGTTAGGTACTTCCAGGAAAAACACATTACCAAATTACAATACATTATTAATTCAGATTTGTTGTCTAAAAATAATAAGACAAATAGAAAATGAAATGATCTAATTCCACCTTGTAATATCCGGACCTGGGTTTCACTATCTGATACCCCAAGCCAGTGGGTCACATGGCCTCAAACGCACCTACCAGTATTCCATAGGCTTCTGACTAGAAGTTAGGTCTTAAGGTGTGTTTGTGGGAAACTATTCCCTTATGTCAGAGTGTATCGTAGTGGTATTAAACATAACAGTCTATAGAGGAACCATTAAATCATCAAAAAATAAGATAAACATACAATATAAGAATATATAAAAAATGCCAGAAGTAATCTCATATACATTGATGTGTCATTTAATGTCTCTAAAATGATGAAAAAGGTATAAAAATAGACTATAAAACATATGTATTACAATATAAAAATGAATATCCCATCTATAATAATGATACTAGCTCAGTCTAGTGATCTCCTTCTCCTAAGAAACAACCAATCAAGAATCATAAAGTAGGTCCTTTCATGGTCCCTTCCTGTATCCCTGAAGTATTTCTATGTACCCAGTGGATTCCCAAATAATGTGTAAGATAACACTCAGTAGGCCACCCCCAGTGGTGTATATAATAAATACAGTCTATGTGATAAAATAGAAAAAGTGTGAAATATATCATAGGTATGAAAGTACAAAAAGTAAAGTAATATAAGTATGGTGGTACTATCCAACCAAAAAATGTTCTATGAAAACAATTTTCCAGATCTTATAAACACGGGAATCTGTAAAGAATACAAGAAACACTATCCAGTATAACAACTAATATCAAATACCCATATCATCGATATCTTTAAGACTTTCCAGAAATATACAATGTCCTCTCTCTGTTATCTCGGTGTAAAACATCTTCCACAAATTCTCTATATAATTCAGTGTATAATAACCTTCATGATCATTAAGTATAATCAAATTTAATCATCCATAATGGAAATTTCATTTAATCAAATTGTTAGACCATGAAGGGAAAGATATAAGGTATATAAGAACTTGGAATCCAAGTTGATTTCGAACAAAATCTTGATGGAAACTTATTAAGGTGTTTGGTTGGGTCCAAGGATAATTTTAGCAGACCATGTCCATTGTGAGCTCAAAAAAGTTGGATCCAAGAATAAGAATGGTATAAGGTATCCTACGTAATCATGATCCAAGGATAATACCATCCCAAGGTATCCAATAATGTAAATAAGATCCATGAGAGAAATTTTCATCGAATCTAATAGAATCATGATCCATGGTATACTAACTAAGGAATCCATTACCATTACAATTCATCATTTCATTTAAATTATCAATTCCCAATCATCCACATTCCATGATTTCATCCAACTATAATGAAAAAAAACCATTAAAATATATTCAAAAAATCACATCATGTCAACACATGGGAATAGAGGAATCAACTATCTCCTAAAAATTCAATTCGGTAATCATTTAGTTCTAAAAAGTCTTCCTCAAGTAATTCAAACTAACATTCACCTAATGAGGTATTATAACATAAGTAAAAAAGAAATTTATCACCCCATGGGTGGCCTATGTTGATTCTAAATGAACTCGAACCATAAAATATTATTCGGTAGGAAAACTAACTCGTTTCATTCGTTTTATTTTAATAATTTAATTATTTTTTATGGTGACTTCTAAACATCCGGTTTTTGGTATAACATTGGAATCCTAGAAAACAACCAAAACATATGGAAACATTTATAAACCACCTACAGTTGGTCCGTAGTAATGAAATCATTTGGTATTAAGAACTGATTTGATCTAGGTCAGGAAAAAAATGAAGAACATATGAAAATAATGAAAATATGGCATAATAACTCACAAAAAAAATAGCACAACTGATACCAATACAAATTAATAATGGAAAAAGAGGAAAATTGTACTTACTGAAATGGATCCAATGAGACAAATAGTGTTCGAATCCAAGTATGAAGAGAGATTTTGAACCAAATCCTAGGATATGGATTCAAGGGGAGGTCCTGTATGTGAGGGTTTTCCACCAAAGGAGGAAAGAAAAATTGCTTTTAAATTATAATTATTTTAATTGAAAAGTTGTAATTACCATAATGAAATAATGTTCCACATGGTTGTTCTGAATGAATTTCTAAACTGTGCAACAACCATTCACCCTTCACTACTATAAGTTCCAACTTGAATAGTTTCATGTGTAGGTTTTTCGGAACCATGTGAAAACTGTGTCTCAACCTCTATTAAAAAATAGTAGTAAAGCTACATGGGTGTATGATCGAGGTACCACAAGTTCCATAAACTGGGTGGTCTCATGTACCTTACTATAAATCACTTCATGGTTCATAGTAACTGTGTATCATGTCCCACACGGTTTCTTCAAATCATGTAAACAACCATAGTTTTCCAAAAAAATAGTGTCTCCAGGCTCTAAAGAAGACCCAAAACCCACTTAAACTCTTGTGACCTCCTCGGGCATAAAACATAGGTCATAATAAAGAATATAAACAAAAAAATATCAGTATCTCATAATAAAACTCAAGATCGTACAAAATCCATTCCCCATTGAATTATATTTATAATTATAAAAACACATCAATTGATGAAAAATGACTTAATATTTCCTGTAAGTGATAGGGATATTCTCCATTTAGAATAAGAAGTTGATAAATTTGGGAGAACAAACATAGCATTTAACTTTCATATATGGAATTAGGGTTCACTTCATCCTTTCATAGATGACATCAGGGTTCACATCAACATTTTTTTATTGAACCTTTCTTAATAATACTTCCCTTATCTAAATCACTGATTGAGGTTAGGATTTAGGAAACCATAATTCTAACTTCTATATCATCATCTTCAATATCATCTTTATTATCCTTATATTGGTGAAATGTACCTTCAACAGCATGAGCTAGATATGATTTAATCAGTTTTTTCCGAAGTTTTTTTTTTACTTACATTATCGAAGAAATTCTATTCCAAGTGACCACACTGACACTATAAAATGCACCAGAAGAATTATTAGATTTGGGAACATTATAATAAACACTCCCAGTTAGATTATGAAAACCCATAAAGTTCATAATTCCCAGGTCTGAAGAATAATCCGAGTCGAATTTTCAATCTCCAGGGTGAAGCTCTGAAACCTACTTCCCCCCCAATTAGATAACACATATAAACTGTTAATAATTAATTTTTAATTAATTATTTATTAATTAATTTTATGAATTATATCATTAATATTGATTAGTTATTTTTATTTTGTAATAATAATTTTTAATAGTTAATTATTATTTTGGCATTATTATTATTATTATTAATTATTATTAATTAATTTGTAATTAATATATATTATTACTAATATAATAAATATTCATAATATTATATTATTATAGTATTAATTCTACACTAGAAAATGGGAACATATATACACATTGGATATCCATAAATTTTTTTTAGGGAAAACCCCTTATAAAAGGAGTCCTAGGTGAGGGTTTCTCTTATAATTTCATACTAATTTTATTACAGAAATGTTGGACATTAAATATCAGCTAAATTCTTCTAAATAATTTTAGATATATAAGTCAAATGAATTATGTCCCAGGAATCCTTTTTTCAAATACTTATTGTTAATGAAATCAAATTCATAAGCACAATTAGCCTTTTTTAACAAACACCAAAGGAATGACGACACTTGACTCTTTTGTTTCATTTTTTTGGTTATATATAAAAACCTAGTTTTTTCTCGTATATTTTTTTATAAAAAACTTATATATAATCCATGTTTTAAATTAAAAACACTTGTTTATTTATATTTTTATTTTAATTATACTTAACATAAAATCATCAAAATATATTTTAGAAAATGTGGATAATAATATAGTTTTAAAAAATCAAAAAATATTATCACCAATTTATTTTTGAACACACTGTCCCAAATTTTACAAATATATTTGAAAATGTGTAATTAAATACATTTATTAATTTAAATATCTAACTAAAATTCTTGATTAATTAGAAAAATTATTAATCTAAAATCATTCAATATAAAAAAATTTAATATTTTATTTTATTTTTAATAATAATTATATTTGATAAATTCAATTTAGTGGGAATACAAGTTACTTGATACACAATTTCACTCTTATTTTTAGCCAAATAATGATTTTTGTGGGAGCCAAATTTGGTATAGAATGTGACATTTAAATTAAAATAAACTAATTTGAAAGTGGAATATGGTTAAACATTAAAAACAAAATAACATTTTTTTAAAATTCTAGATTTTACATAACTTTTTTATTTCCTAAAAAAATCCAATAATAATAATTATATTTAAATACCAATTTATTAAAATTTTATATTTATATTTTTTTATATTTGTTTTATTAATTTCTTATTTTTTGGGGAAAAATATTTTAATAGATAAATTGAGTTGAAAAGATGTTTGTGAAATATTATTTAGAAGAATAAAATATAGGTCTTAACTATTAAATTTTAATTATTTTTTATAATTTATGATGCTATTTTGAACACATTTTTTTGAATGTACTCGTTGAAGCCCCTATATTAAAAGAGAAAAATAGAAAGGTCATGGTCATATCCCTGTAAAAACATTATTTAATATTTATATAATCAAATCTATTTAATAAAATATACCAATAAAATAATTTTTTATCCATATTATTAATTATGTACATAAAAATTAGTTTCCCATATTAATTAATTTTCATTTGAAACTTTTACCTCTGGGAAACATGAAACCATAAAATTAGTGAAAAAATAAAATCCACATTAGTTTTTTTATTTTTTTTTATTTTTATTAAACTAATAATAATGAGCTTTGAAATATTGATTTTTTGGTATTTTATGTTATGATATATGTTTTTTAATAATATTTTTATTTAAATATTATTTAATTATATATTTTTAATTAATTTTTTCATGGTATATTTTATTCAATACAAACCATATAACATGTGTTATATGTCATTTTGGTTAATATTTTGAACAAATAATATATTTTTTACTTTTTAATTATATTTTTATTGTAAAATAAAAGGCTAAAACTATTGTATATTATTTTATTGGATCCTTAAAAATAGATTAAATATTATTTTTCTAAAAGGAACCTAATAATAAATTATTTTGAGATTAAATTTTTTAATAAAAAATTTATATTTTTGGTATTTTTTATAATTTTCAAAAAAAAAATCAAGGTTGAATTAGTCGAATATATTGTGTTCTTCTATACGCATTTTCAAATTAGCAATTTTTATTTAAATAAAACTCAAATTAGTCAGGATCATACCCATGTTGGGAATGACAAAAAATAGTTTCCTACGTAAATTAATCTTTAATATAAAAATTGTGAATAGATCACATCAATAGAATAAATCATGAAAATTTGTATTCGTTTAAAAAAACCATAATATTTTCCACAATGAAATGTAAATGATAATAAGACAACAAAAAATCTATGAAGACAAAATCTCAATTTAGAAACAAGTTCATCCCAAAACAATGCTTTTAACCAAGTGAAAGTTAATAGAACATGTTAATTCAAACATTGTTAGAGTAAATCAACTCGATCCTATAACCTATCTGTCGTCTAATGTATGGTATATAACATAAAAAACTACCATTTATCTCCCCATGAACACACTAATCCAAAACACATTATATATATATATATATTATAATTCTTCCTAGACAACAATACATGACCACAGAGGTGTCTTATCATTATTTTTGTTAATAGGATAGAGGTTGATGACCAACAGTGAGGATATATCATAAAATAGAAGAAATTATGTTCAAAATTAACTAAAAACCCTCTAACTAATGAGGTATGAAACCAACACATCAATGTCATTGAATAGTGTTGATCAATAAAAATAATGTCAAATTAAAATACATTGTATGAGTTTCAAATATCATATCAATACAAAAATTATGCTATGATTGATGGAAAAAAATTCCAAGAAATAAATCCCATTAATATAAAGAAAATTATGTAAGTAAAACTGATTAAATTTTCACTATACATCCAATAATGGTGTGAATGTATCTATGCAAAATATCTTGTGAAAATAACTACTATTTGAGATAATATTGACAAACAACACTACCAATACAATCATGAAAATATGAAATGAGGAAACAAGAGTATACAAAATGTGAAATTATTGCACCTATAGGATTAAACACACTCTATAGGGGGAATAAAGGTTTTAAATTTATCCTCAACGCTAAAATAGTTATTGTTCACAAGAAGGAAAGAAAAATTAATCCTATAAAACATATCACATATCTATGTTAACCAAATATAGATAAAATAACTTGGTTCATGCTATATCGTAGCTAATAATTACCTTATATTTCCTGTATATTCATGGATTTTAATATTAATACCTTATCACATATTGATTTTTTTTCTACATAACATTTAGGTGACAAGGTCCTAGAAATCTATCAAATTTAAATGGTTATAATAATTTCTTTCTAAGATGAGAACCTTGAAATTCCATGATTATAATATTAAATATTGTTCTACAATAAAATTAAATTATATGATGGGACACATATTATATTGTATTCTATGTTTAATTACTTTATGTAGATGTGGATTTATAAAATGATGTTTTTACGTGGTAATCATCAAGATAAGGGATTATAATAACAGACACACCTATCATAATTTTTCATGTTTATGTGTCACTAGATATTTATATCTTCGAGAATGTGTAATGGTCCTTAGACTTTAAGATCATTATTAATGAATGTTATGACTCACACACTTTGATGAATTATCATAAATAATTACAATCTATTTCATAGAAAAGTTATGTATTTTAGGTGTGTGATAAATGATGTGTTATTAATAAATAATTGATTAAGTATTTGTACATTACATATTTATGGATATTGATACCTAATACCATTGATTGAAATGGAAAAATCACATTAAATAGCATTTCCATGGTGTAATGGAATGTTTATTTCAAATATTAAAATTTAGACTTACCAAGAATATATCGTGGTGAACTAGGTTTTCAACCAACATCATAAGATACCATGACAAATGGATTGTATTACATGGTGTGTGTTCATATATTGTTTTTGTCATTATAACATATCCTCTTCATTTATGGGTTCTATGAAACCTTTTTAGATATTAATCTTGGACTTTAGGCAAGCTCACCTAATTCCACTAAGGAAAAGGGATGTAGGGTCCCACAAAAAGTGTTTCCTTTGACCTCTATAAAATATTATTTATATTTAAAAGTTGGAATAAATATTATTTTTCAGACCAAGAAGTAATATTAATTCAAGGTTAATTATATGATCACCAATATTAAATAAATATTTATTCCAAACGAAATATGAAGTATTATATAATAAAAATCGAATAATTATCCATCCATAATTGGAAATATTATATAAAATATATTAATTCATAATATATATCTTATTATATAATGATGTTTTTATTCTAGAGAAAACTTTTTAAAGCTCCCTCTACACTCCTTGGAAATCCAAATAATACAATCCTATTGTGTTTTACAGTAATTCAAAATGTTTTCTTCCAACCATTATATAAAAACATACCACATAAAAATCATACATGGATTTTTTTCTAACGTTATCCCCATTAAGATTTGTTGACAACATGTTATAGGTAAATATTATTCAAAAAAAATCTTTTGATTTTCAGAAAATTATAAAAATTGAATAAAATGATTAAAAAATAATGCTATGTACCACTAAGTTAGTCATTATCATTATGATAAATGTGTGCTAAATGAAAAGAGTATTAATGATCTACTCCACAACTCTTGTAATTTGGTACCACATTTCACATGTAGTAATAAACAACTTTGTTGTACCGAATTCAATAACTTTATATCTCTATATGCTCACCCTAATTGATAATTCATGTTACACTCCCCTAATCCAATTTCCCTTGTAAATGGATCTATCCCTTCCATGAAATCATTTAAGAGGAAGCACATTATTCAAACTAAGATCACTTCTAAATGCATTCAAGTATTTATTTCCCTTTGAACATGAAAATAATATACTTATACAATACTTTTGTGTTATAACCCCCTTTTTAATGAAACTAAAGATAATTTATTCAAAGATACAATATGAAATTAATAACCCAATAAATCATACCAAGAGTGAAAACATACCTGACCATAATACAAATTTAAATAATAATTTCATGGTAAACTTTTCAGTGAGTGAAACAACTTATTTAAAACCAAACATGAAATAAAAATCACATTATTGGAGTGGGGATGCATTCTTCAAACCATTTATGTGTTAAGAGATGATTTAACTCTAAGAAAAAACGGATGGGTTTTAAAACATTCTTTAAAAATTTCATTCATATTGATATTTCAAATCCACTCCTAAGTAGAAACATTTTCCAATTTCATTGTACATTTCTCAACATTATCCATGATAAAGGCATATTTTATCTAAATATTATTTTTATTGAATAATGCACTAGTCCTTTTATAAGGTGTATAGTAATCAATTTATCACATTTAATTATAATGGGAAACTTTACCTCAAATTAAATATCCTCAAGCCAATATTTCAATCATGAATTTCATGTGTATTCATCTTTGATGATGATAGAGTCAACTTAGGTATTTCTTAGTTATATTAAATTTTGATTCTTTTTGAGCTAAAAAATTGATAAGTATCATAGGAAAATTTCTCAACCAAAATTTGACTTCCTATCATCTACCAAACCAGCCTATTTGGAATCCATGTCACTTAATAACTATTACTATGGAATTATTCTATAAAATCCCCCAAAATTCACCATCCCTCTAACATATCAACGTACTAGTTTTACTATAATAATGTCTCTTTCCTTGGAACAACTTTGATTCATCACTGATTTACTTTTAACAAACTAAATTTGAAATATTGTTGTTGATGGATATATTAAGCTTCTTATGGAATGCCTTTAATCATTAATATCAACTATTTTCAAATCACCACCAGTAGATAACATATTCTGAGTGAAAAATTGAACCAATATTTATTTTATAAACTATATGAAAAAAAATTCAATATTATCTTATCATGTTTTTATTGAGAAATAAAAGTTTCATGTTTTCCATGTATCACCAAAAATTCTATGAAAAACATTAACTCGCCAATAAAAAATATTTTAAACTCACTTATCATACAATTTGGAAACTCCTTGAATTGATCTCCCTTAAATCCTCAAAATATTATTCCATCTTCATAAATTATAACCATCATTCTTTGATCATCCAACTTCTTGATATAGATATTATTATTAACACCACCATGTTGGAATCCATGATTTTGATGTATTTATCAATAAAATAATACAAACCTCTTGATTATTTCATTATCTTATATATTTCCATCATCAAAAAATACTCTTTATTCTCATATTTATGAATGAAAAAAACCATATAATTTCTCATTTTAAAATTATTCATTAAAGTTTCCATGGAGGAATATTAATTTTACATCCATTTGGAATAAGGTAAAATATTTATAAACCATTATATCTATGAATAATCTAAATGTTGCTGATATCACTATGGGATTAAATGCCTCATCCAAATCACTACCATCAACATGGGAGTATCCTTTACACACTAGTAATAATTTTTTATGAGTCACTTTTCCTTATTCATTCAATTTTTAAAAGAAAAAATCACATTTCAAAATAATGTTTTTATCATCAATCCTTTAAAAAAATATCCAATGTTTGATTCTTCTCAATTTAGCCATTCTCTCCTTTTTTAGACTTGATCTAACTTTATTTCATAGAATCCACATAGAAATTTTAAGCTCTACATGAGATGGGATTTGTTTTCCTATTAGTAATTAATTATCATAATTTTCACCAATAATATATTATCTTTGATCGTATTTTATATTAATTTTAGTAATTCATTTGATTTCCATAATATTGATGAGCATTTGTTTGAATCCACATCATCTATACTCTCATATAAATCATCAACCTCCTCTTTTGATCCTTCTGAGATTCCCAAATTAGTGCATATTACTTATATAATTTCATTACTATTATATAGAAAAATCTACTCATTCTAATCAACAATGGAATGTTAAAATATTACTATCTTTACAAGAAATTTATTGAGTAATTTTTATGCTTGTTCCTTTAATGGGTAGCCTAAAAATATTTATTCATCCATTTGAGATTAAATATTTCTATTTTTTCTTCTAATTGATTAAAAGAACTAATTTATAGAGTTACAAAATTATTTTAAATTTTATTCTTCCCATGATATTTATTTACTGTGGTTTTATCATAACCTTAGTATCATAGGTTTTTATTATTGGCATAGATAATGTCAAGGGAACTTCCTTCCAAAATTTCTCTAATATATTTTTCTAAATGATAAATGGCATATCCATGTTATTAATTATCTAATATATCCTCTTAATATGTCATTTTTTCAAAGTATCTATTACCACTGGGTCCTAATTATTTATCCAATGTTTTTTATATAATCTTCTTCTTTTACATTTTAAAACATCATTCTATTGTTAGTCTGAAATACTTATATATCTAAACTAAATATATTATTTTCAATTCTCATATATAATGTAATATATTTAAACATGTTATATTAACAATCAATCACGATCAACTATGTCTTCCTAAAACATACATAAATGAAGAGTATGAATTATCTCTTTACATCAATATGCCTTGCAGATATCATCCCACACAAATCAACATGAACAAATTCTAGAAACATCATCAAATTATTATATGTATACTTATATTTATTCTTAATGATTTTTCCATATTGAAAAAAAATTATATGTGTGGGTAAGATCATTCATAATATGAGTGATTTCACATGTACTTTCATGTTTAACTAAATATTATAAGGATTTTATTTCTCAAGTGGCTGAGTATTTTATTCCCCAATTTATTTTGATCCTACATTGATAGAAAGGATATGTCTTCTTCTCCACATTAGTATAGATATTATATTTTTTGTAATTAAATTATATCATAATTTCATCATCATTTCCTTTAATGGTAAAATTATTCTAGTTAACGATTATAGCATGTTTTGAGTCACAAAATTGTCACGTAGGTAGAACATTATTACCAAAAAATTTAACTACTAAAAAATTCTTCTTTATCAAATATTTTTTCAATAATATTAGGCTTCTCAAATACAATGTTATTAAATAATCCTTCATTTCCAAAATTTAGGACTCCAGAACTATCAAATTTTAGGCCCATAATAATATCATTTTTTCCAATCATATGTGAAGTACAACCACTATCAAGATGTCACACGCCATATCTTTTTTCATTCAAAGAAAAATCTACCAAAATATCATTTTCAGACCTTTTCTTCTTGATCTACAGTAGTTGTTTTAAATCCATTAACTTTTGATGTTCATTTCCCATAATGTTGTTGGGTCAGAGTCTGGCATCACAGTGTCATCAGTTGAAAAACATGGAAGATTCACCCGAATAATTTTTTTCACCCAAAAGAATTTCACACATCACCTTATAGAATTATACAAAAACACTTGAATGATTTTTCTCTCAAAAACAAAAGAAATTATTATCTCACTAAAAAAATTAATACACCAGTGGTTGTAAAATTTTATTGTATTATCAATCTTGGGATCCAAAACATGCAAACGAATCTCTACAACTAGGATGAATTTTAATACATGTCACCAATCTTGGGTATCTTCACTTACCCACATTTATGTTTCATTTATTATTTATTCATCATCATATATCTTCGCAAAAGCTACCACAAAAAACCCCTTATTGGTTCTCTCTCAGTGGATACATATTTCCAACCCCTCTCTCTTGTCTCTTCTCTTTTAACACTTCACTTGTGGACCTCTTTTATCTAGTCATTCACTGCACTAGTGGGACTTGATTATATCACCCCTCACCTCCATCGTATGAAATTTATAATATACAATAACTTCACTTTTCACCACATCATTAATTATCTAATATTACCAAACTAATGTGAATTATCCACTATTTCATCATTTTCTCATCTCTATTATACTCTATCATAAATGATTCTCCTACCTTTCTGCTTCCCATAACCCCAATTTTCAATATGCATAAGAGCCTCTTATCTAATAATCTCACACCACCTATAATATTTTCATTGTTTCTTTTTTCATTTAAAATTTTAAATAATTACAATGAAAATTACCATAGTAAATATTTGAAAACATCACCCTTGCCTCTATCATCATCAACTTCATGACCAAAAACTCTACAGTCATCGACTCCTCTATAATATTATTTTTCATCATCAACATCCACCTTCAAAAAAATTCATCTCAATTAAACTCCATCACTTAATCATGATCTGAAAATGCCCATTATTATTTCATTTGATAATATTTTTGGGGTTTGAGCCCAAATTTGTTGAGAAATCAGTCACAAAAATAGAAAAAACACTTGAAAGTTTTTTCCCCCATAAGGAATTTTACAAATCAGCTTAAGGAATTTTATAAGGCAATAGGATGATTTTTATCTCAATAACCAGATGAAATTTTCTCTCACTCAAAGAAATTTTTCAAAAACCCATGGAAACATGACTTTTTTACCACTAATCTTGGGAATTGGAACATGTCGTCTAATCATGACTAAAAAGAATACTTTCTATAAATAACATCGATTGTGGATCTCATCACTTCCATGATAAACATTTAATTTCCACTTCTTTCGTCATTGTCTCCCTTAACATGATATAACACAAATGTGATAACCCCTTATTGGTTCTTTCTTAATGGATACATCTTCTTATCCTCCCTCTTTTGTCTCTTATCTTTCACCATTTCTCTGGGATCCCTCTACTAGACACTCAACGGCTGCTAACCATGCATCACCATTATCGTATGACCCTTATATGAGACAAAATATATCTTTTTCCCTCTGAATTTTCATCCAATATTTTAATAGAATAATTATTTTTCTTCTATTACCATATGTGTGTGCATTTGTTTCTCTCTACCATTAATTATACTCAAACTATTATGATTTCCATGCCCCTACATTTCAAAATTAAGGAAAACCTATTATCCACTATTCTCACGTTACTTCTAATATTTCTCATGTGTTCTTTTTTATTTAAAATTTTAAATATTCCCAATGGATTTATCCTATACATATTTCAATGAATAAAACTTATTTTGTGTTCTTACACTTCTCTATGACTTCTTGACATGTTGTGTCACACCATTTTCAATATATCTTGCCATATTCCTTAATATCCTTTATGAGTTATAGAAGTCATTATATCCATATCCTCTGAATGAAAAAATAATATATGTTAAAAAGGTAATTCCCCACCATGTAATGGTTGTTCTAACAAGGTAAAACATCATTAGGCCTCAAGTTCACTCCTTGATTATAAGAGTATGGTGATTCGTGTCAAACCTCAATAAGTATTTGGTGGGGATATATTTTATATATAATGATATATCATAAAAAATAAAAAAAATTACTCAAAAATCATATATAGGGGAAACAAGAGATAATATATATATATATATAATTCATAAATTAGAATCCCATAAATTTCTAAATGATGCATAAATCTAAACAAGGTTCAAAATATATCCCAAGAATCATGTAATGAATAATACGACAGAAACAAATAGAAAAATAAAATAAGGATTTCCACAACCAATGACTCTAAAAGAATAATATATTATGTTCATGTTTTCATCAACCGAAATATCTGGTTTATCATGGAGATTTTCATTTACTAGTAACACCTTGAAAATAATTTATTCACACATATGGTGTGAATATATAGCGTGTGAGAAATGTTTCTCTATAGAAACCCCTATAACACCAAATATCCCTTGGATTTTAATATATTCATATATAAATTGTTTAAATATAATATTAATATCTATTAAAATATTAATTTTAAATAATGAGGTACAAATTTTGACACTCAAAAGGCTCAAATGGATATTAAATGAAATACTAGGGGATTCTCATAACACAAATTAAATAATATAGTATCCAAACATATAGATAATTTAAAATTATTAGAAAAATATGTAATAGAATATATACTTATCAATAAAATAAAATACAATATGCTCTCAAGACGAAAATATTTCATGTCAAACTCATGGATCACAAATCATCATCTCAAGTAAAAACCTAACTCAATAGCCTAGGTAAGTTAGACAAACTCATGCAATCCACATAAAAAAAGAGTAATTTCATATTATTATATTTTTAAATCCTACTTTTTTTATAAAGGTAAAAAATAGAGATGTGGTAAACCCATACAAGAGTAGTTCCCCATATGACATTAAAATTTACTTTTAGTGACTACCATCTAACCATTATTGGAATTCACAATTTCCCCATCACTATAGGGAAATATCAACCACCAATAACAGTTTCTATATAGGTCCCCAAAATGATCGTGATGGAGGTTTCTAAGAAAGGATTTTGTAGCCACCATAGCTGGTCACTATTATTTACAAAAGATCACATAACTAGCCATCATAGAAAGTCTCCATCCTGAAGAATGGTTTTTAAAAAAAACTCCATTATAAATTATATACCAAATAACAAAACCAAAAAATAAAAAATTTGTACCAAAAAAACTTCAAACATTTACAATCGTATTTTTCAATCAACATATAGATATAATACATAAAATAATTAAATAAATAAAATATAAAACATAATATTTTTTATATTAAATTTTAATTTATTTGGTAAATATACAATGAATAATCAAAAAAACTTATGCATTTTTATGAATGTAAAACAAAATAAATATATAAATTATTCAAGGATAATCTGAAATATAGGATTAAATAATTTAATTATCTATTGAGAAATGACTATTAAAGGTAAAAAATAATTTTACCACATACCAATCAATTTGGGTATCAAATTTATGGTTGGTTGATTAAAACATATCACATATAATTTTAGGAACTATATCCAATATTTTAAACAAATGAAAATTTTTGTTCTCATTTTATACACCTTGATGAATGAAAAATAAATTTAAATAATCTAGACACTATTACCTATCATTTTCCACATATTAGGTGACATGAGAAACTGACATATACGATGTTGATTCCTTTAGATAAAAGACAACTGAATGATAATTCTCCCATTATTTCATCTTAATAGAAGTGTTTTTTATTGGTATTGGGCCATTTTACATGATTTTTTAATTTACTCCAAATAAAAGAAAAAACACCAATTATCATCATATTGAGCATGTACTGTATTCGATCGATTTGTTAATGATTCCTTTATAATATAAATGACTTAAAAATAATTTTCCATTGATTTAATGTCCATCTGAGCTAATTTGGCTGGTGTTGACCCATACAGAAATGAATCTTCCACTGTTATAGAAATGATTGTAATGTTAAATCATTCCTTAATCCATACCAATTAATTAGGGAATTAGATAAATGTGTAGTTAATTGAAACATATAACAAATGATTATTGAAATTCCATCCAAAATTGTCAAATCAATCATAAGATGGTTCCTTATTTTTTATCTAGTTATGGGAGATATTTCATTTTAATAAAACTTGACAATGTTACCCATTTTTTATATCATATTATAGAAAAAAATAATCTAATAGTTGTTTCATTGATTCCTATAGATTAAAAATGACTTTTTTATTTGTCTCACATGATTTCATGTAAATCCAAGTGTTTTTTCTTATTAGTGGACCATTTTATATGCTTTTTCACTTTACTCCATATCTGTGGGACAAACACTACATTTAGTCATACTAAGAAATGTAGGTATTTGAACAATGTTATGATGATTACTACATATTTAAATGACTTAAATAATTTTCCCTTAATATTTAATATTAATCTATGCTCATTTGGATAGTTTTGAACCTATAACACGTGATTTTTCCATTATTAAATTTTTTTTAATACTGTCAAATAATACCTTAATCCACAATAATAAATATATAAATCATATTGATTTGAGGTTGATTAAAATATATCAAAAATTATTTGAAAAATTTTCTCCCATATTTTCACATCAATGATAATTTCTTTATGTATTTTTTAAACCCTCATGGGAGATATTCCATTTTATTAAAACTGGACTATGTTGCCTATTTATTTCTATCACATCAAGCAAAGTGAGCATCTAAGGGATACAAGATTAATTAATACATATCAAAAAAGAGTCCTTGGTCATTTTTCCATGATTTTATGTCTATAAAACTGTTTTTTCTTGGTATTTTTCCCATTTATGTGATTTGTCACTTAACTCAAAGTATTTGGGAAAAACTAAATATTCGATCATACCATGATATTTAGGTATACAATCAAAAAATTTATATTTCATATAACATTTTAAATTTCATAAGGAATGTATGAAAATATTTAATTTAATTTTTGTAATTTTTTTTTATTTTACCCCTACGGACAAGATTTTTTTATTATTACAAAAATGGTAACAATTTCAAACCATACTTAAAGCCATACAAATAAATATAGAAATAGGATTGAAACATAGATGATTCCAGCATATCAAAATTTATTCAATTGTTTTTCTTCAAAAAAAATACATCAATCCAAATCACTTTTTCAATTTTTACCATCGGACAGAGATGTTTTATTTTAAGAAAACTAGAAAAAGTTACCCCATCATTTCCCAACATACCAAGTTACATGATTTTCTGATAGATGAAATGTTGATTCATACAGATCAAAAATTACTATGTGATCATTCTATAATGATTTAATGCCTATCTAAGTGTGTTTTATTGTTATTTTTCCATTTACATGATTTGTAACTTACCGCCAAATACGAGGGAAAAATCTCACTTTCGGAAATACTGAGAAATTAGGGTATCTAATTGATGTTATAAAGATTAATATAGATTTTAAGTGACATAAATATCATTTACCATATATTTTATCCTAAAAGGATATTTTTTGGCTAGTTTTGAAACCTACACACATAATTTCTCATTATTTCAAAAATAGTAATAAGTTCAAATCATACCATAAGAAATATCAATCAATCCTATATTAACATTCATGCATAGTAAATTCCTACATATCAAACATGATTTGAGGAACACTCTACCATATTTTCACATCAATAAGAATTTTTTTGATAATTTTCCCCCCTGTCATGAGATATTATATTTCAATAAAAAAAGACAATGTTCATCATTTTTTCTATCATATCGGGTGATGTGAGCATACAATGGATGTGGAATTGATTCCTACATGTCCAAAAAATCTCCATGGTATTTATGAAATGATTTCATGTCAATATTGTTTTTAATTACTATTGAACACTTTTATATTATTTTTGAAATAACTCTATATTTGAGGGACAAACGCCACCATGTATCACACAGTTCAATTAGGGTATCCAGTCAATGATTCCAAAGAATTTTAAATTACCTAAAGTTTATTTTCCTAATATATCATCTCAATTGATGATTGTTTGGTTGAGTTTAAAATTTCTAAAATATACAAATTTCTATTCTAAAAAATTATGATAAAAAATCAGAGTGACTTAAGGGGAAATAAATAAAATCAAATTACAATGTTAATATATATATATATATATATATATATATATCTGTGTGTGAGAAATTTTATAATGATGATTTTAGATGTGATCTTAATTTATAAATAAATTCCTAGAGGTTAAATGTGTCAAATATTTTCATAAAAAATTTGTTACTTTAAATAAGAAGATAAAAATTCAAAACTTAATTAAATGTGTATATATTTGAATGTAGTTTTCTTAATAAAGTAAATATTTGAGTATAATAATAACAAAATATTTCTATAAAATGATAAATCTAAAAATGTGTGACATTAAAATATAAATTACATAATTTAAGAATATAAATTGATTTATCAATCAGGTATTTCATAGTAACCTTCTGCATAATTAAAAATATTTGAATTTAAGGATCATGACTCTAATAAAAATATCCATAGATCCCATGAAAACACTCTAAGAAATGATCTTATGTGTAGGATTGTGGGAAAATGTAATGGTAATTTATTTTAATATTCTAATCAACAAAAATATAGTATTTTTTAAAAATCCCATATAATTTAAAACATAAACATACCTTTTATTGATGGATTTAAGCTTGTTAGTCCAGAAAAATAAAGTATTTAAAACCCAATATAGTATATAAAACAATAATTCTATGGATATCCAAAAAATAAATAAATAATGGTACATAAAATGCATCAAATAATAGTCAAAATTTAATAAAAAGGAATAAAAACATCAATGTGATGGATTTTTAATCGATATTAGAAACATGTGTTATTAAAAAATTGATTTAGTCAGTCGAGGATAAAAGGATTATGTTAACTAATTATTAAAAAATGATTCATAGTTTGTGATTTTTTTTCTTAACGTAATATTCTTAAATCTGGGTTTTCTAATGAAACGTTAATATGTTTTTTTATTAATCATGTAATATGTAACTTATATAAAAATATTGGTTATCTAGTAACTAAAACAGAAAAAGAAAAGAAATTAAAATACATAACATTTAATATGTATATATAGCATATGAAATATACATATCTAGTATAAAATACTCTTATTCTTGATTGATTCAACCCTAGATACAAAAACATATTCAAGTTAATTATAATGCATAGCTGATTGAAAATTTTATATTAATAAGTAAAAAAAGAAATTTTAAATGAATAACACATCCACTATTTAAAAAAATGCATTCCAACTAAAAAAAGGTTATTCTAATAATATTTTAACATTTAAATAGATCTTATATAAATTAAAATCATGGTAAAATTTAATAAAATAAACAAAATAAAAATATAGAGAACAAATGATAGTTAAAACAGATAGGTTTCACAATATAAATTATACAAATGAAAAAATGTACTGTAAATAAACAAATTAAAGAAACAATGATATCCAATATGATATATATAATAATAACAAAAAACCATATTTATTTCTTAACCCCTCTCCATGAGGGAAAAAAATGATAAATTATTTTTAATATTGTGAAAAACAATACAAAATTGTTAATAAATAATGTAATTTGGGTGGTTTGAATATTAAAATGTTAAACAAGATTTAAAAAGTTAGATATAAAAAGGAAGATGGGAAATGAGGTAAAAACTATAATTCAAAATATTATATTAAAATAAATTAATGTACATTAAAATAAATAAATAAATAGATACTTGTTCATATAGAATAAGGAATTATTTATTTATAGGTAACTGAATGTCTACTACAATAACATGTAATCAACTCAATTTATAATTTTGTAAAATTATAGAAAATGTACAAAAATAACACTTCAATTTTTAAATAAAAAATATAATCTATAAAAAATATATAAAACACAATCCTTGTAGTTTTTTAATATTTAATGATTTAAAAAGTAATAAAAATATTGCAAATTTAAAAAAAATGAACACAATGATTATACAAGGTAAAAAATGATATAGAAAAATAAAAGAAATTGTTATGCAAGAAATTATGAGGTGGAATAAAAAAACTATTTTGATAAAGAAACTAAGAATTAAACTACATAACAGTAAATCATTTTTCCTAAAATTCAAATAAGTATAAAATTAACAATAAGTAGCATTCATCATAAGAGGTATTTTTCATAAGAAAACTTGCACCATAATTTTATGTTAATGTATGCATGGATTTCATAAAAAAGGTGAAATAATCAATATGAATAAAGATTATAATATTCATATATCTACCTTAAATATCTATTATAATTTCATTTGTATAGACCACAATAAATCATCAGTAATTATTATAAATATTTATGTTAGATATGATAGAAAATAAAAAAACCATTGAGGGTGATGAGGCTTGTTATTAAAATAGTTTAAATTATAAAACCAAAATTTTGAGTGAGTTCTATAGAAGTGTAATATGGCTCTCTATGTTGGAAAGGAATGCTAAATTATATCAAGGTTTCCATAAAAATGAGTAGCATAGAATTAACTAAGGTATGGTTTATTTACTATAGAAAATATTTAATATTTAAGAATTCATACCATTGATGATGAGGAATAATCACATTTTAGCGATTAGTAGGATATTCTTTGATATACTTAAGGAGAAATTCAACAATGGTATAAGTTTGATTAAAAAAAGTCAATAAATTATATATAAAATTAAAAATGATTCAATAAATTATATCAAATATAAAAACACAGAATACTGGAAATATAAATTCCCAAACTATAAAAATATACGACGGTTTTATAATAATATTTTAGTTAAAATTAAACTAAATTAATAAAAATGTTTCTATAAAAATATTGAATAGAAAAAAACATTAAAAATTATACCAAAAAATTACAATTTCTATGTGGAAAATAAAAAGAATAGATGTTTGAGGATAAATCATCTGTAATTTCCCATTATAGAAAATTTGACTATAAAATGCCAACATTTTGTAAAATTAATTTGTCAATCACGTATCAAATATTGAATTAAGATAATCCATACATGATTATTCTCAAAATCAAAACCCTAAAATAGAGGGTGTTTCCAAAAAAACAAGAACCACATGTTTTATATACAGAAGTTAGGGTTTACCTACGATAGTGTTATGAATCCAGAAAGACTAATACAAAACCCCCAATAAATAGTTGTAGCTTTTATCAATGATAGATTAATGAAATAATAAAAGTACAATTTAATAATACTAAAAATAGGGTTGTTAAATAGTGGAATTTACTAACACTTAAAGAAACTGTTGATAAACAGGAACCTATATCAGCAAATTTTTTAGTGTTGATAAAGATCACCCTTTCCTAGTTCTTTTTTTAGTGTTGATAAAGGCCACCAATTGTAAGTGGTTTTATTTAGCATTGATGATGTGGTGTACCATGTGACTTCATCTCACATCAGGAATTTTATTTTTCTAGGTTGTTATTTATAAGACTATGTGTTCTTGTATCACAACATGTCAGGGTATTTTGGAATCAGAAACTGCATACACCTTGAGACACAATGGTCGGCGTAGACATCCAACATAGTTATCCCAACTATTACAGGCCTATACACGAACCACCGGCCTAACCTCCACATTTTTTACTCTAATAACAAAATAGTAAAGAATATAAATAGTAAAAATATTTAAAAAATTGAAATAATTAAATAAATTAAAAGTAAAAATGAATAAATTAAAAAAAATTATGAATAAAATAATTATCAAAAAATAGGAACAAATTTAATATATATATATATATATATATATATATTATAAATATTAATAAAAATAATATTTTAAAAATACATATATAAAATGAATAAAATTTAATAATTAAATAATTAAAAATTAAAAAAATAAATTAATTTTTTTAATTTTTTTATTTCCAAAACTATTATTAATAAAAAAATTATTAATTTTAATATATATATATATATTAATTATAAAAAGTAGTATAAAGTATATATTGAATATAAATATAGAAAATGAATAAAATATAACAATTAAAAACATATTAATCTCTTATTCATTTTTTAAATATTTTTTTAATCTATTCATTTTTTAATTAAATTTCCTTCATTTTTAACGTGAATTCTATTAATATTATTTATTCATTAATAATGTTACATTTTATTTACTATTTTAATAATTTAAAGAATTTAAATATTTAATTATTTAATATTTCTTTAATTTATGCATTTTTAATGTTTTTGTACATAATTAATCTTTAATATATGTAATATTTTTAATATAAAAATATATACATACATATATATATATATATCAATATATATAATATTTACTTAAATATAATTTATATAATACAAAATATGTTTTTTTACATTTAATAATTCATATATTGAGTTTTAAATGGTTCATAATTATAAATTAATATTAATTGGACATATTGACTGATTGTATCGAGTAATGGACGTTTAAGTAATTATCATTTTCATTTTCAATTTAGAATATTTCAAACTTGAGTTTCGTTAATTTCATAGATACATATACATAATTAATTCATTTCTATATTGAAGACACACACACACACAATATTTTCATAATTTATACAATTTTTTATATGCATTTTAGAATTATATTTAATAACAAAATAAATTTAAAATATATTATTTTTCTCTTTGGTAAATTTTATTCATTTTTTATACTTATATTCAATATACACTATTGACTAATATTTAATATTTTTTGAATTTAATCATTTTTAAAATAATTTATTGATTAATAATATAAATTTTTTAATATTTTTTGTAATTTATTTTTTAAAAAATCTTATTTATTTGTTATGCTTGTAAATTTATCAATTTTCAATATTTATTTATTCATGTTTATTCATCATAATTTTATTTTTTTAATATGGTTGTAATTTTACAAATAAATGTATTAATTTTCATTTTGAAATTTGGATATATTAATATTCATTTTTATTTTTTTATTAATTTATAGACTTAATATTAATTATTTTTTTAATTATTCTTTCCTATTATTATTTATTTCATTAATAGACGTTTTATATTATACGATTTCACTATTCAATTTATCATATATAAAACATGTGTTGTGCATATATATATAATAATTTCACACCCAAATTTATGTAATTAATTCAATCTTATATAGAAACACAGAGAGACATTATATTTTTTGTAATTTATTTAAATTTGAATATTCATTTTTGAATTTTATTTAGAAACATAATATTTTAAATGTATTATGTTTTTAACTAGTAAATTGTATTTATTCATTTTAAATATTATTTCTTTTAATATTATTTATTCATTTTTGATATTTACTAATTATTATTTTTGGAATTTAATCATTTTCTGATATTTATTTACTATTTGTTAATATTTTTAATATGTGTCCATCTTCCATTAAAAACATTACCGTATTTAATTTTTTTAATAATTTGTATAATTAATAAAACATTTCCATTTTTTAACATTTTCAAAGTCTATTCATTTGAAATTATTCAATTCACTAATTTTTAATATTAATTAATTTAAGATTATATATCCATTAATAATTTTAAAATCTTATTTACAAAAATTTATTTCTAAATAAATATTTATATATTCATATATTTATTAATTTATATTTAATATATTTAATTAATTATATATTTATAATTGTAAACAAATCATTATATTTAAAAAAAACTATTTATATAATTATAAATAATTATATATATATATATTTAAATATTTATAAAATTATAATAAATATATTAAAATAATAAATATATTTATTATATTTATAATTATATATATTTATATTAATAAAAATAAATATTGATTAAAATATTTATAGTTATTAAAAATATTTATAATTATATACAAATATTTTTTAATATATCTACACATATATTTATTTATAATTATAAATATAAATTTATATATATAATTATATTTATAACTACATGTTTAAAATTATTTTAATATATTTATAATTATTTTAAGAATTACTTATTTATAATTATATAAATTTATATTTATTTATAATTATATTGAAAAATAATTTTTTATAATTCATTATGTATATTTATAATTATATAAATATTTATTCATAATTATATAAATTTAAATTTGTTAATGTTATTAAATATTAATCATATAGGTAATTATGAGTGCTTTTTTAGGTCTGATAATGATAGGTATTTATCATCTCTTTTATATTGGTGATAATGATATGTCTTTATGAGCACTATAATATTTTGTGCTAATAAAGAAGGGATTATCATCTCTTATTACTTTAGCACTGATAAAACTGATCTTTATCGACTTTTTCTAAAAGTGCTGATAGAACCCATTAGAGTCTTATAAATTTAACCATAATTGAACAGATATCTCTCATGCTGTTGAAGATCTTGCTGTTTTCCAGCTCTGTATATGGTCCCCCTCGACCTTCTCTCAGATGAATCAACCATCTAAAATCCTAAGGTATGTTGTTATTTCCACTCCTCTTTCATTTATTATCTTTATTATAATATCCTCTACACCTATATATAACCTCCCTTGACATGCCTAATATGGGACTACCATGCATAGCCACTTCATGCATAGTAAATTCATATTTTTTCCTTCGTTCATGAGATTCTATTCTTCTAGGTTCATGGATTAATATTTCATCTTTTTCATGCAACCTACAACCCCTCTATTCTCCAACATATTCATATATATATATATATAAGAGTTCAATTTTTCTTCCATTTTATAGGTCCTATTCTTCTTCAGGTACTGTTATCCTCCAGGTAAAGGTAAATATATTATGTGAATTGTTTTTGGGAAAATTTTTGGTGTGGGATTTTTTAATAATATAGGATTAGGTTTTTTTATTTTATTAAATGGGAGGGATTATTTATACTTTATTTGGAACTAGATATAAAATTGGGGATCGATATTTTAGTTCAAATATTCTTATTTTTATATTTATCCAAATTTAAGTTCTTTAAAATACAATCCTTTAACTCTAAGTTATGTATAAAAATCCATTTCTAATTTTTAATTATTTTCATCTCCATTATCTGTATCATTAAAAAACTCACCATCATTCTATTTTTAAATCAATTGACTGGCCTCTAAATTTCTTAATGTTTCAATATTGGTATCATAATCATCACCTACCTCATCATCTAATTTATATCATGAATGTATTTTTGTGTTTTTATAAATTCTTATACATTCTCTATGAGGGAAAAAAATAGTTTTCTAAACTTTTTAGTATTCTTCTTATGTGAACTAATTGTTAAAACATATTCATTTTTACATTAATTGTATTTCAAAAATGTAAAATTGGTAGTGAAACGTGCAATATATCCATATTTAAATAACTTCAGTGGAAATTTATATTAATAATTTCATTTTACATTTTGTACACTTCATAAAATATTTTTACAAATTTTGTGGATGGATTATACATATATTTAAAAAAAATTATTTCTATTCATTGAGGGTTCATCCTAGCCATGTGAATAGTTTAAATTAACATATTTAATGAAACCCTAATGATATTATTCATTAGTTTTCCTTGTATATGGGAACCCTATCCCATGTCTTCTAGATCATTGGATACAAATTCAAGTGTTTCTTCAAACATTGGGTTATCAAGACCATATGATTTATCCTTGTCAACATTTTTATCATCTGTAAAAAGATCAACATTGGATCCTAATAATCCTGCCTCTAAAAAACCACTTAGCCCCCCACATACCATGTAATGAAAAGAATAATAATCAACTCTTCCCTCTTATTCATTTCAATCGCTCACTAATTTATCTAGATCTTGTCACTTTATTTCATCATAAGATATATTATCAAATTAATCATTCATGAAATATTATTTTGAGAATTTATCACTCAAATTGTACAGCGCTCCAAGATGAATAATTATGTGGATGAAAAGACCATAAGTACTCTATAAAAACTCTTCCCACTTATCATGTAATGTTGTGATTTAAAATTATAAGTATGAAGGGTTTATACAGTACCCATATGGTAATCTACTCCATGCCTTTTGTATGTTTCCTTCTCCATTGGATTAAAATACAATAATTCTTCCCATTTTTATACATTAAAATGAAGTATAACCCCAATCCTTTCTATATTTCAATTTTTTGAACATCTATGATATGAATTTTTTAACAAAGCCCACTAACCTCATGTTTAATTAAAAAATCCTTCTTGTAAGAATGCTACAAAAAGTGATCGTTCACAACATAAATTATTTCATTATTATTAAGTCGGTTAACTCAACTACTCTTTCATTGATAGTGCCCTAGTTTTGTAAATTTTCACTCATAATAGTTACTTCCCCCATCGACTCCATTTAAGATTCCTCAAATTTTCATTTCAACCTTTATTCCAATTAGATTATTCTTTTTTCAGAAGTTGAACCAATAGCTAAATGTATACCCTATGTTTTTTTTCATGTTACCCTTATGTAAAATTATAACTTGTCAGGAATCCTCAACAATTACATTCAAATATTGGTTTCCCTTTTTAATAATTATCTTAAAATTTCTCCTTTGATTATTGAATATCTTATTTGTATTTATTTTTTTTAAAAAAATAACTATTTTATGGACCTAATAGGATGTATATGAATTAAAAATAGATGCATGTTAATTGTATGAAAAAATATTATTAATATTTAGCTAACGAGTTCAAAAAGTTCTCAATGTAGCTTTCATACAACCCTTCTCAAATAATTTATTCATTATTACATTTTTTTATACAATAAAAATTAGTTTGTAAGTGTTAGAAGAACATTTTATTTTTACAGAATAAATCAAATCTATAAATGTTGTACTAAACATATGGAGAAACAGAATTTGAACACTGATTAACATAATAATTCATTTTACAGATCATTACATATGAATATTGGTTTAAATAGTGATGTAGATCATAAAAAAACATGAAAATTTAAATTTAAGTTGATCTTCATGATTTCCCAAAATTATTTTAGAAATTAACCAACAATCATAAGAGGCCTTTGTATAATGGTTGTTCTAAATATATAACATTTTTAGATATATTGAACTTATATAATTTTAAATCTATCATTCGATGGAGTGACACCATCTTTATAGAACTACTCATTCTTCTGAATGATATACTACCAGAACAAAATGAGATTCTTTATTGAACATATGAAATTTAAAATATATATATATATGTTCAATGGAAGTGATTAATGAAAAAATACATGATTATCTAAATGTTTGCATATTTTATTACAAGAACCATGAATCTCTCATAAATTCCTCATGTACGGTTTGAATCGACACAAGAAAGTTATATCAAGTCCTTTGTAAGTTTAATGGTTTATTCCTATCATTCCCTAGTTTGTAATAATATGTGGATGTCCAGAAAATATGATCCAATTAACATGGAATTCACATACAAGAATTAAATATGGGAAACTAATTTATCTATAAGACTCTCCTAAATAGAATAAAAATGATTATGAGTATCCTAAATTTTGAAATCAGCTGAGTAACCACCATCTTTCATTACCTATAGATAAAATAAATTATTTTTGTGTATATGGTAGTACTCATTTCACATGGTCATTTATGTTAGTAAATTATAACTATCCACCATTTTAATACATGAATCAAAAATATAATATTTTTTCTCTTCTTATATCTTGAAAAAAAACATCCTAGTAATGATATTGCTGTCTATTTGGATTAATAGATCAATGATTTGAAATTTATGTGGGATACTAGTGTTACACTATATTATTCTCATATAAGTGGAGAATTCACATTGAGATCCATATTTAATGGGTCGATAAATGACATCCCTACTTATAGATATTTTTCATACTATAGAATTAAAAATAATGTTGTGTTGTCCCATTTTATAATAATTCATAAACTAACTTTGGTTTAAAAATTCCTTAAAGGCTATTTTTGTAGGAATTCATAAATATTTACCTAAACAACATAAATATAAATCATATAGACCAATATTTTATGTGAATAAAAAAAGTTACAATACCTTATTGACTAATGAGTGGTCACTTATTTGAGAAAGTAAAATATATGGACACTATTTTTGGTAAATATTTTTCAAAAATCAGACAAAATAATGAATGAAAAAAGATATCCCTTTTTTGAATTATTTTTCTATAATTGTTTGTACGTTGGACATTTTATTCAGGTCATTCTTGTGTAAAAAACTGTATGTTATAGTGTTATTGTAACACGACTAAACGTTCAGGATAAAATAATATATGGAATCATGGATTGTTTGTTGAGTCAATAAGGTATCCTTATAACTTTTATATTCCTCCATGTTTTGAAAATCACAAACACTCTATATTAAGAAAAATTATATATTCCCTAAGAATTATCTTAATAAGGAAAATTTTCCTTCCTCAAATTTTTTTTTCCTTACCTATGTTTTCATTGTTTAATTTATAGTTTCTATAAATATAACATTTTTTATTTCTAAAGGGTAAAATTCAATTTATATCTAATTCCTTGGAATCCTATAAAACCTTAGTTTTAGAGTATTCTATTTTCAGGTTCTGATTTGAGGTTCTGAATTCGGACTCTGTATTCTTTGAATATTAGACTCCAAATTCTCTAAAAATCAAACTCTAAATTATCTATAATTCACATTCTGAATTCTCTGAACATCCGATTTTGAATTCTTCAGAATTCCGACTTTGAATTCTCTAAAATTAAGACTCAAAATTCATCATAATTCAGACTCAAAATTCCATATAATTCCATCTCTAAATTATCTTAAATTCAGAATATCAATTCCTCAGAATTTGGACTCCAAATTACTCATAATTCAGACTCCAAATTCCTTAAAATCTAGACTCCCAATTCCTTAGAATTTAGACTCCAAATTCCTAAGAAATCAAATTCCGAATTCATTATAATTAAGATTCTGAAGTCTATAAAATTCAGTTTCTGAATTCTTTGGAAAATAGTATCTGAATTCCTATGATTTATAGTGTTTAAATTATTATTTTCATAGACTCTGAACTTTTATTTCTTCCTAGACTTAGAAAAATAGACTTGGTTAAGAAACATTATCCGACTTACACTTGTTATAGTTATGAAATGATTTCATACATTCTATTTATAACTATCCATTGTTTGAGTGACACATGTATAGGTCCCTCCGAAATTCAAAGAAAAATATGATTGTTAGAGGAGGGAGCCGACCGTTGGAGAAATTTCTTTAAATAGAATCTCATTTGAATGAGCTCAATACTGATCCATCACTCTAGAAATTTCATGGTGTTGAAATGATTTGTAGAGAGAGGGAATCTCATGCCTTATGTGTACTTAACATCTTGTTCAGTTTTCTTCATGCGACTTCTATTTTTATTGTGTACAATCAAGGACTTCCAGGGATATGAAGACAGAGGTTCTGACTACCTTAATGTTCTAGGACTTTTGTGGATAGGAAGATAGAGGTTCAGACTACCATAAAGTTAGAGGTCTTTCAGGGATAGCAAGATAGATTCTGATATTTCTATCGAGGGCTTACCCTAGTGTGGGTAAGACAAACATTCTTGAAATTAAAAATCAAGGGGCCTTTATCCAAAGTTGTTGGATACTCTACTCTTTAGGGGAAAAGATTTCATACTTGTTACTTCTTTTTCTTCAAGTTTATTTCCATTGTATTTTTGATAAAGGAAGAAAGTATAACCTTTTTATACTTTCTTGTTCTTTTTTTTACTATGATAAGAAAGATTATATATGCTTTAAGGTATAATCTTTTCCTTATAGACATTCTATAAGTTTCATTTCTAGTACCATATTTCTGGAAACTATCAAGTTTGTAGAACTAAAAGAGGTCTTGTGAATTTACCTTGTTTAACATTGTTAATCATTGTTTTTTTAAGGTTAAAAATTAAATTTTTTGAAATTACAATCCACCCCCTCTTGTAATCAAGAATATACATTCATATTTGGATCCGACATTGGTTAGACATTATTTACATGGGGATAAGGGGAGAGTTGGAACTGGTGAAGGGTGAACGGGTGAAATTTCTTTCTCTAACTACTTAAACATTATCCAAAAAAATAAAATTATAACTTTTTAATTTCTTTAATGGTGTAAAATTTATATAGGGGTATTCAAAAATTATAAATAATTTCATTATAATGACCAATTTGAGGTTGTAGGTTCTAAAATAACATGACTATCATGTTTTGATAACATATTTTATGCTCATCACTTTATATCTCATTCTACCTAAAAATTTTCAACATACATTATTGAGAAAATTCTCCTATTTCAAATCCATATAAAGTAAGATTATAGACTCTGCAAAGATTACAGTCATGAATAAGAATATTGAATTAGTATTTTGTGAATTACTGATTTTCTTCCCACCTTTATTCTTTGAAATAATGGTCCACCTGATGGTTCACTAGGTTAGAGAGGTTAAACTATTTGTTTATATCCATTACAGATAGATATACACTATTGAATGATAAATTAATATTTTTAAATGGTGTATCAAGAATCAAGGACATCCAAAAGGATTTAGTTAATTGTTATACTTTATATACAAAGAAATAATATGAATTCAGTATGATGCAAAATAATATAGTTACTTTTGTGGTGGTGGCGATACACATATCTAGTTCCAAGGATATAAATCAAATTTATGTGAATATGTTATATTTTAGAATCATAAGTTAGTAATATTAGTTAAATTATACTACATTTCAAGTGTTGATTTTCCCTTAAAGATGGGTTGAAAATATGAGTATAGAAAAGGTAGATCAATTAAAAAATTTTAATGTGAATTTTAGTTTTTAAGGGTATAATAATTATTCATTCATAATAATATCCAACAAGTCCAGGTATTTTATGCCTCATATGTAGAAAACATGAATTTTTAAATTTTCTTATTGGTGATTTAAATAACTATAGGGTTAGTTGAAAAATAAATTTAGGGTAACCCTTTCGTTAGGTCATTAAAATCATTTCATGGCAGTCCTAATGTATACAATGCCTTGACTATTAGATGGGACCAAAAATAGGGGAATTATATACTTGATACAGGATCCATATCCATTAAACATTTAAAGAGAGAGAGAAAGAGAGTTTAATGATAATTTTAAAGTATATTTTTATATATTATGATTTTACTCATAATAGTATATATTCTCTATTGCATTTAGTTAATCTAAATTAAAATTTTGACTACTCATACAAATAATGAATTATGCACATGATGATGTCAATGATCTAGAGGAAGAACATATGATTGACTCTAGAAATATAGAATTATTTTGGGGAACAAAAAACAAGTTTATAAAAAACTTGAATGATGTAGCATCGGTGTGTTAAATAAAATTGTCCATGAAAAGCACAAGGTTATAAAATTTTAGGATGGATGTAATCAATGAAAAATACTTGCAGACCCAAATAATTCAATGTTCACTAGTTATGCAGTGCTTAAAATGAAAATGAATGCGCCTATTGATATATATATATGTGGAACCATGTCAAGATTATCTTAAAGGAAAACATTTGGGATGATATTAAGGTAATGATATGATATAATTCCCCTATTTTAACAAAAAATTATAAAATGAAATGTTGATTTACTCTTCATATCCCATATAAAATTTCATTTATTTTTTATCATTTATGTAAGAAATATGTCTTAATGGATGATGGAAAATCTCACATAAGATTCTAGAAACTTCTTACAAAACATCATCACAAGGATGTTAAGGGGAAAGTAAAGTCTCACCCACCAGTTACATATTCCAAATCCATTTTTTAGAAGCCACTTTTTGTTTGAGTGGTAACCTCATAGATATCCAATGATTTCAATATTCAAAACATATATTAAAATTTAAAATGTAATAAAATGATAAATTCAAACATAAAACATAACAAAAGGAGAAAGGATGTCCTAGATATCACAGTGGCCTAGAGCTAAGAGACTATCATCCCGAGTAGCCACTTGTCATCAACTCAACCCACATAAGTCATCTTCAGAAGCCACACTCTAGGAGAAATAATTGTTCACCATCACCCCAAGATGATGAATCCAACATTATTCACCACTAAAAACCTAAATAAAAACAACTTATGAATCTGAACATATCATCTCTATTATTATAGAAATGGAGTTTCATGATTGAATCGAGCATCCAACCACAGAATCAAAAAAAACTATCCTCACTCTCACCAAAAACCAAACTATATACCAAATAAACCAAAAATAATAAATAGAAACAAAAAACAAAACAATACTTCACTGAACATTGAGGCCTTGACGAATCTCTACAATAATCATGAACAACCCTTCTAGAAGGGTATCCAAAGACAAAGATGGAGTTACCATAGAAGATGCCTCCAATAATATTGGTGTCCTCTGTAACTCACCTCCTGATACATATTGAAAATAATCCACAAAATTTGGATTGGTAGAAGAGTGGTGGAATACTAGAGAAAGAGTAGAGTATATAGCAGATGTAGGCCTCAACAGCGAGCTTTGGCATCTGCATGACCACCGAACTCAGCCTTAAAAACCGTCACCAAGTGAATAAAAAAACAAAGGTATGCAAATAGAATGAAAAACCATAATTTAAAGAACACTTTATCAATATCAGATAGGAAGAACCAAAACCATCTTCCTCTAGGACTCCTCCATAACCATCCAAATAAAAACCATAAAACCAAAATCATGGGAGACAAAATAAAAAACCATAGAAATAAATAAATCATCTAAAATAAACTGGGACAATGAAAGGTAAGGCACAAAGAAAGGAAGTGAAAAAGGAGACAACATAGAAAACCTAGTGGAAAATTCTTCATCCCTACCACCCCACTATCCCAAAAATCACTAAAACACCATTATTCTTGACCAGAAATGTGTTCTTTCAAGGTGGGTTAAGAAATAAAGGAGGATGATGAGCACTGAAAAGAAGAACTATAGTCGAGAGACGTGATAATTTAATAAAAATAACCCAAAAAAAGAAACCATAGATCAAGAGTAAAAGTCTCTGCATATGCCACCACCAAACAAACCCTTGTCATCAAAGTTGTAATATGTAAAACCAAGATGGTGATTATTATCGACGGTTCCATAAATAAGGGTGAAGGTTTCAGTAAGCCCCATCAAAGAGGAATATTAGGGAATGATAATGGGGGTAGGATAATCATGACAGATAAAAATCTTCTCACCTCGATGGATGAAGGGAGGTATAAAGCGGAGACACTAAGAAGGAACCCTATCATGAGGGGAGGATAGAGACTGAGAGAGTGTATATCCATCCCACTAGTTACATAAGAATACATTATAAAATATAATATATAGTAATTATTCATTATTCATCACAATGATAAATCATTTTATGTGAAATTTGGTAGATAATATTAAAATTGAAATTATTTATTTTATCCTCTTTGAAACAAAAAAAAATTAATTTATGAAATATCAAAGGAGCATTTAAAATAAACACCGCCATAAAAAATAATGTACCTCGACTAAAAAAAGGATGGGGTACACTCAACTTGAAAATAATATGGTATGTGTTTTAAATATACAAAAACAATTATGTGATATGAAATAAATTATTTTCTTTATATATATATATATAGATTTTTTAATCTAAATATAAATCAACTTCCATCACACATAATTTTCTATAGAAGGACTCTCTTATAAATAAAGTTGGTAAAATAATTGATGAAAACACATAAGGACTATGGGAATAATGTTTAACTATGAAATAATAGTAATTAATTATGCTTTGTAACATTATTGTATAAAAATATATATTTATATTCATATTTTTTTATATGGTTTAGACCCAAGAATAAAAATCAATTATACTTAAATAAAGACAATTTATAATATAATTGAAGTGTCTAAAACAATATGGTTCCATTAGAGGTCCAAATTTTGTAGGGTCAGCAAGAAAATATTTTGATAATTTAGATATGCAAAGAGATAAATATGTGATAATGAAAGGACTATATAAGAAAATATATTCTTTGAATGGTATTATTACTCGGTTTGGTTTGGTGCATCAATATATATGATAGGATCAAATTTATCCAAAAGTGAAATAATGATAAGTATAGGAAGATAGAAATAACCCCACTAGATTTTTTGTTCTTCTAAATGTGAATAAAATAACATCAAATAAATTTATATTAAAAAAATTATTGGGTGATGATTTATGTCAACACGCACACAAATAATTCATTTTTTTAAGGGTTAGGGTGTAAAATACTAAGGGTTACATGATACACAAAAAAACACCAAAATGGTCACATGGGATTCGGTATTAAAGTATATCTTGAGTTGAAATATATGTTTTATATTCTTATTGATGATCTATAAATTAAAATGGTCGATGATGCTATTGGAACCTTCAAAAAATGGCCATCTAATATCATAAATACATATGTGGTGGGCCTGACAATTTTTTTTAAAATAAAAAATCATTAAAAGTTGATGAAAAAAATCCTGAAATATTGTATGCTATTATAGAAGGATAAAATAATGGGGAAACAAAATTTCAAGTCAGTACATTCTTTTGAATCATCGAAGAAAACAAAACAACCATTCGAGGTTACCTTCTCCCAACCAATTCCACTTCCGGCTATGTTAACATTACAAATTCATGAATATTCCACATTCATAGTTAAACATATGGCATACATTCAATAATAACAATAAATATTTATAAATTACATTACATCCATGGTTAGTCTCAGGATTAAAAATAATATCATAGAGCTTGAATGGCTAGGAGTCTCAGTTGTGAATACATAATTGTGGTATATTTTTATAATCCTCCTATCTAAAAAATGATCTAAAATTTACATTGTACATAATAACTATTCGTATCTTCATTAGGAATATATATTACTACTATATAAAGTAGAAACCTTGTGAATCATGATTTTCAAACTTTAATCCATCTATTATTTCTATTCATGAACATTATTTTGAATCAAAATAAATTGAAAATAAAGAAACGTACAAAGTGAGGAGTTTGAGAAGAAAATAACAGACTATAAACCCTTATTCATTCATAAAATGTGGGGTTAAATGTTTAAAATTTAATAATATAAAAAAAATATTTCTTTTTTCATTACTTATTTTTTTAGGAATAATACACAACTAGAAAATTGGGTTATTACCACTGTTCAAAACACTGGCAATAGGGCCCAAAACTATGGCCATAGCCTATGGAAAAGTTTTTTCCCAATTGCGGGCACAATCATCATGGAAATAGGATCTGACCTATATCCATGGTTTTAACTATGGCAATAAGGGTCATATTCAATAGTTTTGAAAACCGTGGCCATAGGTGTCTCTGTTGTCAACTGTGGTAGTTGACCTTTGGCCATGGTTTTAACCATGGCCATAGAGTGTCAAGTTCCACAGTTTTAACCGTGGCTATAGCCCTAGAAAATCATGGAAATATATGGCATATTTTCACAGTTAAAACCATTCTTATAGACCTATAAAACTGTGGAAATATCTTAAAAATAAGGTCTGTCTAGCCAAATTTGATCCCAGTACCTTCCATTCACATTCCAGTGACCTAACCACCACAGCACCAAGGCATTTATGTATATACATATAGAATATGTTATATATTTTATTAAAAACCATGACAGTATTCCAAAAACAGTTGAAATAGTTCTTCCAACCATTTTTTGGGAGGAAAATTTTTCTCCCACCCAAGGGTGGGACACTTATAGCCATGGTTTTCAAAACTATGGCTATAGCCCTTTGTAAAAAAATGTCTTATCACCACAGTTTTAAAAACAGTGGCCACAGGACACATAATCATGGTCATATTTTTGGGCTATAGCCACTGTTTTGATAACTGTGGCTATAGGAAATTAAAAAAAAGACATATAGCCACGATTTTAATATTGTGTCTATAGACCACATAACCGTGGTCGTAGCCACATATTTCCACGATTTTAAAACCGTGGATATAGGTCTGTGGTCATAGCCTGTTTTTCTAGAAGTGATTTTTAGATGAATTTAATCAGTTTGGATACTCCAATTATTTATTTTTTAGATCAAATACATTGATTTCCATCAAAATGATCACACATGATCACTATTGTGAATTTATAATTCACTATAATTAATATTTTTTAAATAAACATTGAATTATATATTACATTTTTTGTTTTAGAGATAATTATTTTATGATATGGTGATCTATAAATATAAGCTAAATCATGGAATTAGCTTAGTGACTAAACAAAATAAGCCTCTTGATTTTATTAAAAACAAACAGATTATGGTATATATAGTAACATTTGACAATCAAACCAAATTTCAAAAAACAAATTACTTAGTTGGGCCAATGTCTATACAGTTGATGAAACAATATAATTAAAACAATTATAGTTATTATGTTTTAATATTTATGAAATATATCATATATTATAAAAATACTTGAATCACTAAAAAAGTAATTGACAAAGGAAATTAAAATTTCATTAAAAATGTTTATTTATCATTTGTTTGTGACTATTTTCAAAGTACTACCAAGATTTCAAAAAATATACCTATTCAAAATAATAACTAATTTTTTTTAGAGATGAGTGGGAAAGTTTTATAGTTTTATAATGTTTTCTAAAATCAAATTTTGGTTATTACATATTGATTTTGTGATCTAGTATGGGTTATGAGCTTATATATACATTTGGAATGTGAATAATTAGTATCATAATGATCATGTATAATGTTTAATGTGTTTCTAATAGAGAATTATAATGGGGGGTTATGATATAGTAACATGTTTTAAGCTACTCATGCACATGTAAGATTGAAAATTGAGGTTTCAACTAAGATAATAGATATATGTAAATGGGTTAAAAATTTATATAGATATCATGAAAATTTGAATTCTTACAGCATATTTAGTTAATTTTTTCATCAATTCTCTTACTATTTTTATATTAATTTCCTTTTAATTTTTATCTAATACTAATTGAGTGTTTTACATTTATCTTTCATGAAGTCATTGTTTTCTTTTAAATATATAAAATAAGCTAGAATATATTGAGTTTCTTTCTTTTCAGATAGAAGTGGAAAGGTAATATTTCCTAAAATGTGATGTGAATCGTAATAATCCATCTACAAAATCTATGATCATAAAAAAATTTAATCAATTAATTTTTGAATGAGTCTATATAGTTCTAATAGAATGTATCATATACCAAGGTTTTTTAATACAGTTGAATGAAAATTATCACTTCCCAAAAGATATATCATGAACATTGTCTTGAATAGTGTAATAATCATTCACCCCACAACTAGTTTCACCTCAATCTGATACACAGTGTGCTCAATATAATTCATAGTGTATATTTTTAGTTTATAATTTACATTTTTTTAAAACACACAACACATACTGAAAACATGAAGAATCCTTAAAATTAATTTGATACTATAGTAAAATGATCTAAATTCATTTTTGACATGTAATAATCAACTACACCTCAATTTGATACATGGTGTGTCTGATGTGACTCAGTGTTTGTCTTTTAATTTTAAAATTGAAAGTTTAGTTAAAAACACATTACATACTCAAAACTAATCAAGAACATTTATATTGTTTTTTAAACTTTAGAACAATAGTCCATAAGTCATTTGTAATGTGTATGAATTAACCACACCTCAATATGATACATGGTGTTTCTATAATGATTCAAAATGTATGGTTTTAGTTTAAATTTTATATTTTAGTTCACTGATAATTTCCTATACTAAAAACTAATAAAATAAATTCGTATTGTTTTAATTGTGTATATAAACTATCCATAACACGTTTTTATGTGTATGAAACAATCGTACCTCAATATGATATAGAGTGTGCTCAATATGACTCGAATAGTAGGTTTTTACTTCATAATTTACATTTTATTTCAAAACAAACATAAAACATTAAAAATCATTAAAATGAATTCATATTGTTTTAATACATTCAAACAATGATACATAAGTCAATTCTATGTTTATTAATCAGTCACACCTCTATTTGATAAATGATGTATCTGGTATGACTCAAAATGTTTTTTTATGTTTAAATTTGACATTTTTGTTCAAAAAACAAGTGGAAAACATGGAAACAAAGAAAATCCATTCATATATTTTTAACACTTTAAAAAATTATTCATAAGTCCTTTGTGATATGTTGAAATAAAAAAACCTTAATACAACAAATGGTGTGTCTCGTATAACTCAAAGTGTATATTTATTATTAATAATTGATATTTTAATTCAAAAAAGACACCACATACTAAAACCTAATAAGACACATTAATATTTTTTATATTCATTATAGAAAATTTCCAAAAAAAAATTATGTGTATAAATAAACATCACCTCAATCTGATAAACGGTGTTCCAAATATGACTCAAAGTGTGTGATTTTTTCTTAAAATTTACATTTTAGTTTGAAACACACATGGTATACTCAAAATTGATAAAACACATTTAGAGATACTTGATACATTAATAAAAGCATTCATAAGTAATTTTTGATGTGTAGGAACTGAAATCATATCAATTCAACACATGATGTGGATGGTATGACTCCAAGGGTAGGTTTTTAGTTTAAAATCTATAGTTTAGTTCAAAAAACATGCCACATACTCAAAGATAAGAAAACACATTGATATTGTTTTGATACATTATAATAAGGATCTATAACACATTATTAATGTGTATGAATCCATTACACCTCAATGGGATACATGGTATAACTAGTATGAATCGAAGTGTATGTTTTTAGTTTAAGATAAATATTTGTGTTCAAAACACTTGTGAAAAATTAGAAGATAAGAAAATAAATTTATATTGTTTATATAAAAACGTAAAATTATCCATACGTCATTTCTGACAAGTAATAATCTACCACATGTTAATATGAGACATGATTTTGTTGATATGACTCAAACTATGTGTTTTCAATATTTAAGTTCCATTTATGTTTAAAACACACATCACATAATCTAAATCAAGAAACCAATCTTTTATTGTTTCCAAACATTTGGAAAATAATCCAAAATTAATTTTTAACATGTAGGGATCAACCATATATAAATTAGAAAAATAATGTGGTCGGTATGACTCGAAGTGCGTGTTTTTAATTTAAAAGTGTAATTTTTGTTTAAAACATGTCATGTAGAAAACAACTATGAAAATGATATCATCTTGATTTTAAACATTAGAAAGATGATATTTAATTCATTTATGATATGTTGGAATGGAACATATGTCGATTCAATAGAATATGGTTCAGGTGTGACTCAAAGTGCTTGTTTTTAATATAAAAGTTCCATTTTATATATAAATCTGTTTCATATAGCAAAAATTGAGAAAATGAGCTCATATTATTTTCAAACAATCAGAAAATTATCCATAATTCATTTGTGATGTGAAGGAATAAACTCTACAATTTCTCTTTTTATCAATCCCGACCAAGTATTTGTTTTATATTTATCTCAAATAATTACCCAATCATAATTTCTATTAATAACAGATTATCTTTAAATACTATCAAAAATTCACAATTACACATCATTAATTATTTTAACTCATTTACATGAATTTTACTTAAATGAAATATATTTTCATCTATATAATAAATATTAAATGACATAATTATAAATTAAAACATTTAATCTCCAACCAACATATTCCATATATTTCATTGAGATTCTTATAACATTATAAAATTATATCATAATAAAAAAACATTATAATCAAAATAAAAAAAATAAAATATCAAACTTTAGAATAGAAAACTCATTAATAATTTCCCTATTAATGTGAATGTCAAACTCACAATCATTATCACTTAATATCCATTATATTTAACATTTATTCTATGATAATTAATATTCTTATCCATGAATCACAAGTAAATATGTGTTAAATATATAAAAATTCATATAAACTCATCTCCTTTGTGTTAAAATTAATATTCATCAAATTAATATCAAATAAAAAAATAAATCATAATTATAGTTTATAATTAGTATATGAACATCTAAATAAAATATAATAAGTGAAATTTGTAACATTTATCATATTAGACAAACCAACCACACCAATAATAAATCCCTCCTAAGACACTAAGAATTCATAATTTCAATGAACTAAAAGAATAAAATAATTTTACAACATATAAATATCCAAATAATAATTTTTTAATATAAAATGAAATGTTTTCTAAGATCTTACCATTGATAATCTAATCCCACTCACATATCACAATTTTCCTTACAATTGAATGATAAATCGTCCAAACAAGCTAGGGATAGGGGGAGAGTTTAATGGGACTAAAATTCATAATTATTATTTAAGGGATGAAAAATTACACTTAAATTCTCATATCCAATGATTATTTAATTAAAATATATATATCTATAAAAATAACCACCTACGTACCTCCTTGTACATAGTTCCTAGTCACCAACCACCCTATGTGAGCCAACTAGACACCTAGTGGATAGACAAAGTAATCTAGCCCCTCTACCTCCTCTAAAAGGTATCAAATGGTAATTATTGTATAATTTCCCAAAAATCAACTTCAATTCACTCATTTTTTATCCTACCTTCAACCAAAATACCAATCTATATCCCTAAATAAATCAACAAAAATATCAATTTAATAAAAATGTATAAAAATAAACTTGAAAACCTAATTTTCTTACAAAATACCCATCATAGAGACTCTTATACTTCAAAATAATTTCTAAGAATCTATAATAAACTCATCCAGTCATTGTGACCTAATTTATAATTCTCACACCCATGTATCCTATTGTACTAATTTATGCTTCCATAGAACACATATAAGTTGAATGGCATTCCCTCAAATGATCTTTTCACTATGATCCATCATACATACAAGTCTCTCATTAATATATTCATCTGAATATAATTCTACATCATCATAATGAAATTAAATATATGCATTTGGTTCATATTTTACTATTATTTATTATAAATGCAACTTGTATCCCACTATATCTCAAAGGTGACAATAACTACTAAGAATGTTATCAAATCTTTATAGGATCTCAAATGGTCCCAAAAAATCACTTATATAATTCCCATTTCATTCCCAATCACCAATGTCTGGACTAATGTGAGACACAGATAATGGTATAATATCCAATAAAAAACTAGATAGGTTGGTATCTTCACCCAATATATGAATTTAGCCTACCATGATCTATAAATAATATCTTATTTATCATATACACCTGATTAAAAGTATTTTTTATCTTCTTGATCCCAAATAAATAAAACCATTTTGATTTCATCCAACATTAGGGTGATCATAATGACCAGTAATATAATGTCTGAAATGTGAAAATTTTAATTGACGTTTTGTAACTATTATAATAGAAAACTAAAAGAAATCCATATAGTCTTTCCATGAACCACTATAATCAAGAATGCATAAACAACCCATGTCCTTGAGAATCAATATAATGAGATATTATTTTTCATTAGACTATGGATGATTAATCATATGCAACATAACTTGGATAAACAAAACCATTTTATAATACCTAGTCGAATAGACATGTAAATGTCACATCATAATTAGACATAGTGTTATGGGGAGTCACATGACATCATATAACATCTCAAGCATAAATCTTATCATTATTATCAGTTTTCTGATTTTCCTTATGCAAAAGAAAATTCAAAAATGTATCCAAATAATAATAAAAAATCAAAATTATATATCTACCTTTTAGTGATCTAAAGATATCATTCATTAATTACATGTTAAATTTATCCCACATACACTTTAGAATGTTTAATGGTTGAATAAATATAACTAGTATTTGATATAGTGTCTTTACCTACTTATAATTAAATAAAATCAAAATGAATCATGTCATGACCCATTTCATTATCAACCACCAAAGTGTCATCATACACAATGGTATATTTTCTTTAAAACAAAATTAATATCCATTCAATAAAAATGAAATACCATATTCATTAATTCCTATAAGGTCATCAAAAAAATCATTTATGAAAGTATAATTGAGAACTAACATCAAGAGTCTATCCAAGTATCTTCCAACCACAAAATAAATTTAAATGAAAAATATGAGTTTCATCATCAGTTTCATTGAAAACTTTTAATCCCTCAATCTGTGATAAATTGGTGGTCAAAGGATTCAATAATACCTTTCCCCCTTTCCTTAGACACAATAATATATAAATAAGAGAAATCTATATAATCTTCTACTTATATATCAATTCATTAATTTCAACCACCTGATATTTATTTCTATAAACAATGAAAAAGAAATTATTTATTTATATAGTGGATATAATATTTGAATCAAATGAATAAATATTATTAACCCCCCATTTATACCAAACATTAAAATACTAGTAAAAATATATATCCCACAAGATTTTATGGTCAGGGTTTAAAATAAAATTCTCACCAAATAGATAATGATTCCAAATATTAACTACATGCACAACTGGTAATGATTTGAGATCATGTTTAGGGTAATTCTTCTTTTCCCGAGCCATCAAGAACCATATTCCACCTCCCATTAGTCCAACATTAGAACAAAACTTAAACCCATACTAATGAAATTTAAATAAACTTAATATCACTTTACAGACTCTAGTAAAATGATAATAGTTATTGGTGTTATCCTACTCTTCAAATTATAAAATTCTTCCTGGAATCTATCCTTCCATTACAACATCACCCACTTCTTATTCAATGCTATCTTTTTCAAAAATATATGAGATAATTCTAAAATAAACCATTGGTAATGACCTAAAATCCCAAAATAATCTTTATATTTTGAAAAATGTTGGGATTCCCCCAAGACAATAGAAAAATAACTTTTTAAAATCAACTGGTATTTTAGATTTAGTGATAACACGTATCTGGAACATTACCTTCAAGATTACAAAATATCATTTTTAAATCATTGCATATAATAAGTGAGCTCTCAATGTGTCCCTAAAAGTAATAAAATCTTTCCTTTTATCATTATAAAATCATTAGAATATTAATATATCATTAATAAAAATGGACCTAATTGAATCCCAATAAGGATGGAGAACATGGCCCATCAGGGGAAAATATTTTATTTTTACACCACAAATAACAACACTAAATACTCAAAATAGAAATATCTGGTTCAAAATGTTTCTTTCTGTACATCTCTAGCTCACGATATTAACTAAGGATTACTCTATTAAAGATAAATATTAAAACCCCATTGAGATACATCAGTTAGTAAAATAAATTATAGATCCATAGAAATGGTAAGTGGTTCATGATGTTAACTTGGTTCATCCTATTATAGTCAACACACAAGGATATGATTTTGTTGTCCTCGTAAAAAATCATTGAATCATTCCAAAGATACACACATTACATTATAAATAATTTCAATTAAAGATCTTCCAATTATGTTTTCAGTTCACTAAGATCAGAAATATCCCTATGATAATAAGGTATATATATTGACGCAGTACATAAAACCAAATTAATTACAACTTTCACATACCTTTCTAGAAACATCCATGTAAAATACTCAATAAATAGTTCTTGATACCTATCAACCAAATAATAAAAAATAACATTATTAATATCCCCCATATATATAATAATTATTCCTATTATTTAAGATATTATTATCATTATTTATCCTAAATCCAAAATAAACTTATTAGAATGACAGTCCTTCTCCCTAAGAAAAACATTTGATTCCTCGCAAGATCAAATAAAAGACACTCAGGTTCAGAAACAATTTATATATTCTCATGAACAATTATACTTAACCATTAATATTATTACATCCCAAAATTTTATACCATAAATAAAAAAGACCTAAATATTCCCAAATCGGCCAATAAAATTGGAAAAATTGTTCTTGTTTTGGTAGATTTCTCTATCCTTCCTAGTGAATTATGCATAGACAAAAATATTGATAAAAAATAAATATATAGAACTAAATCAACTCAAAAACACTCATAAATAAATTAATTAGAAGGAAAAGAATGAAATAACACAATATCCAAGGTCAAAGTAACTAATATTATATACCTAACAGTAGAATAACCCTTAGTATGTTGAATGGTAACCTTCTCTATATAAAATAACAATCTATAACCTACACATAGACCCTACTATTGAGCTATCTAACTCCCCTCCATTATATCTCCTCATTTATCATATCCTAAAAAATTCATTACACCCCTATAACCAAGCCTCTAGGACAATATATTTGTAGTCAACTACTATGGTTCACTATCCCATGTATGATATACCAGAGTGAAATAAAATCATCAACCTTAAACCCACTAAGCTCACATATTTCTAAGCTTGTGAATATATTATATAATACCACAATAATAAAAAAACATTTATTTAATAATACATATATCGCCTTTATATCTTTTATGGACACACTAATAACACTCCAGCTAAACCCTATCTTGAGATGGAATAGAATAAAAAATATTCTCATTACACCATACATTATTCACTAGTAATGTGATAATCATATGTCTTTCTCTTCTTGCAAGTAGTATATCTAGTGGAACAAATTTAATCACTATTTACTTCCTCAAAATCTATCTCAATAATGAGATATTCTTTTACCACATTCATAATAGTAAGAAAAAATTTAAAAATTGATAATTACTATAAATTTACTGGCATACTCATGAATTAAAATACCTCTTTGATTAAAATCTCTAATATTTCTCTATTCATATTAAATATATAAGGAAAATAGATCAAAAAAATGAATTATATTTATATAACATTATCCCTTTTTATACTTTTCCTATAGAAAAATATCTCATTAATATTTTATTTGAACCTAAAGAATAAATATCATAAAATTTACTTTTTTCTATATAGATTATTTGTTATCACTAACATTATGTTTTTTCTTTCTAGAAAATATGACACAATGAAAATATAAGAATCTCCCATAAATATAGGTGGTATTTGTGCTAAATAATTTCAACCCACATTGGTCACCACTACCACATCAAGTGATTGTCTTCCTTTGATGATATGAATAAATCTAACTGGACAATCAGTAATTTAATTCTCTACTAAACTCTAAAGTTCACCCCTAGAGGAACATAATCATACTTCATCCCTATATTAACTTCTTTATAATTCTCTTGTTCTATATATAGTGAACCAACCTGAGGTGAATGACCCATATAGCATCCTGCCTTTTTATCACATAAACTTTCATTACATTTTACAAAACCGAGTATCTTTAAGGTTTAGTGTCTTGGAAACCAGGAACTTAAAACATGAAAACCTAAAACATTATTCTTAAACACTTGAAAGGCTCCTCCTCATGTTCATTCAAGGTTCATTACTGCATCTCATAACCTGGGGAAATACATCAAAAGAAAGGGTGAGCAGAAGGCCCAGTAATGGAAACAAGGGGAAACATTTAACATGTGAACTTGGGATACATCAACAATGTCATGAAAAGAACATTAAGGCATGAGAAAGAAATCATGAGTTATATCATAATAAAAATAATATTTTTCATAACTTGAAGATGTGGATACATCATTTAACATAGAAAATCATGAACATATCACCAAGGTCCATCCCCAAGGTGTCATTTGAAAATTACCAAGGTTATTCACCAAGGTATTGTGAAAATTGTAATCTCTAGTGGTTACATCATTACCCAATGCATTGGAGTGCTATCAGGGCGCACCCTTAAATTTTCCTTTATTATCATGTGATCCATATATATCATCATCAATAATTTCATAAACAACCCATATAGCATAAAATAAATGGGTTTTATGTCATAATCATAACGTTTTAAAAACTGCTTTAATGACATGATCATTATGTCACTCTTAACCCACAGAAAGGGAAAGAGGGTTTCATGTATGTAAATCCCAGAATTTAAAATAGAACATTTTGATATATATGTGAATACCCCTATATAAATAAGATCTTTGATTATTCACATAATAACATAAAATAATTTTATAAAAAAAGATAGGCCTTTTGAGACGAAAATTCTGCAGCATAACGGCTATGTTACAAGTTTTAAAAAACATTGAAAAGAGAGGGGAAATGGGTCACCCACTCATAAATGATCCATAAAATAGTAGAGGGACAGAATATGAAGGATATATGAACATGGTAATGAAATTTGAAATATGTACCATATGAAATGAAGAACATGAAAGGAAGACAAAAATAAGATTTCTCTTATAAAAATTCGGCAGCCTAACGGCGTCACTTAAACTTCAAAAAAATGAATTGACGAGATCAAATAGGGTCTCTCTTCATATGAACATAAAAGATAATTATGATAGATATAGAGATCATACCCCCAAATAGGAACTTGAAAGACTTGACATGAAAGTAGAACTTGAAAACGTGAAGGGTGAAAGAACCACTTAAAAATTCGGCAGCCTAACGGCGCCACTTAAACTTCAACAAAAATGAATTGAAGAGATCAAATGGGGTCTCTCATAATATGATCATAAAATATCAGTATGATAGATATAGATATCATACCCAAACATAATAAAAAGTTACTTGAAATAATTGACATGAAAGTAGAACTTGAAAACGAGAAAGATGGAATAACCACTTAAAAATTCGGCAGCCTAACGACGCCACATAAACTTCAACAAAAATGAATTGAAGAAATCAAATGGGGTCTCTCGTTATATGAAAATAAAATATCAGTATGATAAATTTAGAGATCATACCCCAAAATAATAAAAAGGAACTTGAAATACTTTACATGAAAATATATCTTGAAAAATGAGAAGGGAGAAAGAATCTGTTACAAAAATTTCGGCAGCCTAACGGCGCCACTTAAAACTTCATAAAACGAAATAATGAGAGCAAGAGGGGATCTCTAATTATATGAACATTAAAAGGGAAGTAATAGGAGTATAGAATAACATCCTTTAACATAAGAACATGGAGTATAAAAGAAATTACATAAAAGATATTTCTTGAAAAGAAAGAGGGAGGTCAGATCCCTTACCTTAAAACATAACTCTTAAAACTCAAAGGTTGGGTCCTTGAGGGATTGGGGGCCCCATGGGAGGACTCCTTGGGAGGTAATGAGACCAGAACTTCGTTGGGGGAGAGTGGGGAGTAGAATTGATGAGAGTATGGCTTGGTATTTATAGGGAAAGTGAGAGGGCAAGGCATTAATGGCCAAGAGACACCTCATTAGTGGTTTTGGCAAAACCATGGGCTTTCCCATGGTATTTGCCCATGGTATTGGCCACTTGGGACACCTAATACCTTATATTACTATTCATAAGTCTACCATATTTATTACATACTTAATACATCATTTAATGATGTCATTAAGCACCCGTAACTTAAAAACTTTATTTTCACTATTCATCGAAAATTAAACTTTCTCAGAATAATCCAAAAAATTTCACCTTAACCAAATATCAACGCTCTAATTACAAATATGAACTCCATTTTATAAAAATAATTTTCAAAATATTTTTAATTTATTTTTTAAATAAAAACTCTATTCACCGAAAATTCATTTGTTCAGAAAAAAAAACCCGAAAAATTACCATAGCATAATATCAGTTCTCTGAGTTCAAAAATGAAATCCGTTTTATAAAAAAAATTTCTAAATATTTTTAATTAAATTTTTAATTAAAAAACCCTATTCACTCGAAAAAACTAATATTTGAATAATAATTTATGAAACCATTATTTAACCATTTTATTGAATCACATTACTTAATCAAAGTGCCTAGCTTATTTTAATACTTTCTTTAAGTGAGATTACTAATCCATTTGGTCACATTACTAATCCTAAGCATAAAATCACTATTCATAATTTACTATTTATCAAAAATTAAGTTGATCTCATTAGACTCTAAATTTCGTACTGAACATAATTGTAGAAAACCATTTTTCAAAAATCATTACACATTCTTAATTATTTAAGGTTTACATAAACATTTTTAAAATATCCTTTTTCTAAAATTCATCAAAAATATGCATACTATATTTATCCAGTCATTTGAAAATTCATAAACTTCATCATAAGAAGAAATGCCAATTTTTATTTAAAACAAAGGATTACACAAGGCAGCTACGGTCTCCTTACATAGCCCCTTATCAGACCAGCATAGGACCGAAGTGAAAGGTGTGCTAAGGTGAGAAAATCCGAGGGAGGCTCGGCCAACATCGCACAAGTGGTAATTTCTATCAGTTTGAACTTCTCACGAATGCACTCCCGTTCTAGCTTCAAAGGATGAAGTTCAGCTTGGGTTTGGTCCAGAGCAAAGCCCAGTGGTGATACCTCCTTCCCAAGTTTTGTTAGATGGGCTTCAATAGGTCCAAGACTACTGGGTGAGGCCATCGAATCTTCTTTCTATATTAATTAACCAAGATTACTTGTATTTAGAGTCAAAAATTGAAACATTTAGTTTCCAGCGGTCATATTGACCAATGGTCATAACAGTCAAAACCCAATGGTCTCATTTTAATTATACGCATGTTATCAAATGAAACAGTTTTTTTGAGTATATAAAAAAAGAATAACACACAAAATTAGGAAACAAGATTTATTCAAAATTTCAGGTCATTACAATATTCCCCCCTTAAGAAATTGCGTCCTCGCAATTTTTAAAATTGGGTTTTGAAATTTCATTGAAATTCCCACATCGGAAAAGGCGTTAGTAGAACTATTACCTTAAAAGAATGAAAGGGAAGTACAAAGGTAACTCGAGTTAACCCACACTAGGATTCCATGTAGGAAAACATGGACATGGAAGAAAAGAAAAGGGTCAAGTTATGAGGGAGAGTGATAGAGAACATGATTAGGAGAAAGTTAACCACAAGAAAATCCCAAAGTTATGATGTGTGTAAACGGTCTTTGATTACCTAGTAGGAAACGTAAACCAACAATGTTTTTGTTTTACATTACTTTTCATATTTTTGAGGAATTCATTTACTACATAGAACAAAAACATAAGAAAATATTCCTACCTTCATGTAGAGTTTTATCCTTTAATAAGTTTCTGCCAAAACAAATCTTTTCTCCAAACGATGAGCATTCAAAATTACTTGGTCTCATCAAAACACAAGAATCGTCTTCTAGAGAATCACATAATCCATAAAAGATTAATTATCTACTTCTTCTATCTTTAAACATTATCCCAAAAACAGAAAGGGAAAGGTAAAAAAAACTCTTCAAAAAGAAAGAATCCCATAGGAATAGAAACTACTTTTAAATATTCAACGTTCCATGGTACTACCCAAAGTTCATCATAGACCATTCCATAAATAACGGTCCTTAAAATTCCTCAAAATAAATAAAACTAATATTGAAACCCAAATACAAGAAGGATTTGATAACATAGTCTTCCAAAATAAACTTCATTGTTCATCTCCAAACAACATCAACCACTCCTAACATCTTATAACAAAAGTAGCTAACCTAAACATATTTTACTCAAGATAGGTTAATCATTCCCATAAGTAACCTAAATTACTATAAGTACACCTTAAATTCATCGATTCATCAAAATATAATTCAACCTTACACCTCAATGAAAATACCGTAGTAATCTATTTACCATGATCATATAGGGTCCCCAAAATAGTGAACGTCTTCCAAAATAATAATCATCTTTTAATCCCATAATCATCCCTCTCATATTAATACGGAAATCGTCGCATTTTCTATCACGTTGGTTGTTGGGACATGTTCTTCCATTTCCCACCAATAACTAAGAAGAGAAAGCATAATTAGGGGCTTAAGTACTTAGCCAATAATCATGAAAAGGAACTGAAAGCATATAAGGATAACTTGTAGAAGAAAAATATACCCTAACTTGTGATCCCCTAGGTTCCCATCTAGGTTATCCATGATCATATATTCTTATGTGAATCTTTATTTTATTTCATCTTTGTTCCTTTAACAATGGTTCATACTAAGCTTATTAATTTACCAAAGCATATCCCATGGGATTGTCGTAACCAAGAGTGCAGCAAGGCCCGTTGTCGTGTACCAGTTCCCGTTCGAGTCTAGCTCAAAGCGGTGTTTTCTGGTTTTACCCCTATGTATATCTGTGCCAGATCCACCTCTACCTGCTCGTATCCAGACAGGGATGTCTTTGCTTGGCAACCCCTTACTCAATACTCACCAAAATACCAGGAAGATTTCCTATATTTAAACTTTTCTATAGGGTTCTTCCTAGAGTTTTCATATCCTAATTTCCACAAATAACTAAACCATCCTTTGATACCAATTATAGCATCCTGCATTTTTATCACATAAACATTCATTACATTTTACAAAACCGAGGATCTTTAAGGTTTAGTGTCTTGGAAACCAGGAACTTAAATCATGAAAACATAAAACATTCTTCTTAAACACTTTAAAGGCTTCTCCTCATGTTCATCAAAGGTTCATTACTGCATCTCATAACCTGGGGACACACATCAAAAGAAAGGGTGAGCAGAAGGCCCAGTAAGGGAAACAAGGGGAAACATTTAACATGTGAACTTGGGATACATCAACAATGTCATGAAAAGAACATTAAGGCATGAGAAAGAAATAATGAGATATATCATAATAAAAATAACATTTTTCATAACTTGAAGATGTGGCTACATCATTTAACATAGAAAATCATGAACATATCACCAAGGTCCATCCCCAAGGTGTCATTTGAAAATTACCAAGGTTATTCACCAAGGTATTGTGAAAATTTTAATCTCTAGTGGTTACATCATTACCCAATGCATTGGAGCGCTATCAGGACGCACCCTTAAATTTGACTTTATTATCATGTGATCCACATATATCATCATCAATCATTTCATAAAAAACCCATATAGCATAAATTAAATGGGTTTCATTTCATAATCATAACGTTTTAAAAACTGCTTTAATGACATGATCATTATGTCACTCTAAACCCACGGAAAGGGAAAGAGGGTATCATGTATGTAAATCCCAGAATTTAAAATATAACATTTTGATATATATGTGAATACCCCTATATAAATAAGAGCTTTGAGTATTAACATAATAACATAAAATAATTTTAGAAAAATAGAGAGGCCTTTTGAGATGAAAATTCTGCAGCATAACGGCTACGTTACAAGGTTTTAGAAAACATTGAAAAAAGAGGGGACATGGGTCACCCACTCATAAATGATCCATAAAACAGTATAGGGACAGAATATGAATGATATAAGAACATGGTAATGAAATTTGAAATATTTACCATATGAAATGAATAACATGAAAGGAAGACAAAAATAAGATTTCTCTTATGAAAATTCGGCAGCCTAACGGCGTCACTTAAACTTCAAAAAAATGAATTGACGAGATCAAATAGGGTCTCTCATCATATGAAAATAAAATATAAGTATGATATATATAGAGATAATACCCCAAAAAAGGAACTTGAAAGACTTTACATGAAAGTAGAACTTGAAAACGAGAAGGGTGAAATAACCACTTAAAAATTCGGCAGCCTAACGGGGCCACTTAAACTTCAAGAAAAATGAATTGAAGAGATCAAATGGGGTCTCTCATCATATGATCATAAAATATCAGTATGATAGATATAGAGATAATACCCCAACATAATAAAAAGGAACTTGAAATACTTGACATGAAAGTAGAACTTGAAAATGAGAAAGGTGGAAGAACCACTTAAAAATTCGGCAGCCTAACGGTGCCACTTAAACTTCAACAAAAATGAATTGAAGAGATAAAATGGGGTATCTCATCATATGATCATAAAATATCAGTATGATAAATTTAGAGATCATACCCCAACATAATTAAAAGGAACTTGAAATACTTTACATGAAAATAGATCTTGAAAAATGAGAAGGGAGAAAGAATCTGTTACAAAAATTTCAGCAGCCTAACGGCGCCACTTAAAACTTCATAAAACGAAATAATAAGAGCAAGAGGGGATCTCTCATTATATGAACATGAAAAGGGAAGTAATATGAGTATATAATAACATCCTTTAACATAAGAACATGGAGCATAAAAGAAATTACATAAAAGAGATTTCTTGAAAAGAAAGAGAGAGGTCAGATCCCTTACCTTAAAACATAACTCTTAAAACTCAAAGGTTGGGACCTTGAGGGCTTGGGGGGCCCATGGGAGGACTCCTTGGGAGGTAATGAGACAAGAACTTCGTTGGGGGAGAGTGGGGAGTCGAATGGATGAGAGGATGACTTGGTATTTATAGGGAAAGTGAGGGGACAAGGCATTAATGGCCAAGGGACACCTCATTAGTGGTTTTGGCAAAACCATGGGCTTGCCCATGGTATTTTCCCATGGTATTGGCCACTTGGGACACCTCATACCTTATCTTACTATTCCTAAGTCGACCATATTGATTACATACTTAATACATCATTTAATGATGTCATTAAACACCCGTAACTTAAAAATTGTATTTTTACTATTCATCGAAAATTCAACTTTCTCAGAATAATCCCAAAATTTCACCTTAACCAAATATCAACGCTCTGATTACAAATATGAACTCCATTTTATAAAAATATTTTTCTAAATATTTTTAATTTAATTTTTAATTAAAAACACTATTCACCGAAAATTCATTTTTTCAGAAAAAACCCCAAAAATTACCATAGCATAATATAAGTGCTCTGAGTTCAAAAATGAAATCTGTTTTATAAAAATAATTTTCTAAATATTTTTAATTAAATTTTTAATTAAAAAACACTATTCACTCGAAAAAACTAATATTTGAATAATAATTTATGAAACCGTTATTTAACCATTTTATTGAATCACATTACTTAATCAAAGTGCCTAGCTTATTTTAATATTTTCTTTAAGTGAGATTACTAATCCATTTGGTCACATTACTAATCCTAAGCATAAAATCACTATTCATAATTTACTATTCATCAAAAATTAAGTTGATCTCATTAGACTCTAAATTTCATACTGAACATAATTGTAGAAGACCATTTTTCGAAAATCATTACACATTCTTAATTATTGAAGGTTTACATAAACATTTTTAAAATATCCTTTTTCTAAAATTCATCAAAAATATGCATACTATATTTATCCAGTCATTTGAAAATTCATAAACTTCATCATAAGAAGAAATGCCAATTTTTATTTAAAACAAAGGATTACACAAGGCAGCTACGATCTCCTTACATAGCCCCTTATCACACCAGCAAAGGACCTAAGTGTAAGGTGTGATAAGGTGAGAGAATCCGAGGGAGGCTCAGCCAACATCGCACGAGTAGTAATTTCTATCAGTTTGAACTTCTCGCGAAGGCGCTCCCGTTCTAGCTTCACACGATGAAGTTCAGCTTGGGTTTGGTCCAGAGCAAAGCCCAGTGGTGCTACCTCCTTCCCAAGTTTTGTTAGATGGGCTTCAATAGGTCCAAGACTACTGGGTGAGGCCATCGAATATTCTTTCTATATTAATTAACCAAGATTAATTGTATTTAGAGTCAAAAATCGAAACTTTTAGTTTCCAGTGGTCATATTGACCAAAGGCCATAATAGTCGAAACCCAATGGTCTCATTTTAATTATACTCATGTTATCAAATGAAACAGTTTTGTTGAGTATATAAAAAAAGAATAACACACAAATTTAGGAAACAAGATTTATTCAAAATTTCTGGTCGTTACAACCCATCACCCAAGCTATAAATCCTAGGGCCTGAATCATTTCCCCGATCACCATAGGCTTGTGATAAGCACTGTTGAATCACAAAAAAACCTCTATATAAACCAGCATAACCCATCCATGAAATGTGATAGCTTCACCAATATAATAAAAGAAAATATAAACTAAACATTCAAACATAGTAATATAATAAATACTAGAAATAGATATCATAAACAACATCACATCAACTGACATAACAAGTTATAAAAGAGACATATACATGGTATGTCAATCCAATGATCCAAACCCCAAAATTAGTATCAAGACCCATATAGACAATACATACATCCAATGTTGAAAAAACTCAAAAATATATTTTAATGAACTAACTTATGAGACCATGTATCCTATATCATAAAACTTGGACGGTGGTAATCAATAAGAGCAACCTAAGTTCATGGTTCACATACCTTTACCTATGTCCCAAAAAATTAATGTATACAAATTCCTAAAAAATATGTAAGGTGTGTGGATAAATTCATAGAAGGATCCCACCATGATCAATTTAATTCTTCTAAACCCTGAAAATAATAAAGTAGTATGATAACTCATTTTTTCATAACTAATCCAATTTGAGAACATTTCACTTGAAATATTCCATTTAAATCCCTTTGTTAATTATTAAAATAAATAATGCTTCCAAAACATAATCAGTCTGGATTGATTAAATAATTAAAATTAAATTGGCCTAAACATGATCAAGCTACCCAAATAATGTATAAAAAAGTTATTAGTATATACATCTTCATATAATCAAATAGGGTAAAATATCCAGAACTCAAGGTATCAAAATCAAATGGTTCACTAACACAATGCATTAAATCATATAAATAAATCATTCATAAGTGATTTGTACCATGGAATATAGCCATAAGGTTCTAATGTGAGATAGTATACACACAATATTTTAGATAAATAAACAAATATTTAAATTTCATAGAATCTCATAGTCTTCCCCGGGAACAACCCCATGATCATTCTCAGTATATTTGTCAAGAAATTGAAATATATCTCTACATCACTCCCCAAAGTCTCTTTTGGTACCTTTTAAAGCACACAATCACACCCTAGGTATCCCATGTTATACTCTATGTTTAATAAATTATCTTTACAATTTTAGTACATAAAATCCATTTCAAAATTTATTTTAACAGAAAAATGTTCCCATTTCAATAAAAAACCTTCTTCAATGTAAAAACATTTATAGAACCACTTTATAAATATATTTAAAACTATAAAACCTATTTTATCAATTTTATCAAATATATGGGGTGAATTCAAACTAACCCTGTTTGAAAATAAAACTTTAAAAATCATATTGAATATATAGAAACATGTGTCACCATAAACATGGATTAAAACCCAAACACAATTCTATTGGATTGAAATTTAATAGATAAAAACAAAATGTGATCATGGAATCAATGTTATTCCATGGAAAACTCCCTTAAATAGAGGCACATACATTAGAAATGGTTTCAACCATTTCTATAACAATGGAAATCACTAGATTTAGGAAGAGGTTTATCATGAACCCGAAAACAAAATAAATAAAAAAAAACCTAATTATTAATCCTAGGTTGCACTTTCCCACTATATTAGTTTTTTATATCCCATTAAAATGTAATAATAGGGAATGATAAGGGGTAAAGCTAAATAAATATTTTATAAATAGACTTAACTCAAACAAATACATTGAGAGATCAAGGATAATCGTCCACCAAGGATATGGGAGAGTCTCTAATCCTAATAGAATGGCATACAAACAAAATGAGAGAGAAAAGGTGAAATAAATTACATCCATCTAGGATATATTGTTAAAAATAAAAAAAATTAATGTCCTGGACAACTCACATGGTTTGGCTACACTATTAGACATACTATACTCCAACTATGATGGTGTTATTTTCTCAAAAAACTCAACGTTGTACAGTTTTTTGTGAGTCTCATACGGTTTTATAGACTATGTTAAAACCATGAAAAACCACATTGTACCCAAAATATCACCCTGACATGGTTTGAAAACACGTTCTACAACAGTGTAATAGGTATTGTTTTTTCCAAAAAAAATATGAACCTCAAATCTACGAATGTATAAAAAGAAAAAAAAAAGATAAATAAATACTCAAATGGGATGTACTAATAACTCAGAAAGTGTCAAAAACTTACCCATCATGTCACATTCTGCCCTGAGAAAATTCTGAACCACCCTTGAGTGAAAATAAGAGAGGCCACGGTTCCCTCACTAAAGCCTCTCACTCCCACGTATCATTGATATTTCTACCACATTTCCAAATAACATGAACTAATGTGTTCAATTTACCACAGATCAACATAATATGGTAATAAAATATTAGAACAAGATGCTCCAATACAGTGACATCAATTTCCATTTATAATTCTTCCCACACTCTCAAATGATATGGGTCTGGATGAAATATTTTCAACCAGAAAACATGAAATATATAATGAATTTAGGATAACTATGGTGAATAATCTAAATAATAGTATATGGTCCTAATACTTTCTATAACTCAAAACAAAAACAATAATAGGTCGAAATATTACATTTTTTTCCAATGTGAAGATGTACCAGATGAATAGATACATTAAGAAACACCTAATAACTGAACTCATACACAAGTAGCTGATGATGTTGATCAGTGTAGTAATTATATAAAATATGAGTTCTCTCCAACAATTTTTGAATCATCTACACCTTCTCTATAAACTCTTGGATGAGATACATAACTTATAAGGAACACTCACCCACCTCTCACCAATACGAGGATCATTTTCATGGACACTCTTATAATTCTTCAAATGGGGCATATGATTGAGTCCTGGTAACTATTAATGTAAACAAACTTATCCAATTATTGGTTCCTTTCCCAGAAAACCTTAATGTAATGAACACATTCTCAAATCATATCCTTGATATTCTAGATTTTCCACTTAGATTGGTCATTTTTCTAGGGATGGAATGTTGTACTCAACCTCATCTTGGTTCACATGGATTCCTATAGTACATTCTAAAACCTATAAGAAAAATGATCATACAAGTATAATATTATCACTATGGGAACTCTATTAAGACTAAAAACTTTTTGAATATATAGGTTCTCGATCTCCTATAACTTAATCAACTATATGATGGGTATAAAATGGGATGAGTTCATAAAAAGGTAAAAAATAAAACATAAATAATTTTTACCAAAAAGAATATGATGTATTCTGATTATAAATCACATAATAATTTCATCCCACTTCTACATGGGAATGGGAAGAGGTTCTAATAATCCTTCTAGCCTCTAGTGCTCAACTTTGATTATCAATCAGGTCAATCATTGAGAAACAAAATCACCAATAGATTATCTCATCTCAAACCACCATTACATAATCCTTAGGTCATTGTAAAACATGGTAGCCCAGGGTTGTATGAACCATCTAGAATTATGTACCTCATCCATCACCTCATTCCACAATACAAAAGTAACTACAACACACATGTTTAAGAGGAGACAACCATCGAAAGATTGAGACCAATCACCCGAGTTCCCCCCCCCCCACCATTTAAGAGACCGTTAATCTATGGGTACATGAGATCCTATACATTCTCACTCCTACCCCGATTGATAAGTAATTTCGTGACCTTAAAACTATCCAAGAACACCGTCTCTCCATCCTTATCCACCTCCAAACTTAGATTATAAAACAAACTCATCAATTCTCACTCATATACTAAATCTTGAATGGCCTTGAAATAAAACATTCTACTCAAGGTTTTGGTGAAAATATTCCCCATTATGAGTTTATAATCAGTGTAAAAATTAAAATGTATTAAATTACTCTACCTGGTGTCTCTTCTTGAGGTTCAATTCCCATGAGGATAAAATGTAATTTAGGCTTCAATGATCTGAATATATTTTAAATCTCTACAAGAATAGGTAATTTTTTCATGTCTTCAATCCATGTATAGTATCTATAAATTCTAGATCATAGGTGGGGAAATTATACTCATGTGATAATATCTTTCATGAGCTAAAAGACACCACATGGTCATCCTACATCATTCTGAATTCCAACCCCACACTAGACAAATTACAATATACTGCATAATATTTCCTAGGCTCGAGGGGGATCAAAACTTGCATGGATTTCAAACATCCTAGAAACTCATCAAAAGATCACTACCAATTCTCACTCCACTAAAACATAACCCCTCTATTTCTCAAGTCCATCAAGGGAGAATCTATCCTAGATATGTCCCAAAAGAGTATCTATAATACCATTCCCTTCCCAAAAATCATCTAATCTTAAATTCATTCTTTAGTATCCCACAAGAAATAAATTCTTGAACAGTCTTGGGATCATGTAAAACATCTATCTTAGATGTTACATAGCCTAATAACATTACCTTATGAATCCAAAACTAACATTTGGGGACATTTTTACCAAATAATATTCCCTATAAATATCCCCAAAATAACCTTTAGATAGTCAGTATGATCATCCTCTATCTTGGAATACCTCATGTTTTAATCAATAAAAATGAGAATTTATGGGTCTAAAAACTGGTGGAATATCCATATCATCATATACATAAATACTTTAAGATAATTAGATGGGTAAAATGATATAACCAAATACTCAAAATCATTATACCGACTTCGAAAGGTGTTCCTAAGTAAATCCTCCCCCTAGAACCTCAATTAGTGGTACTCTGATCACAAGTTGATTTTAAAACCTAATGAGATCCTATAAGTTATCAAAATAATAATCCATTCATGGAAATGGGTATTTATTATTTATGTTCTTCTGATTGAAATTATAGTAATCTATGAAATGTTAGAGTCTTTCATCTGCCTTATTTGAAAATAAAATTAGTGATGCCCATGGTGACACATTTGGATGAATAAATACCTTACTATCAATATGCTATAGTTATGCATTGATCTCTTTCATCCTACCTTGATCCATTTGATTATATTTCTAGGAAATGGGTCTCATATCATAGAGTATATCAATAGTGAAATCGATATCTCATAAGGATGGATAACTAGAAAAACCATCCAAAAACATTAGGGAGTAGGTCTATGACCAATATAAGGACACCATCTTAAATATTCATTGATGAATTAAAGAACAACATGGAAAACTATCCCAAAATCAAACTCATATATAATGAAACCGACCTTTCTATCTCTAATCATGGATCCCACTCACTATGGAATATGTGATTTATTCCATTAATAGATAGAAATTGGATCCAACAGTGGTAGTAATCAATCTAATATTTTAAGATAGTAATCCAATCCTAAAAAATATTTGGCCAAAGATGTAAAAGTACTACATGAATTAATCATAAGAACTTACATTTTTGTTATTATAACATGACACTATGGGCACTTAAAACCTCACCCCTTCCTTCTACCCAGTGGGTTAAATGAATTCATCCGAAATAGAATCACCTCCATTCATGTATCTAATGCATCAAGTAACATTTTACCAAGGAAATAAATGGGAATCCCCTATATGAAATAAAATTTAATACATGGAAGAAGAAATTAATACCATACCTCTCATGTAGATCAGCTCAGATTTAGGTTCTTCTAGTACAACATCTATTGTATGAATACTTCCTAACTCAAGCACACCATGGCTCCCCTTCACATATATAAAATCCCCTTTTCCAATATGGTGAGATCATTTTTCCTTAAAATAATAATATCATAACTTATAACCCATATAGAAAATCTGATCAATGAAAATTCCCAATATAGAATCTTTATAGAATCATTGATGAATATCCTAACACCCACACCAGTGGAATGTCATCAAATCCTTTGGGAAAATAGTCCTGGTATGACTAACCTTCCCACACTGATAACAAACTACTGGATTATTCCCTGAATAAAAGGATATTACGGTAACTAATGATTGTTGAACACTATTTACACTACCCAAATATGGTTTATCTTACTACCACTTCTTACTAGATGATGATATTTAGATACCACCTATTGAAGGAACACTAATGATACCAATCTTACAATCCATGTCATCCTCTTCAATGAACACCTTATCAACCACCTCAGTATAGGTTGGTAATCAAACAATAATAATTATTTAATTGATATCATACATCATGATAATCTCAAAAAATCCAATCCTTAAGGTTATTATTTGTGAGAAGTTAAATATGGAAATTAACCAACTCGATAAAATGAGCCATGTAATCCAACCCTAAATGGGGACCTCTATCTAATGTACAAACCCAAAGTATTTTGATTCCCTCAAGGTCTCCAAGTATAATTTTTGATTAAGAAACAATTTAAAATTAGTTTATTTGAGATATTTATGCCTCTTTACAAGAATTATTTATTAATAAAATTTCTTACATAATCCTTCTAATATATATTTATTGAAACAAACCTTCATGATCTCTGAGTTCTTCAAAAAATTATAGATTTTTCAATATGTTCTATCCTTTCCTCAGGATACTGGACTCCCTTATCACCATGGATGACCAAAATATATTTCATAGTAAACTTCTTATCGTGTTATATTATCTATGTATTCTCCTAACCACCATTATGTCCCAAGGATAAGATCATCCATATAACTGAATCAACCAAATATTGAACAACATGAGGATTTGTATCTAAGGAATACTCCATAAAACCCTATCTAATCTAATATGAAGGCCTTATATCACAAATTTTATAATAAAAAATAGGACACCATCTCAATAAAAACACAATTGATGCTCAAACTGCATTATTTAAACCCAAATAAACTCTAATAATAGGCCTCAAAAAATAGCATTAATATAGACAACACATTCAAACAAATAAGGATGAGAATTTCATAATTTTAAACCCATTTCCACTGTGTACAGATTGGTCATACAATTAGTCAAATGATACACTAACTATAAAAGTAAAACTAGATGGAGATGTAAATGGTTTCATGGGATATAGATGGTTACTACTAATAGTGAACTAAAATTGTGTGCATGTTTTTTCCTCCTCATTTCACATCGAAACATAAAATAACACATTTTATATTTTTATAACACATAATTAACTGGAAAATATATAAAATTCAAAAGAAAAAACCAAAAACAAGGTTGATAACATTAAATATAATCCCAAACCACCCATGATAACTCTAGGTTCAACACAAATTAGATATTTTCCTGCAATCTTTTGATCTTACAAAAAAATAACCCACATCCCTATATTTAGTCTACTATAGAACACAAATAAAAATAGCTTTGATACAATTAAATAGTGAAAAAACCTTTGGTGATCAGACCTATCACTTGAGCTGGAAATCCACAAGGCATGAAACTCATTTCCTATCACCATAGGTTATCAACAAGAACTAAGGGATAATAAAAACCCAATTAGAATTTTTTTCCATGGTAAACTGGAATATACCGACAATAAAATGAGACAAAAACAACAATTTTATCATATTCAATGTATAGTAAACATACAACCAAAATAATGTAGAAGTGACGAAAAATGGATATCATAAACAACATTACATCAATATATATAATATTTCAATAAAGTGTCTTATATGTGGTATCTCAAGTCATATATAAAAACCCCAAAATAAGTATCAATACCCATATGAAAAATACATATATCTCAATAATAAAAAAACTCCAAAACAGATCCTCATGGTCTAACCATATGAGATGATGTATCATATATCAAAGGCCTTGGATGAATGTATGAAGAAAGAGACACCTAAGTATATGTTTCCCTTTCTTTTACCCATGTACTAGAAAATACTTTCTCTATATTCCTAATGTAATATATTTTTTGCGGGGAAAAATTTATAGTAAGATACCACCATGAATCTATTTAAAGATTTTAAATCATGGAAACTAATTAACTAGTTCAAAAACTCATTTCTCTGAAACTAATTCACATTTAAAACATTTAACATGAAACCATTCCCTTTAAATCCCTTTGTTTTATATTTAAATAAAACATGTTTCCAAAAATTTATCAATATGGATCAAGTAATGAAATCAAATCCACTTAGCATAAATATACACAACCTACAAAAAAAATCATAACATTGGTTTAAGGATAAATATAATCATATAATAAAATAAGAAGAAATGGGAATTACACCAGGTAATAAAATCAAATGGTTCAATAACAGACTATGTGAAAGAATATAAATAAACTAATCATAAGTAATGTGCCCCATTAGATCTAACTATAGAGATTAAATGTGTGATAATCTAAACATAGTATGCTAGTTGACTAAAAAAATAAAACAAGTTTAGAATCTCATGTGATCTTCCACAAGAAAAACCTCCAATATCTCTCTCATTATCTGAGTGAAAAAGTGGAGTCTCTCTCAATATTTCTCCTTATAGTCTCCTGATCCCTTGGAAAAAACACCCTTTCACCATTGGTATACCATTTCTTACTTCATTCAAATAAATCAAAATCATAACTTCCATATATAAAACCAAATAAAAAGATAATTTCATAAAAAAACATGTCCATTTAAATAAAAAACATTCTTTATTATAATACCATTTATAAACCCGGTTTAAAAACCCATTTTAAATTATAAGACATATTTGATCCATTTTAACAAATATATTGGGTAAATTAAAAACAACCCCCTTTTCAAAGCCCACTTTACAAAAAAATAATTCTATAAAAAACAATGAATTGGTCAGAATAAGGATTAAAAATCAACCATAAATAAATTTAATGTATATTTAATAAAAAAATCCAAAGGTCATAAAGGAATTAAATGTTATCCATGGAAAATGATCTTAAATAGACAAACTTACCTAGAAAATAGTTTTATCCTTGTCTCCTTCAATGATAATAACTATATTTAGGAAGGTGGAGTTCTCAAAAACCTAATACAAAAGTAATTAGCCCTTTTCTCCCATTATTAACCTTAGTATAATTCAACCCACAACTTAAGGTTTTCACTTCCCATTGAAATGGAAGAACAAGGCATGATAATGGAAAATATAAATAAATATTGAAGAGACGTTCATTAAAGAAAAAATGATAATAATTCAAGGGGAATCCTCCACCAATGAAAGGGGAGAAGCTCAAATGCTAAAGGGAAGGGGCTACATATTAAATTAGAGAAAAAGGGGGCCCAAAAATTAACTTTATTAAGGTAATTATGGTAAAACAAATAAAACTTTTTAATTACCTGGACAACTTTCTTGGTTTCGTCACATAGTTAAAAAACTATGCATGCACCATGTGTGTGATAATATCTCTAAAAATAAAATGTACACAATTATCCATGATCCTTGAAGACTTTTAAATAGTGTAAAAAAATATACTATACCTTAAATATCACACAAATAATGGTACTCATGTGATTAGAAAAATTGTGCTCCAACTATGTTCCAGATACTATTTTTCCCCAAAAAATCAAAAATTTTGACCCCCAACTCCTAGAAACTCAAAAAATTAACAATAGAAAGATGACTAAAAAATAAATTTGTAAATACTAGTGACCTGGAGGATCTCACACAGCCTCATTCCACTAAGGTTCATCAATATGCTTATTTGATTCCATGATTCTAAGAAAAATGGTGCATGAATAACATATGAATTTTCTATAATTAGAGTGAGTATTATACCCCAAAATCTCATCAGGAATCAATCATATAAAACCCCATACTCATAAGTCGATATGAAATTCTACTATGGTTTTACTGACCCAACATAAATACATATTTTTTATACCAACTACCAACCCATAGTATCTTTTTTATTATTTTACAAAATATAAATACTAAAAAAAATTATCTCATACCATTTTATAACATTCTTCACAAGAATGACCACACCACATAAGTGAAACATCACATGACCTCAAGTTCACTCCCCAATAACTATATGTTTTCCACTAGCATAGATGGTCTATAATTGTTTCATAGGAAGTTATTTATCCATTATTATTCCATCAAAAAACTATCAAAATCAAAAAATAAAAAAATATATGAAATTGAAGGAAGAGAAAATATACCCAAATAATTATAAATTTAAATCCCATAAATTTATAAATGAATGATACATATAAATAGGGTAAAAAATATATCCAAAAAATTATATTATGAAAAATAAAATTAATGTAATCATAAAATAAATATATATAAAACCGTATATATAGATATTAGATTATTATAAATATACACCATGACATGGAATCACATAATCTCTTCATTATTGAGACCCATTTCCATTTCTAGTAACTACATGAAGAAGATTTTTATACACACTGGTGTATTCATTTAGTGAGTGAGACATAACTCTAAGTTGAAAACACTAAAACACAAAGCATCCCATATAGATTAATTTTATCATATGAAAATGGGGAGAATTAATTTCTTTTTTTAATAATATCATTTACAACATGAATTTTAAAGAATCGGTTATAAACTAAGACACATGAGAAGCTCATATAACTTCTTTGGCTAGTGTCATAGGCAAATCATAACACTGACGAAAGAATATAGTGTCCAATCACATCGATCATTTAGAATTATTATATACACATATCATATAGTATTTATTTTCCAAACTCATCAAACATTATATAATCACAAACCTAACATGGAACCTTGACAAACCCATGGCTAATATATCATCATCTTAAGTCATAGCCTAGACCAAGGCTCTATAAAAGTCAGCCAAAATCATATCATCTACCATAAAAACTTTATCTCACAATATCAATATAAATGTTTTCAATTAAATAAAATATATTAATCACATTGTTTTATTACATTTAAACAATTAATCTATTTTATAAAGGTTCATGGAAATACAAAAATATCATTCACTCTTTTTTGAACTTCAAAACAAAATCACCAAAAAACATAGTTCTCAAAAAAAATCAAACATTCGACTCTGAATATTTCTATCATATCATGTATAACGTAGTACCCCCCCCCCCACTCTAGGTTTCTATTAAATAGTAATTCAAACTCAATTTCCAGAAAAATAAATATTATTCCACTATACATAAACTTACCCATAAAATCACTATAGTCGATTATTAATCATTATAAAACATTTCCATAAATTTTAATAAAATTAAATATATATTTTTATAGTAAATAAAAATTAAAACTCATAATTACACATAAAAAATGTAATTTACAATCACACTATTCCAAATAATTTATTAAAATTTACAAAATATTATTTTATAAATATATCATAATAAATAACAATTTACTATAATAATACAACACTGAAATATCAATTTTTCTATTAACAAACTCATTTTAAGTTCTATAATAATGCTAAAATCAATTTCATAATCATATTAAATTAATATCTACTTTATTCTACATTTATTAATTACCAAATAAGATATTTACCAATAGAATATAATAAAAATATGTATTAAATGAAAAAAAAAATAATTTAAAATCATTATCATTAAGTTATGCTTAAAATTCAACACACTAAGATCACAAAAAACATTAAATCCCAATAGATGTTAATAATTACTATATAAACACATAATTAAGTTCCAATAATTGATAAAGGTACCCAAACTCTTAATAGATAAGAAAACATCTTCAGGGATAAAAATCTATTCTCTCCCCAATTGTTAGGAATTCACAATTTTTTTTAAAAAGAATAATATTATAAAATAGAAGTAGGAAAACCATGATTATTTATACAAATTGATATGGATTTCTAATCTATTAATACTTTAAATCCAACACCACTGACGTATAATTATTTCATTTAGAATAAAATGATAAATCATATATGGAATCTAGAGAGTGGGAGAGTTTATATGGATAAAAATTCATAAATATGTATTTTGGGATTTGGAGTAACAATTAAATTCCATGATCCTATGACTATACAATTATGGAAATGTCCCAATTAAAAACAAAAAAAAATTATCTTACTATGTACTAAGTTCCTAGATACTAGCCAATGGCCACCAAATGTATTTTAAATGGCCACCCAGGGGTAGGACCTAGTAATCTTGCCCATCTACCTCTTCTACCATGTAGCTGGTATATAACCACCAATTACCCAGGGGTACATGATATATAATATTATCAAACACTCATTTAATACTAATTTATCTTCTTCTTCTATAATCCAAAAAATTAAAATGTAAACCTAAATAAATCAATATAAACATTAATTAAATTAAAATAAAAAATTAAAAAAGAACTTAAAATCCTAATATTTTTATAGAAAACATAATGAAACCATTTAATTCTTCACTCCTATATCTATTTATATTATTCCTTGAAATAAATTTTTTATATGGGAAATACATTTTCTGTATTCCACATATTTCCATAATAATAAAATAACATTTTATATTCATTCTATTGTTCTTTTATTAGTTATTCAATGGAATTTTTTTTCTTATAAACAAATATTCTTCTTAGAGGTGATAGTTTGTAGCTTTCAATCAACCATGATGGATTATTTTCTTCTGATCAACCCCCATACCCACCTTCCCCTTATTTAGAAAATATATTTTTTATGAAATTATCTGGATAGTTTAAATGATATTTTTATTTTTTTTACTTTTCCATAACCTCTTCAATTTAACTTATCAATGCCATTCTGAAATCCACTTCTCTTTCTATTTAATCCATATTTCATATCATTTGAATAACTTCTTTTTAAAGTTCCTAAATTAATTTATCCCTTTATTTTACCATTTTGGTCAATCCATTAATAATCTTGGACTATTGTTTTACCATGAACTTGATATATGCAAATTTTATTTTTTAGTCCTATTAGATGTAATATTTTCAATATCATCCTTAAAATCATATTTATACTCTTTAATATGATTTATATTGATCTTGGAACCATGTATCTTATCCCTATAAATTTTTATTTCTCAAACTTCATCCAATAATTCCACTTATAGTTTAAAAATATCTACAATTTATAATTCATAACCTTTACATTAAATCAAAAAAAAAATGTATAACATCAACATTGAGGTCATTATAATCCTCAATATTCTCCAATTTTGATTCATTTGAGTTGATCCTCTCTTGTGAAATAATTTCCCTTTCATAAAAAACTTATTTTATATTTTGTTTCTCAATAAATATTTACATGATTTATTTTTCGGTACCTATTCTCCATCATCTTAAAACTTATTTGGAGAGTTAGAAATAAGATGTTAAACTTTTTTACATCAAAAAAATTAATTTAATATTCTATTTGAATTTAAATTTCCCCATTTCAGATTATAGTAAATGAACGATATCACCTCATCAGCTTATTTATCATCTATATAATCATTAATGTTTTGATTTTTCCTTACCTTAAATTAAACTTCACTGGATACTCCTTTATATATACTATAATCATTTTAAAAACCATCTTATAACAAAAATGTATAATATATTGATTATATAAATATATATTATATGAATCATTTCCCTAAATCACCAAAAAATGTAGGATGACGTAATGTTATAACCTTAATTGTTATAATGTTGAAATATTCAGCGGATTCAACAAGTTTTCAAATGTACTCCACAATCATTTTCATCTGATAAAATAATGAATTAATGGATTAGTTAAGCTTCACACTCAATTCCCCATGTTTATTCTATATCACCTTCAACATTGGTTCATGCACTTTAGAGCCTCCATCATAGATTTCTAGTAACATTTCTCACATGGAATTTGATTATTTACATGACATCAACATCATATATATTTCATTTTTCAATAATACCCCTAAAACATTTATGTAACGCCCCGACCCCAGCTACCAAGAGTCGGTGCATTACTTCGTAACATTGGCATGATCACAAAATATCAAGTCTCGAAAGACCGATTAGTTTAGTAGCCTTGGAAACACTGGAGACATTCGTAAACGTAACATTACATCATAAAGTGAAAAACTACAATAAAAAAGTCTCCATAGTCCACACTCATATCCTCTTCTGACAATCCCTGCAGGTCATTCATAAAATACTTCTTCACATCCTGGAAAATATTAAAACATTGAAAGGGGTGAGGTCAGATGCTCAGTAAGGATAACAATATTGCGTAAGCTTTCATAAATAAACATTAACATTTAAGGCAATGTATAACTAAAACAAAAGCCTTTTTAAACTTGAACTTCAGCATAATATGGCAAAAATAAAATTAAATAATGCCATTTACTTACTCACATGGATATTCTACTAGTCGAATAATCACATGCAATATCAATAACCACTTTCATAATGAGGGAATGTATAATGCCAGACATTCTGAAACATTTTGTCAAGGCCTCGGCCAAGACGTCTAAAATGATTAAGGCCTCGGCCAAAACCATAAATCAAATTGGGAAAGGGCCTTTGCCAATTCCACGTCTAGTTATCTCATGAGACCTACTGATGCATCGAGGAGCTATAGCGGGCTCCACCCATCACTTATTAAGTCTAATACATTCCTCATATGAATAGGTTTAAACATATCATAAACCAAAACATAATCATATCGCATAAAACATGGATAAAGGAAACATAACATTTCCACATTTCAATCACAAGATATCAATACAACACATTGATATAATAAAAATTCTTTCAAAACCATTTTCAATACCAAAATAAAAGAAAGTTAAAACTTTGTATTTATTTTTCATTAAAAAAAGATGGCTTGTAGAGGAAGCTGAAACTCAAATAATGGTCACGGCGGCGGAGAAGTTGTTGTCGCCGCATAAGTACGGAAAGAAAAACATTCCCTTTTGTCGTTTAGCAGAACACTTCTTATAAAAAGATTCCTTTTGAATAAACTTAAAAGTCGAAGGGGTTTATACACCGTATAAAAGAAAGTTGTGTATAAAACCAAATATGCCTCAATGAAAGGGGATTGAGACGAAGTCCTTAAAAAGATCATTTTTTTATAAAGTAGGTCTATTATGTGTATTAACTATAAGTACACATAAATAATGTAAAAATACAATATAGGACACAATAATATCATGACATAATTTGAAAGTAGGAGATTAACCCAAAGAATAGAAATTGGGTTAAGAAGTTCTCTTACCTTGTGTCTGACTTGACTCAACCGTTCTTTAACCTCTTGAATAATAAACTAGAGTTAATATATACCTTATTAAGAACCATTTTTAATTTCATTATCCTTTTTACATCACTTATTACAATGTTATGAACATTATGTAATTATTTAAGTTAATAACGGTTGTTTTGTCGATCTTTGGTACTTGAGTCAACAATAAACTTCTTATAATTACAAGTTGTTTATGTGGTAGAATATCCATTATCTCCAGAATTATATTCATGATTTAGATCTCATATATATCATATATATCCATTATATACATTCATTTATAATATTACGTAACATTTAGAGGTAAAAAAAGAAATGCACCGTTCATGGAGACGGTAAGTCGTACGTACGCATGAACGCTACTTTCATTTCTATTTCGTATTTAATGGAATGAAATCATAATGATATAGACGTATAATATAATTCCAGTATCATATATTGTATAATACCATTTACTCCATCCTTTATACATCCCACATATGGCATTAACGATTCAAATCACTTTGAGGGAGCGGTAGTCTGCACTTCCTAAAATGAAATTATCGCGTTTTACCCATAATGGAAATCATAAAGTATTCCATAAATGAGAAATACAGAAGCATAAGTAAAACATAAACATATTATATATCATATATAAATATAGTGACATCTTAATGGCCACCATTTAAGGTGTTATATGAGTGCTGGACAATCATCGTTTCGTGAGGCAGAAATTCGCCATCCACAGAAACCGTATGTTCTTTAACCATTAGATGTAGGTGTGTGTAAGTTTAGCTCTAATACATATTATACAAACATCCTAGTATATTTAGGATACTTTTGTTGTTACAAAAGAAATTAATAAAAACAGTTTAGGGGGTTGGAGAAGAAAAATAAAACAAAACAACATTAGAGAAGACATTACCTCAAAATCGGGTAACTCTTTTTGATTTGAGCCAAAGGCTTCCTTGGGAAGATTTCTTCCCAAAGTGAGGCTTCTAGGAGTAAGAGGGGGAAGTTGGGAGAGTATTTGGGCAGATTTTGGCCGATCCAAATGGCTTGAAAGTGTGAATGAGGTGGTAGTGGTGGGGGCCTTTTATAAGTGGAGAGGAGGGGCACTTTTGGAATGTAATGAAATGTTATTCTATTATACAATGCTTTTCGGATTCTAAAGGTCCCACACTTGTATAATTCGAGGCTAAGGTGATAAGAATTCTAAATCTCCTCATACAATAGGTTTTGGACATGTTTAGGTCTTAGATATTACATTATCTTTCCATTTTATTTAAATCGTTAAATAATGAGGTCATCGCTGCATCATCATGATGTCATAAATAATTTAATTTATTTAATGTCTAAAAATTATAAAAAAAAATACTATGATGTAGGAAATGTTTTTAGATTTCTAATGAATATTTATAGTCAAAATGTGGACTTGTGTAACCCTACTTAAAAACTGTTTTAGTAGAACAACTCATGTTTGTGTCAATTTAATTTTAACATTAAATAAATATATATTAATGTCATTTTCCAACCAAAGTGGCTCCATGGGGTCCCCAATTTGACCCATGGGTTTTCTTGGTCGGCCATGACTCATCTAATAAGAGTAGGACAAGTTTTATGCTCATCTCATATTATTAAAACATTATTTTTAAATTAAACTACAATAATTACCTCTAATCGCGATGAAGAACTTAAAAGTTACTATTCACCAAAAAATTATTTTAATCTCATTGAACCACATTTTACTTCTTAATGACAACCATGTATGTCGGATTTTTGAAAATCAAATCACAGAAGTGGTAATATTTCATTTAAACGAAAAATCAGTTATTTAACTACCACTTAGTGGTTTCACTATTCATCAAAAATTGAAGTTTTTCAGAACAATGCCAAAATTTCACCCTAAGCTATAATTGATATTCCGAATTAAAAAATGATGTCTATTTTACAAAATTCCAAAAATATAAGTTGCATTAATTAATTTTATAATTAATTCCCGCTGTCACAATAATAGCGTGTTTTTAAGAAACAATTTATATCAAAAGATTGGCAATTGTTTATGTCCAATTTCAATGTTAAATTAATTCCAATGACCACCATTGGATAAAATGATAAAAATATATTCTATTTATACTTTAAAACCACTAAATAGTATAATTTATCACTATAAATTATTTTGATTAAAAAATTTGTTTCTAAGTAATTTTCACTATTCATAAAAAATTGGATGTTCTCAGAAAATTACAAAAAAAATCAACTTTGGATAATTTCGATATTACGAATACAAAAATGATGTCCATTTTGAAATATAAAATTTCAATAATTTTAAAAAGTGGTTATTACTATTCATAACGGCTACATTGATTAGTCGCGGTGTTTTAGAACTCGAAGTTGCGTACAATGCAAGCTATTGCATTATTGAATGAGAAGCGTATCGTGGAAGCTCGTGGTGTTACATTCTCCCCTACTTCAATAAATTGTGTCCTCGAAATTTGAAAATTTCCTTTGAAAATAAAAGGTTGAAGAGAGAAAATACCTTTGAGGAAAACCCACATCGGAAATAAGATTAATAAAATTTAGCCTTAATAAGAGGGAAAGGGAAATGAAAAAGTCACCCCCCCAATTATGATCTCGATTAGGAGAACATTGGTGGAAATTAGAGACATATAATTAGAGGAAAAACGAAAATATTTGTAGGGAGTGATTGAGGTCATCAATCACAATCAACTGTCAAATTGAGGGCCTCAAATCCTTCAATCTATGTTGATTTAAAATATCATCAGTTCAACAAGACATAAGGTATTAGGATAACACAATTTTTTGTTTTAATATCCCTTTACTAAAGTTTAAGAATTAATTTATTCAATGAATAAGAGATAGGTATATATATATTTATGCTTGACAATTAGAGTTTCAACCTTCAACTCATCTTTCACTCAAAAAGATAATAGAACTCAAAAATATTATACTTATCCTAATTGTATAAGGTTCCAAATGTTAACACATACCATTTAGATTAGTAAAATTATTTTTTAATAACCAGGGACTTCCTGTAGGCTAGTGGTAGGAAATAAAGGTCTGTCGCACTATGGTTGTGGGTTCGATTCCTACAGCTTTGTCCGACGCGACGGTTATGCCCCACCCTACAGGTTGTCCTTTTCCTAAAACTATAGTATTATAATATTCCAAAAATAATATTCCTAAATTTTTTAACCATAAATAATACTATGCAAAGATCACCTTAATCCACTCCAACCTTTATAGATATCCAAAATACCTATGTCCAGACTTTCTCTAAAAGGTCTCTTAATTCCAAAATCAATTTATCAGATTCCCCAAACAAAGTAATGTTTCTCTTATTGTAACATACTAAAAATATAATTACCTTCATCTTATTAAAACCTTACAGAAATAAACAAGTACTGCAGTACAATCCTTATATATATATCACAATATTCTAATAACCAGAATATAATCCATGAGTCCAAAAGCACCAATACATTAGTTATTCTGCTTCAACTGTAGTAACAGCATAAGATTGTCCTTGATCCCTTGGCCTTTTCTGAAGTACGTTTCCCTGATGCTTAGGACATTCATTTGCATAATGACCCATTTCTCTACAATTGTATTATTCAACATTGATAGCCTCTTTCTTTCCCTTGCAATCATGAGCATAGTGACCCTTTTCTCCACATTTATAACAAACTCCCATTCCTTTTAGGCAAGTACCAGGGTGATTCTTCCCACAATTATCACATAATGGAACATCCTTCTTTCCCTTTTTCCCTTTATCTGTCTCTTGTTCCACCGTTCTCTTCTTCTCTTGCTTTACATTGTTGTCATAAGACTTAGAGAATTCCTTTTCTGTCTTGATAGCACACGAGACAATATCTTCGTGTGATGAGAAGGATTTTGATACTAAAGCTCGACGGAGAAATGGTTTTAACCCATCAAAGAAACGATCAATCTTACCTCTTGGGTTACGTATATAATCTGCAGCATACCTTGCTAACCTTGTAATGTTGGCCTCATACTTTGCGACATTCTCATCCTCCTTTTGTCTCAGACTCAAAAAGCGTCTTTCAATATCTACTCGATGGTCATGTGGAAAGTATTTTTCTAAGAAAAGCTCTTTGAACTCCCTCCATTCCATATTCGATACTTCATCATCTTCCTTTGTGTTTTGAATCAGCGACCACCACTGATCGGCATCTCCAGTGAGGCGGTAAACTGCCATGACAACCTTCTCCCTTTCGCTACTCCCCAAGGCATGGAATATTTTCTCTAAGGAGTTTATCCATTGCTCATCTACTAACGGAATTGTACCCCCATTAAATGTTGGCGTTTTTTGCCTCATGAAGCGGTCTAACATTGATCCACCACGTTGTGGATCAGGGTGCTCCATATGAGTAAGGTTATTATTCATAACCTGCGTGAGTTGTCCCAGTATGGTGAGAAGTTGATCAGCACCAGTTGTATCACTAGCTCCACCATAATTATATTGAGTAGGAGGGCAATCCCTACACGGAGTGCGTGCATTGATTCGTTTTCCATTCCTTCCACTAGGCGCCATTTCTAAACAATGGCATAAACTAGATTAGTTTATGAATAAAAATACATAATTCCATACTTGTAAAATACTTAACATAAATTGAACTATTTATGGATATAATCCATAATCATAAAAAGGTTTTATTTGAGGAAGTATATACTCATAACCGTTCATAGTGGTTTGTAAAGAAAATGAGAATTATCCTAAGCATATCCCCCGGGAGTGTCGTAACCAAGAGTGCAGCAAGGCCCGTTGTCGTGCACCAGTTCCCATTCGAGTCTAGCTCAAAGCGGTGTTTTCAGGTTTTACCCCTAGGTACATCTGTGCCAGAGATGCCTCTACCTGCTCGTATCCAGACAGGGATGTATTTCTTGGAAAACTCACAAAATCTCTACAATAACAAAATTCTAGGAAGTTCTTCTATACTAATCCTCAAAGTCTATCTTTGGGATATGTGCTCTAATCAGAGTTTATCTAAATATAGCTTCCAAGGTTAGTACTAAACTGCCTTTGATACCAACTGTAACGCCCCGACCCCAGCTACCCAGAGTCAGTTCATTACTTCGTAAAATTGGCATGATCACAAAAGATCAAGTCTCGAAAGACCGATTAGTTTAGTAGCCTTGGAAACACTAGATACATTTGTAAACGTTACATTACATCATAAAGTGAAATACTACAATAACAAAGTCTCCATAGTCCACACTCATATCCTCTTCTGAAAATCCCTGCAGGTCTTTCATAAAATACTTCTTCACATCCTGGAAAATATTAAAACATTGAAAGGGGTGAGCTCAGATGCTCAGTAAGGATAACAATATTGCAGAAGCTTTCATAAATAAACATTAACATTTAAGGCAATGTATAACTAAAACAGAAGCCTTTTTAAACTTGAACTTCAGCATAATATGGAAAAAATAAAAATAAATAATTCCATTTACTTACTCACATGGATATTCTACTAGTCGAATAATCACATGAAATATCAATAACCACTTTCATAATGAGGGAATGTATAATGCCAGACATTCTGAAACATTTTGTCAAGGCCTCGACCAAGACGTCTAAAATGATTAAGGCCTCGGCCAAAACCATAAATCAAATTGGGAAAGGGCCTCGGCAAATTCCACGTCTAGTTGTCTCATGATACCTACCGATGCATCGAGGAACTATAGCGGGCTCCACCCGTCACTTATTAAGTCTAATAAATTCCTCATATGAATAGGTTTAAACATATCATAAACCATAACATAATTGTATCACACAAAACATGCATAAAGGAAACATAACATTTCCACATTTCAATCACAATATATCAATACAACACATTGATATAATAAAAACGCTTTCAAAACCATTTTCAATACCAAAATAAAAGAAAGTTAAAACTTTGTATTTATTTTTCATTAAAAAAAGATGGCTTGTAGAGGAAGATGAAACTCAAATAATGGTCACGGCGGCGGAGAAGTCGTTGTTTCCGCATAAGTACGGAAAGAAAAACATTCTCTTTTTTCGTTTTGCAAAACGCTTCGTATAAAAATATTACTTTTGAATAAATGTAAAAGTCAAAGGGGTTTATACAGCGTATAAAAGAATGTTGTGTATAAAACCAAATATGCCTCAATGAAAGGGGATTGAGACGAAGTCCTTAAAAATATCATTTTTTTTTATAAAGTAGGTCTATTATGTGTATTCACTATTATTACACATAAATAATGTAAAAATACAAGATAGGACACAATAATATCATGACATAATTTGAAAGTAGGAGATTAACCCAAAGAATAGAAATTGGGGTAAGAAGTTCCCTTACCTCGTGTCTGACTTTACTCAACCGTTCTTTAACCTCATGAATAATAAACTAGAGTTAATATATACCTTATTAAGAACCATTTTTAATTTCATTATCCTTTTTATATCACTTATTACAATGTTATGAACATTATGTAATTATTTAAGTTAATAATGGTCGTTTTGTCGATCTTTGGTACTTGAGTCAACAATAAGCTTCTTATAATTACAAGTTGTTTATGTGGTAGAATATCTATTATCTCCAGAATTATATTCATGATTTATATGTCATATATATCATATATATCCAGTATATACATTCATTTATAATATTACGTAACATTTAGAGGTAAGAAATGAAATGCACCATTCATGGAGACGGTAAGCCTTACGTACGCATGAACGCTACTTTCATTTCTATTTCGTATTTAATGGAATGAAATCATAATGATATAAATGTATAATATAATTCCAGTATAATATAGTGTATAATACCATTTAATCCATCTTTTATACATCCCACATATGGTATTAACGATTCAAATCACTTTGAGGGGGCGGTAGTCGGCACTTCCTAAAATGAAATTATCGCGTTTTACCCATAATGGAAATCATAAAGTATGCCATAAATGAGAAATACATAAGCATAAGTAAAACATAAACATATTATATATCATATATAAATATAGTGACATCTTAATGTCCACCTTTGAAGGTGTTATATGAGTGTTGAACAATCATCGTTTCGTGAGGCAGAAATTCGCCATCCACAGAAACCGTATGTTCTTTAACCATTAGATGTAGGTGTGTGTAAGTGTAGCTCTAATACTTCTTATATAAACATCCTAGTATATTGAGGATACTGGTGTTGTTACAAAAGAAATGAATAAAAAGAGTTTAGGGGGTTGGAGAAGAAAAATAAAACAAAACAACATTAGAGAAGACATCACATCAAAAAAGGGTAACTCTTTTTGATTTGAGACAAAGGCTTCCTTGGGAAGAGTTCTGCCCAAAGAGAGGCTTCTAGGAGTAATAGGGGGAAGTTGGGAGAGTATTTGGGTAGAGGTTGGCTGATCCAAATGGCTTGAAAGTGTGAATGAGGTGGTAGTGGTGGGGGCCTTTTATAAGTGGAGAGGAGGGGCACTTTTGAAAAGTAATGAAATGTTATTCTATTATACAATTCTTTTCGGATTATAAAGGTCCCACACTTGTATAATTCGAGGATAATGTGATAAGGGTTCTAAATCTCCTCATCCAATATGTTTTGGACATGTGTAGGTCTTAGATATTACATTATCTTTCCATTTTATTTAAATCGTTAAATAATGAGGTCATCGCTGCATCATCATGATGTCATAAATAATTTAATTTATTTAATGTCTAAAAATTATAAAAAAAAATACTATGATGTAGGAAATCTTTTTAGATTTCTAATGAATATTTATAGTCAAAATTGGGACTTGTGTAACCCCACTTAAAAACTGTTTTAGTAGAACAACTCATGTTTGTGTCAATTTAATTTTAAAATTAAATAAATATATATTAATGTCATTTCCCAACCAAAGTGGCTCCATGGGGTCCCCAAGATGACCCATGGGTTGTCGTGGTCGGCCATGACTCATCCAATAGGAGTAGGACAAGTTTCAAGCTCATCTCATATTATTAAAACATTATTTTTACCTTAAACTACACTAATTACCTCTAATCGCGATTAAGAACTTAAAAGTTACTATTCAACAAAAATTTATTTTAATCTCATTGAACCACATTTTACTTCTTAATTACAACCATGTATGTTGGATTTTTTAAAATCAAATCACAGAAGTGGTAATATTTCATTTAAATGAAAAATCAGTTATTTAACTACCACTTCGTGTTTCACTATTCATCAAAAATTGAAGTTTTTCAGAACAATGCCAAAATTTTACCCTAATCTATAATTGATATTCCGAATTCAAAAATGATATCTATTTTACAAAATTACAAACATATAAGTTGAATTAATTAATTTTATAATTAATTCCCGTTGTCACAACAATAGCGTGTTTTTAAGAAACAATTTATATCAAAAGATTGGCAATTGTTTATGTCCAATTTTAATGTTAAATTAATTATAATGACCACCATTGGATAAAATGGTAAAAATATATTCTAATTATACTTTAAAACCACTAAATTGTATAATTTATCACTATAAATTATTTTGTTTAAAAAAGTTGTTTCTAAGTAATTTTCACTATTCATAAAAAATTGGATGTTCTCAGAAAATTACAAAAAATTCAACTTTGGATAATTTCGATATTACGAATACAAAAATGAAGTCCATTTTAAAATATAAAATTTCTATAATTTTGAAAAGTGGTTATTACTATTCATAACGGCTACTTTGATTAGTCGCGGTGTTTTAGAACTCGAAGTTGCGTACAATGCAAGCTATTGCATTATTGAATGAGAAGCGTATCGTGGAAGCTCAGGGTGTTACAATTTACACTTTTAGTTTTGGAATACTAGACTTTTAGATCAATTAATATGAGAACTCCACTCTTTATTCACGAACATTACCAAAACAATTACCATATAAACATCTGAGTTTAGTGATTAGAGTTAGTACATTGTCTGATTCATCCATATCTTAAAATTATGTCCATAAATTATTATAATTTTATTTGGATTAATAGCCATTGTAAAAACTCATGAAGAGAGAAAAAATCATTGCAATAAAGTATAATAAATTAAATCATGACCAATCCAAAACCTTCTACAGTGATCCCACTTTTTTCCCATAAAGTGTTGATACCCTGAGAGGGGAGAGTTAATCCATTTAGTTAAATTAAAATATACCTTGTATGATGATATTTTTTCATTGTAAGTCAAATATTTAACTCTTTCTATTGCCACATATAAATGTGATGAAGAACAACAATATAATTTATTTTTATTAGTTTAAGCACAATTTTCTATGTCCAAATAGTATACACTCGATGATGTATCAATGTGAAAAAAATAACTAAAGTGTGATCCTTTAAAAAATTTCAAAGTAGAATTATAATCCATCTTGGTTTATAAAAACTCACAAAATGATCACTGGTTACTCTATCTTTATCTCGCACTCAAGAAGAACCCACTTCCCCACATGAGTATATGTTTTGATCACACAAATCTAATAAAAAGTATATTTCCTCAATTTTTCTACTAATATGCTCAATTCTCATAACAATCTAAGATCCCCTCTTAATAATTTATATAAGGATTTCAATGATATCCAATCCTACTATTTCCTTCATAATCTCTCTCTAAAAATATATTTCTTATATTATTCTCCTTTTTCTATATTATAATATCTCCCTTTTTCTTTACTTAATGAGATACTGATCAATATTGAAGATATCTTCATTTCATTAAAACCTTCCATTATCATTCCACCTTTCCAAAAAATTATTATATAGTAAAATAAATCCAATAAGATTGTTTCTGTATCACATTATCAAATTCCATGACCTATTAGTTCAATGTATTTGAATTCTTCAAAAACAACCCAAAAAACTCCATTATAATGCACCATGATAAGTTACATTATTATGAATTTGAAATATATTCTTCAAAAATATTGGGGTAATCCACATCTACCCTATAATATTTTCAATAAGAAAAAACTTAATATTATATATCTAATAAAATAAACCAAGTCTAACCAAAATAATCATGGTACAATTTAGATCCCATACCCCTCATATGTGACATGACTATCTACCCATAATCCATAGTTCCAAGACCATTATTCAAGTATGAATCCTATATAACTAGTCCCAAAAAATTATATAATCCTTTCATAATAGTTTATAACGATCCATTAAACGAAAATTCCCCCCGATATTAGTATTTTTATCATAAAATAACCATGACATAAGAAACCAGTCATAATAGACAGTCTTTGTAGAAAATATTACGACATAATGTAATCATCATTACAACATGATTTTTTCATATAAAAACATATTTTAATTATTCTAAACTCTATAAGACTCCAAATATCTAATTTAAATTAGTTTAGGAGTCTTTGGGAAAGAAATATATCCATCGTTTTTTGAAAAATCCACAAAAAATTTACATTTGTATTTTTGCTAACATATTCATATATTACATGGGAAAACAACTTGACAATCATGTATATAATTTTTTGATATATCAATTTAGGCATTTTATCTAATATTAATAATAGATATGTGGTTTCAAATTTATAGGAAACCTTATTATAGTTATGTGAATGCACCTTATAAAATATTGAGATAAATATTTTCAGTTATAATTTAATTTTATTCCATTTTTTGGGTAAATAAAAAATAAAATAATTAAATAAATAATAATTATAAGTTAACATACTGAATGATTACTTTGTTGATATATTTAATTTTATAGTTAAAATTTAGGAACCATGATATTTAAACCCTTCACTATTGACATTGATATGATTGAAGGATGTTACTAGATAATTTGTATGGGTGAATCATCTCAACTGCATAAGAGGATAAGTTTTGGACTATCCTCATCAAATAAAATTATTAAATATCTATCTTTATATATTGTTACTCCATATATTGGGACTCTAAGATATTTTTTATCCATAAGTTTAAAACAATTTATATTTATGAAAAAATTAAAATATCGAAAATAGTACATGAATACTTAGGATGGATAGTATTAAATAATTGAAAAAATTATAGTTTTTTATTTAAAGTGATCAAAAACACAATTTATAAATAAATTTTAAATATAATAAATCACCCTCCATGAGTAAACTCACTAAATTTATTATACTTTATTTATCCCTATATATCATTTTTAGTATATTATTCTATAAAATATATAATATAAAAGTATATAATTTTGAAAATTGGTTTTTATGTACGGTAAATTATGATTGTGTGTGTGTGTGTTTTTATATTGTTTTTATTGAAATTATAATGGATTGAAACTATCATTTATGGAAATATATAATTCCTTAGACAAACATTGGGATATAAAGGTTAAAACAAGGCTCTAATTTGATCATTTAATTTGATTCCATCACTAGTATCACTATTTACTCATATATTCACTAAATATTATTTCATTTTATTAAATGTAATGAATAAATTTTCATTACATAATGTTTTTAAAAAAAATAAAATTGAAAAGTTATTAAACATGATGGTTTTTTTGGTTTTGTAAAAATGAAACCTATGTACATGAAAATGAGCTATGAATTTCATTATTGGAAGAGAATTTTATAAGAATTTTTTTAAACTGACCACTCACATCCAACCACGCAAGAAGATAAGAAAAATATGAATTTTTATATTATGTAATAAATGTTTCTGTGAAATAATAATCTATATGAAATAAATGCATTAAAAATTTATGCATACACCCCCATGTGAGATAAATTTCTTCTACATATTTTCAATCATCCTATGTGTAATTGATAAAAAATATTTTTCTAGGTCTCCAATACAAAAAAGCTTATCCATATAAATATGTGGGAACTACTCCCCAACAATCCCACAGAAACTCACAACCGAGGTTGAATATGAACATTTTGGGGTCATTATATAGTTTTTTCTGAATTAATCCAAGTTCCCCATGAATCTCAATAGTCTCCCACATGGAGAAAAATTTTGAAGATATTATCCCATCTAAAATATTCTCCACCAAAGAGAAACTATTACATAATTATTCTCAAACATTGAAAATCATTAAAGAAAATTTAAGCCACAGTAATACATTAATTTTTCTATAACTGTCACCTTAGTCAACATGTATTCAAGTTTCATGCTTCTATGAATCATTTATAAATGAAAATATCTTTCCCATTATAATATAGGGATAAAATTATTTTTTAATTGAATATGATTCATTCTAATATCAAATGGTCTAAAATATTTATTTCACTCTAATTATTAGAGAATAACATATCATATCCTTTCCCATTATCAAAATTATTCAATAAATTATTTAAACATATCATCTACTTTTTTATCTTATGGTATAGAAACTTATTAAGTCTCTATGGTAGATAATAATAAGATATTCTATAATTTTTATACCAAACTCCTAGTTATACCACCAAAATTATAGACATAATTAGTTTTAATTCTTATATATTCAATATTATCACATAAATATAAATCAACACACCATTTTAAAGAAATTACTCCTCTAAAAAATAGATACATATCCTTATTTCCAATTAAGTATCACAAAATAAACTTCACTACCTCTTATATTTAATTTCCTTGATGTTAAACATATCTATTAACAACTCACATCGAGTGTACAATGTCAGGTCAAGTATAAATCATAAAATATATTTTATATAATAACCCAATCCCATTAAAACCCCTATAGGGTTAGTAGAAAAGTGTAGTAAAAACATCAAAGTCTCCCTCTAATAATACATAGGTTTAATACTATGGGAGGAAATACACTTTAAATCTCATGAATTAAAAAATAAATCCAATAATAATTTCTATTTAATATAAAATAAAACTATTTAGTGTAAATAAATGAATAAAATTTCATATAAGAATATAGATCCTCCACAGTAATGTATAGATTAAAATCAAACTCAACCCATAAAATAAAAAATATATAAAATATATATGTAAGAGTAATAATAAAGCCTCAATAAATAAATATCAAATCGGACTTACTAAATAAACAGGTCATCTACCACCTGACCTCACCAAGGATAACTCATAAAAATCCATATAAAAGTATAAGAATATAGTTATCATGAAAATATAATGAGAAGGTACTTCATATAAACTTCCCCACTAATCCAATCTCCCTTATTCCCCAACTAAATACAATCTGGTTATACCATCCCTTTCATAACCATATTCCACATCCATATGAACACATTTCATCTAAAACTTCATACCCTAAACACATACCATATACCGCACCCACACGCCACATATCCTATATCATTTCCACGTGTTAAATCACCTACACATAACCATGACATCACCATATCACTAATACAGACTATTACCACCTAATAAGAATATCATTCCATCATAGTATACCCACAACCTAATTTTGTCATAATATATCTACATTATGTCTTAAAGAGATAGCGGGAAAGGGGGAGCAGTCCACTATCCATGTCACCCACATCATAGTTGAGAGAATTACACCAATATCCCAAAACCATATATATGAATCAGTGATATTACCTGATTCATGGGGTGGTGTTTAATAAATAACATAAAATATAATTAATATATTATAATCACACAATCCTTCCATATAATCAAGTTTCTACAAAACATCCTTAGTGGACACACTTTTTGGCCACATAGTCAATTCCATGTAACAACAACCATTGCCACCTATCAACCCACATCATAAGACCATGGAATCAACATAAAAAAGAAAAAAACTTCTTACACCTCTTAATCAATAATTTTATCATTAAATTATTATCTATAATAATTATACTCATTATTTTACTAAGAACACACAACCCACAAAGAATTCAAGCTAAAAATTATTATTCAAAACCTCTTAATATTTTATATTTCATTTATAAAATAAAATTAATGTGTTTCCAACCAAATTAATTTTATTAAATATTTTCTACCACATTAACCTCTAACTTTTACAAAATTTCAATCATTTACACTCACTTACCAAATTTTTAACCATGAATCATTTCTTTTTATTCAACCATGAATTTAATTCATAACATTCCATACCAAACTCAAATTTATACAAATTATAAATTACATTTTTTTTACTCATCTTAGGATATCCACCACACACCAACCTAAAAAACCTCTCACACAACCACATCAATAAACCAAAAAACGTCCCATAACAACATCCCAACCACATCCACCTTAATATTCAAATTAGCACACACCAAGTGTCACAAAATACCACAAAAAAGTTCCACAAAATCACTTCCTCCTCTATAATAATAAAAAACATCACTAAAACCACTAAAATTACCAAAATTTAACAATATGTAATTATAATAAAAAATAAAAATGTAATTTTATCATAGTATCCAAAAAACCCCTTAAATTATTCGACATTTTATAATTATAAACATGTACTCATCACATAGTATAAATTAAACAAATTCTATATTTCTTTATTCTTTATCTCATTGCAATATTCTTTTCATTTAACAAATTAAACATTTTTCAGAATATCATTAACAACCACAATATCAAGCCACATTATCAACTTAATAAAAAAAGCACATAAATATCATAATTGAAATCATGTAAATAATTGTGATTTTATTTCCACCATTATCATTTTATTCTATATTATTATATTTATTATGATAGTTATAACTAATTTTTTAAAAATGGTATCTTGTATATAATAACACTCTATGGTCCATAAAAATAAACTAAAAATAAATGTAGATGGGGTATAGGGGTTATATATTGGTATGTTATAATTATTTTCCTAAATAAAACAAATTCATGATTAATCCCCATTGACCTAGAAATAAAATAGGTTAATTATGAATCCCCTACCTCAAATGAATCTTCAATAGTGTATAATCAATAATAGAAAAATAAACCGATGATTAATTTCTAATTACACAATGATAAACTTCAAAAACCTATAAAATATCTTCCATCAACTCACCTTTGACCAAACACCATCAAAATTAAACCAAAATTCCCTATATAACCTCCTAAAGGAAAAAAGAATAAGAAATAATTAGAGAATAAGAAGATAACGACACCATAAATCATAAAATATAGATATAGAGATTAAGATCCACCATGGAATAACTATGATCACCCAAATATGAATCACATAAAATATAATTTTTGATAGATGAAGAATATAACTGGATAAGGGAAGATGGATGAATGAACTTATAATAACATTTAGATGACTAAACCATTATGTGGTGAAGGATAAAAAATATTTTAGGTGTTTTTTTAATCAATATCATATATCCATGGGATTTAAAATGGTTACACCCCACAAACACACTAAAATCATAAAATGATTCATTTTTTAAATGGTTTTGGAATTCACCAAGGAATAATTTCATCAACCAATTCATGGTCCTCATGTCTCTCAACCGATAGCCTCACCATTTCCCTTAAGAACCAATAACATCACCATAGAATAGTGTTAAACAAAAAACACCATAAACCATCTTTCTTATATCCACACTACCTATGGTGGAAAATAAATCTAAAATCCCACCACAATCACCAAAATGGTAACCACAATTCCATAAAATTGTGTCATAGCATAATCTATTATAAAATTTTTATAGTTAACATCAACTCCACAAACCAAAAGAAATAACAAAGCCACTATAGATATACATATATATAAACCATGAAATCCCCTAAATATAAAAAGTATAATGAGGATCTAAGCACACTTTAGTGCCTTATAAGAAGCCAAAATACATCATTTTACTTTCGAACAACAACTTATCTTCACTCTAATACCTTTAAAAACTAGAAAAGCATGGAAGTAAATATCTGAGAATCTATAGGGTTCTACATTTATCTCATTTTAGAATATTCATAATTAATTTATTCCATGTAGTTATTTTCATAATCTAACATTATTGATAACTCCTTTGAAAACATTAAAGGAATCATAATAGAGATATATACAAGTTTATCTTCTTATAAATTAAAACTAATAAAAAACTTCTTCACATATATTTTCTACAATAATTTTAATATTCTAGTGGCTTGATATTGAATAATTCTCATTATACAATTTTTTTTACCAATTTAGAAACTGTTATATAAAATTCAATAGATAATTGATTATTTAACATGTTTATTTTTTCTTAATTATACTCTACATTGAGAATATTATACATATATGAAAACAAATTCATGTATAAATTACCAAATTATTTAAATAACAACATTAGTCTAGGTTAGATATCATATAGTCATTATTTCCCATGATTTCCTCAATAATTTAATTCCTCTATCTTTGGGTTTTCTCTAATCCATAGAAATTTTTTTAAAATTTATAAATTAAGTTTTAATTACTAAACAAAACAAACCCTTTAATTTTATTTTATAAGTATTATCCTATAAAATTCCATCTATAATAAGTTATCTTCAACTATATTTTTTATGATTATAAGGTCACATAACATAAAATTATCAAAGAAAATATAATAGTAGTTAACATAATGATAGGATAAAAATCAATGTAATCCACACCCTCTATTTAGTATAATACCTTCATAGGCAGTATCACTACATTCATTTTACTATCATCATATATTTTCATGACCTAATACACCATTTTTTATATAATTCATTATTTTTATATAGTAAGGGAGTAAATTACCATGTTTATTTTAATACGATGGGGAATTATCCACCCTATCATCTGTCACTTTCTAGAATCATTAATATACATTTTAACATTAAAAAACCAGGGTTCTTTACCATTATTTAATGAATAAAATTGAAAATTAGACTAATATATTTTCATTTCCATATGTATTATAGTTTTCCATATCATAGATGTAGTTTATCTATGACTCTCCAAATGATTCTCTATATTTACAATATAATTTTAATATATTTATTCAATACCTTCCTACTTGTGGAGTAAGGATTTCTTTATCCCATTGTTGGATTCGAAAACATGGTTATTATTATATTTAATAAAATCATTAAATATTACATACTTGGTTTTAATGAGTTTATATTCTCATCATTATAATACCAATAACCATATTTCATATTATAATAATGAATGATAAAGTATTTTTAAGACATGTAAACCATCTCATTTAATTCTTTTAATATAACAAGAACATAATAAATAAAACTAAAACCTCTCAAGTGTGTTATAATTTACTCATTTATAGTCTAAGATAACTCAGTTATTTTATCTCTGAGGTGTATAGATATAACTTGATTTATAAGGTATGAATTTGTGATAATTGATTCAAACCAAAATACCATGGATAATACAATATAGAAACTCAATAACTTAACTGGACTAATAATTTTTTTCATGCATTTAGATATACTATTTTTTTTGTCCCAAGGAATAATGTCTCCATATAAATTAAACTTTTTAAATAAAATATTTTCAATTATTAAATATCATACTCATCACCATTATCATATCTCAAACATTTTATTTTCATGCCTTTTTCATTTTATACAAGGGGAATTCATTTCTAAAAGTTTAAAAACAATTATACTTATTTTTCATAAAATATACTCATATAATTTTTTTAGTCATCAATGAACATTAAATGATATATAAATAAAAAAAAATAGAATTTACATCTAATGGCCACAAAAATAATAATCTAAAATAACTAGTTTCTTATAATGGTTGTGGATCAAGGTATAAACATTACTAAAAATTCACTAGTTGTTAAGGATGATCTAGTGGTTGAGGCTCAAATAAAATATAATTTTGTTTTTTGGATTGGTTAAAGAGTGTATTTGGATATTAAATTCCATAACTCATAGCCTTTGATTTTAAGTGAGTAATTAAAATATGAAGAAAATATGAAATATTGGTTGTGTAGTAGGGGAATATCAGCATAATAAATGAGACATAATCCATTACTTTTATAAATTCTAGAAAGAAGGGAAAAATACTTCATTTAAGAAATATTAATCTTAATGCTTCTATTTTCTATTGAGGTATGTGTTTACTCAATTATAAGGTGTTGAGATCATACCAAACCAGAAATCATATATATCTATTATTAATGTTGGATGATGGAGATAGTAATGTAATACTACAAGGGTAAATATTTTTATGGGATTATATCCTTCTTGGTAAAATTAACCTCCCTTAATAGAAAAACCTAGGATGAAGAATCATGTTTGTTTATCATATTTCATGATAATGGATGTTCAAAGGTTTTCTATTTTAGGAACATTACGGGAATTGGTTCCTTTTCTTAAAAAAATCCTTCTAAAATAACTAATGAATTTGGATCCATTTGATGGAGGTGTCTTTTCATTCAGTGACTATATCTCTTTTGGTTTTTTTAACCTCTATTGGTCATTAAACCTTTTAATAGTGGCTGATATTGATCCTAGATCTTTGGAATCTCATGTGTAGTTATTTTGTCATATATTTGTATTTTACTTTTAGTATTTCCATTATTTTAGTCTCAATAAAGTTATATTACCTGGTTGAGTAAGTTCATTGTCTACACATAAGAGACATTATAAGGTGATAAATCTATGTAGTGATGTTTAGATTTCAAGTTGTTTACATGATTCTTTTATGGTCAGAGGTTTTATTTGGTTAGTTTAGGATTCAACTTAGAGGAGATTAGTTTTCCTAGTGTGGTGATTTTTCTAGGGTTTTTCCTCTAATTGGTCTTGTGTTCTACGTGGTGGTCTATTTTTTGGATGAACCTATAGTTGTGATATTATGAATTTTTGGTGGTTGTCCTTTGGATTGTGGGGGTTACCAAATAAAAATGGAATAACACGAGATGATATTATGTTTCCATCCCTTTAGTGTGGATTATTTTTTATAAAAATATACTTTATTTTTTCTAAATATAAATTATTCTTATAATATAATGTTAACTATTTTTAAATTTAATAAAAAATCAATATTATAAAACTAATAATTCACTTTTAACTAATGAGACTCAATATACATTTCTAAATTATTGAATATAGGTAGTAATTCATGATGTCTCCACATCCTTTGAATCATCTCTCATGTAAAGACTTTAATTTTTCAATCCCCATGTTATAATTGTAGCACCATTTTTTATTTTCCAAGATCCTCCAACAAATGTGTCTAATATCTATTAACATATATTCTTTTAATAAAGACTTGATTAAACAATAGTATATGAACTTGTTTAACATTATTTGACAGGTAATGTTTCCATTTTTTTATATGTATGTAACCTTTCTGAAAAATTTCTATCAGTTTATCTTTGACAATATGTGCCTTCTTAAATTTTTAAAACATATAATTTTTAAAATATTCATTCTTTATGGTTAATGAGATAGATGAAGTATAGTCCAATTTCCCAGAATCTATGGGACTATAAAAATTTATAATAAGTGAATCATAATAATTTTCTATCATGGTCTTCTCTAATTTAACACTATATGGATTTTACTTTGTTTGAAGATCTTTCATGGTCTGACCATTCTGCCAATAATTCTAACTTACAGTACCTTCTCTATTTGATTTATTCTCACTTCATCATCTTTATTTTTATATACATATGATGTTCCTAAAAATAAAATATCATATTATCATTAAAATATAGGTAAGATCCAAGAAATTTCTGCAATTCTATTCTTCGAATATCCCCATTTAATATAAATTCTCAAGCCATGTTTAACTTTAACTTATATATTCCACTAGAATTACTCATAATAATTACTATAGTATCTCATATTTTTAACAATTATGAGAAATGTATTAAAATTTTATTTTAGTAATGAAATTAATATCTGTATAACTTAATTAATTTATTATAATATTAAATTACACTAATATAGATTTTTCTTTTAAAACCACTAAAAATAGTATTTATTAGCTCTAAAAAATAGTGATAATCTCAATCATGTTAAAATTTAACCTTTATGAGCTCTGGAAAAAGAACATATAAAGACACACTTTATCAGTGCATTTTTTTGTCCTAATAAAGGGTTCATTTATCAGTATTTTTTCAGTGCTTGTAAATTTTACTTTTATCAATACTAAAAAAGAATGGATAAAGGGTTATTTTAATAGTGTTTTTTATAACTGATAAAGGATCCCTTTATTAGTGCTTTTTTTAGCCCTGATAAAATTTGAAAAAAAAACTAATTTTTCATGCATCTCCACATTCTTAGTGCTCGCTCGCCCCTTTCTCAGCACTATCAATTCACCGACCACCCCTCACCCACTCTCATGAACCACCACCACCCCGTACCCCTATAACAGTGCTCATGACCCCCCTTTCTCAGTGCTATAAATATTTTCACCCACCTGTGCATGCCTAGACTCAAGCCTGTGACTTTCCATCTACAATGAAAACCCCTTTAACACTACCCTACCATGTTTTATTCATCATTTTACAACATTTCTATTTATTTATATATGTTTACACACATCATTTTTATAAATATATTTATATATATAATTATTTTTAATGCATTTATAAAATATATGTTTGTGTGTCTGAATGTGTGTGTGTGATATATTTATATACTTATATATACTTATTTTTATTTAAATATAATATAAATTAATATTCATATAAATATATTATAATATAAATATAAATATATATCTGGTTATTAATATGAACACATATGTATATATGAACATTATATACACATTTATATATATTCATATATTTCTACAACTTAAATAAATGGTTATATTTTTTTTAAATAAATAGATAATAATTAATTCCATATAATTTATATAATTATTTTTAAAAAATTAAATATGCATTTATATTGTATATTTATATATTAATTTTATTCATTACATATATATTTATATGTCTATATATATAAAGTAATTGTATATTTGGATATAAAGTTTGTATAATGGATTTATAAATATTTTCTTTAAATACATTTATATATTATATTTAATGTTAATGATATATTTATAAAAATACATTCATATATAATATATATAAATAATACATACACACATATTTACCCACACGCGAACACATTTATATTTCTCACATACACACACAAATATTTACATATATGTATTTATTTACATGCATTATAATATACACATAAATATTTTTTTATTGACACACACATTTAAATATAATCATTACATAGGTGTATATATATATATATGCATTTTATAAGGAAAATGAAATTGATAATTTTTTATTTTAAATAAAATGAATAATAAATACTTATTTCCCTATGGTTTATATATTTAAAAATACATTTTTCTATAAATATGTTTAAATTTGTAATTATTCAGTTGATTTAAATGATGTTTAAATCCAATAAAATAAGACCAAATTATGGTATCCTAACTAAAAACAATGTTTTAGAGGACTTTTGGTCCTTATTTTACCTCTAAAAATAGTGATCAGAGTCCCCCTTGGACAATACTAAGTATATCACTTCACAAGCATCAATTTTAAATATAGTAAATCTTAAACGGATACCTGGATCAAAACATATGGTTGTTTGAAGTTCAAGTCATTTTTTCAACTTATCTTAGGTCGTTTATTTTTTTATTTAATATTTATGTCATCTAATTGATATTAAATGACTATTACTTAATATTATATTTCAAATTATTAAAAAATATTGTTTTTTAATTATTCTATAAACTATTTTCCACTAAATATATTATATATTAAGTTTAAATTTATATTTAGCCACATATAAATCATATTTAATAAAATATATTAAATTTAAATAAATATATAATATATTAATATATTATTTTTAATGATATATAATTATTTATGAAATGTACCTATTATCAATTCCATAACAAAGTAATAATAAAGGAGGGTCATTATCAGCGGTAAAAAAAGTGCTAATAAATGGGGGGATTTAACATCACTAAAACAAATGCACTAATAAAAGATAGTGATATATTTTTTTGATCCATAGAAGTATCCATTAATGTGACATGTTATAGACATGAATTCACCCAAATTTAGGTTGAATTCTATACATATCAGAAACACTTGGTTTAACATGATGTAATTTTCATATATATTCAATAAAGTCATCTACAAACCTGTGATATTCTCTTGTACCATGATATTTAATGAAAATTTTATTATAAATGTTATATATATGATACCTAGGACATTCCAAACTATAAACAACCAATATTAATTGGAAATTATTATCAAATTTCACCCTTTGAGTTACAGGTACACCTACTGTTAATATAGATACTCCTCATTATGCATATTCTAGGTTCTGAAATCATTTACATGAAATCAATCAATATTTATATACCTATTTTCTATTTCCATTTTTTAAAAACAATCATCATCTTTTACACCTCAAATAAGATCTTATACAAGTTTTTCAGAAAATTAGGAATAAAATATGGAAAATAGAAAGAATATTAAACCTAATGATATAACATGTTTTGAGAAAAATACATCATATATCCATGGATAAGAGCTACCAATGTCACTATTATAAGATGATATTATAATAATTTTTTACCAAAACACCTATATTCATCCACCCATGAAAATTTAATAAATAATAATTAATCCCATGTGCAACAACTTTTCTTTTTTAATAGATATTCTTGTAAATTAATTATATTTTATTTTTCAATATAAAAGTTGCAGGAAATAATTTCTATAATGTTTCCATGTCTAGTAAACAAGATATAAATTTATTTATCATTTTCTTATAAAAAACTATGCGATGTTTATTTTTTATTTTTTTGTATCATGAAACCCAAGAAGGAATTTTCTAAAAACAATTTACAGGGTATTTGACCCAAAAACCCACAACCCTTTTTAATGGCATTACCTATAACAACCTCAAACCACATTTTCAAGATTAAAAACTAAATATTGTGACTCTTTGTGGAATATTAACTAGTAAAATAAAACACCATTTGTAAATCAATACAAATATTGTGGTCTATTTTATTATTTTAGTTCAATATATATCAACTACTATTTTTTATTATTACTATGATTTGGGTTTGGTTATAATGGTTATGTTCATTAATTTTGATATATTTGATTATATTTATTAGTTTAATTTTATTATATTAATATATTCCATTAGAATGTGTTTCTATGAAATTTAATAAATCTTTTGAAAATTTTTAATTTACTTTCGTAAAAAAATTATAGGAAAGGAAATTAATTAATCATTTTTAATAAAAAAAATTATTTCTTAAAAATAAATTTTTAATTGAAAATTATATATTATAATTATTATCTTTTGATATATTATCATTGATATATGACATATAATATTCAATAATATATTTGAATATAATGCCCAGTTTGAATGAATATGTTATATAGGGTATGAATGTGATGCTATAAAATTTATAAATTCATGTAATAAAATTCATGTTAGTAAAGTGAACTAAAAGAAAATATGTATTTATATAAAGTATTTTTTGAAAAAAAATCTATTATATCCTTATTTTTTATAAAAATAACATATCTATCCCTAAAAAGATGAACCAAATAAATCTCAATGCCTTAGTATTTTTGAATTTTGGGTAACAATGGGCATGTTTTCATTGTAAAGAGATTATCGAATTAATATAATGGTTGTGGGTTCTATAAATTTTTCAGTTTGTTATGTTTTTATAATTTTCATGTTCATATTAAAATTTAGATATTTAAATATTTTAAACAAATTAATAATATTTTTTTAATTTTTGATGATTATAGTACATCAATATCATATTAATTTTTTATTATTTTTTAATATTATTATTATTTATACATTCTGATATAAGGGAAAAATTGTGTTTTTAGTTTTAGAAGCTCTAGGATTAATCATAGTGTTGATTTTGATCCAAAGTTTTTTTATTACAATTTATTCATGCTGTTAAATGTAAATGTCTATTTTAAAACATTAGAAAATATTTATTTATTTATCATTAACCATGTTGAATGCATTTTTCTTCAAGATAAAAGTGTAATATTTCCTTTAATCAGAAATATATTGATATTTTTTCAGGTGATTAGTACTACTAAGCTAGATCTTCCAGAACACGAGGTTTTTTTTAGAAAATAAATAAGTGAGTAAAAACATAGGCATTTTTTTAACCTATAATTTCGCTTCAAAAATATTATCCTATCTCTAATTCTATTTTTATTATATTTTTTGTATAAGATATATTTATTACATCACTAAGAGATAACCCTTATATTGGAAGAAGGCCTAGAATTCATAGCTCGAAGGAATAAAGGTCTAAGGCCCTTGGATAAGTAGACCAAAATTCTTAAACTATAACCCCCCCCCCCCCCACCACCACCACCACCTTATTGTAGTATGTCTTCTCTAGATATTCACTCAAACATCACATATGGGTATTTCCATTATCTACTTATGTAGAGGGGTGAAAATCCTATATCCTTGAGTGTCTTTGTCGCTCCATAGATAGTCATCCCCACAACTATCTTGTATTTTCTAGTTACCACCATCGTACTATCTTTCACTCCATTAGTCTAAATCTACTTTAGTAGTGACTATTGAATGACCAACTTTGGTGTCCTAAAAGCCCAGTTTCCTTGAGACCCAATACATGTCTCGAAATCGTTATTGTGTTCAATAGTACCACCACTATCGTACTCCACCATAGTACTCACACTAATACATGTCTATAGTACCGTGGTAATTTTCTCTTAATAAGGAGTAATATTATGGTGTGAATTTACCACTTAGGTAATCCCTAACTATAAAAAATATTATTCTAGTGTCTCTCTATTTTCTTTTTATTATGTTTCAATTATAAATTATCAAGTTAGTAGTTCAGTGTTTACTCAGTGAAAACCCCCTCCCTCTATTTTTATTAAAATGAATTGTTAGGATTCATTTTACCTCTTTTCAAGATGTGTTACTTCATGAGTTTTTGAAAAATACTCCAACAGTCATGTTCGTAGTGGTTAATTGTAATTTTTCATTATTGAATGTTTGGAGGTTATATATGTTTAGTGTGTTCTCAAACTATTGAATCTATAGAAATAAAAAATATAGTGGAACATTATTATGGATCTATAAGTTGAGTTTATACACTATTCGAGGATTGTGCTAACAAAAAAAATTATGGTTACAATATACTTCCAAAAATATTCATTATATGATACAATAGTTTAAATTTGTTCATTTTTACTAGATAGAAGTGTTTTTAATGATAATAAAAATAGGAATATATCTTAATATATATAGAATATGCTAAATATCTCTTCCAAGATAATATTTCACATCTTTTCCACCCAATAAGTGCATACCCTATTGAAAACATTCTATTTTAATTAGTTTTTAGAATTATTATAAACCATTTAAAAAAGAATCATCCAATTGGAATTTTCATAAACCATTTTCAATTAAGCAGCTTCATAGGCCTCTACCTCTACTATTTCTTCTAGGATCATGGTAATAGACCCCACTTATTTTGGGGTATAATGGTTTTTTCGGATGATTTGGAATGTGATGGTGGTTTTATTTTGGTGGTCTCGAATGTTTTGTTTTTTAATTTGTTGTTAGTGGGGGGATGTCTCTTTTATATGGTCTTATTGACTGACCATCATGTAAGACCCCATTTTTTCTAATGAGATGGATTGGGATTATATGGATGGATAGTTATATGATAAATTCAATGAATATGTCATGGGTTTTCATGGATGGTGGTGTTTTTAGCTTTGGAATATAATGATAGTGCTCTAGGGTGTAATTTTCTGGGTTTGATTCATGGAGGTGATGGTGGTGTCGATGCATGGTGGTTTAGTTTTGTTTTTTAATTTCATTTTATATAGTCCAAGGTGTGGTCATTATTTTTATTTTGAATCATTGGTCACTATAAGATAATTATATAGGTATAAATGATCTTTAATTTTATCATAAATAAATATTACAAAAATCCTTCTCTACACATATCTCCCTCTCTTACATGGAGCTCTCCTAACCCTCTAATATAATAGAGATCTCTTGAATATAACAAAAACAAGGATCTATATGGATCGAATGGTTTTTGCTGGAATGTTCTCATGGTCCTCCTTAAATATGCATGGTGGGAGGAGTAAAAAATTGAAACAACTCCCAACTAAACCAAACAACACCCACATAACTTTTCTTGGATTCCAATATAATAGTGCATAAACATGTAGAATGTGCAGAAACCATTGTCAAATTATTTCATAGAGGTTGTGGCAATGATCCATCCAAAAACCAAGTAAGATAAGCATTATCACCATCAATTCTACCCCAACAGTTGCAATCCTTTTAAGAATCTACAAAGGTCCATCTTCTCTTGAGAAACCACCTTTTTCAACATATCTTTTAGGTTCTCCTTTATTTGGATGTTCACAAGTCACATTATTCGTCGATCCATCACATGGTGTATACAATGTTAGAGAATTTCTATGTGATTATTGAAATTCTTCTAACTCCCCCTCATCATTCGGTAACTAGTACTCAGACTCTGAATATTTCTATGATGGAATCCTTCCTCATGTATATCTTCAATCATGTGAATGTTAGTTTCTGGAGGAACAAAATCACCAAAACTCATATTATTGTTCTTCTACATCTTGTGGATAGAACTGAGCCTACCCATAATCAATATCTTCCTACAATATATCCTATTCCATTGTTGATGAATCTTATTCCACTTCCTTATCTTTATTGATAGGGGTGATTTTACTAGTGTTGGATAAAGGATTGATTCCTCAACACTTACATTTCAATATATTTCAGTATTTTGAATGTTCTTAATTTTCTAGTTCACATAGAACATGAAATATCTACTTATGATCACTTTCTTCTCATTTAGGTCCCAAATCGTATATCCAAACTCCTCATATCCACTAATTATGAAAATAAAAATATTAGATATATCATCTACCTTCTTCCTAAGTTCCATATATACATGTGAAAATGTAAAACATCAAAATATTCACAAATGATAGTAAGAGTTATGTTTATTGAACCATTTATTCTATGGAATATTTAAATTTAGTGGTATGGATGGTGATATTTTTATGAGGTACCATGAAACCTAGATAGTTTCTCCCCAAAATAAATTAGGTATCTTTCCAAACTCATCATGCTCCAGACCTTCTCCATGACAGTTTTTTTCATCTTATCCATTACTCGGTTGTGTTTTATGGTGTGTATATCTATCCTCTCATGTTCGATGACATGAATCCTATAATATGCATCAAATTCATTTTATGTATACTTTCTACCATTATATAAATAAATATACTTCATCTCCCTTCCAGTTTCATGATCCACCATAGCAAGGGACATTTTGAGGTAGTCTAGTACTTTTCACTTATTCCTTAAGAAGATCATCTACAGCATCCAAGAAGATTCATCCATAAAGTATAGGAAATATTTGATACCTCTCGATGAATCCACCTCTATGGAACCACATGAATACATTTTTTCTAGATATAGAAACTCATATATCTTTGATGAAGCAGTATCGAATTAGGCTCTATACTTCTTCCCATACCATTAGTATTTTCATGGATCGAGTGATTCATCCTTGTAAAAAATTATGCACATATTATTTGATAGGGTGGATAACCCTATTTCACTCTTATGGTAGAGTCTCTTATGCCACAAATTAAATATTATCTCTCCCTTCACTATATTGAGACTATTAGGACATATCTTTACATGGTTTTTGCACAATGTACTACATATGTTCCCTTATGATATTAGGATAGATTGTTTTTCGTCTTTCATATTCCATTTATTAAGATCATTTTATTTCCTTGTTGATCAAAGGCTATTCCTATTAATATATTTTTTTAAACGCTTGTAAAATTCCAAATATCCTTTAGTGTGTTTTTTGTATCTAATATTCTTCTTGACTTAGATATCACCCATTCCAACAATATCAACCGAACTAGTATTCAGAATCATGAAAGAGCCAAATTCACGAGTATAAAAAGTCATGAAATAATCATTATTTGGTGTGATTTCGTATGATGTTGTAGTTTAGACCACTCATTAAATGTTTTTTCTTGATGTATTAAAGCATGTATCTTTAATATCTTTATATAAAACTGTGATTTCTCTAGGGACATTCATATGTGAATCTATATTTATTCTTTTATAGTGGTCACTTTATCCATTTTTCTTTTAGAAAAATTTAGTCATTCTTCTTCAAGTGTCCCTCCATACTATACTGGTATCATTTATATGTTATTTTCCTTCCATAGGTGGACTTTTATCTTCTTAGGAACCAGCTACTAAATCATACCCATCAAACAACTCCTTTTTCTCTCCCTCACTTCACCATAATGAGCGCTTGGTTCTGGTTGTAACTCACATTATTCTTCAAGAAATCCTCATTAAATAGTTCATCTATTTCCATTTCCATAGAAAATTGTATTTGAGGATCTGATTTGTTGAGGGAGACCTCATATGAATCCCAACTATTGGTGAGTGTGCATAGTAGGTGGTTCTCCTAATATTTATCATCCAAATTCTTTCCTATATAAAAACAATTGGTTCGTTATTCTTTGGAACTCATTAGTTTGTTTGGATATAGATATTCCACTCTAGAGTAGAAGATTCTTCAATCAATTTAATAAGATAATATATTTTTCTAGTTTTATTTGGTAGGTATGTATGTTCTAATATAATCTAGAGTTTTTATGCACTTTTCCCTTAAGAAATGTGTTGGTAGACAATGTGATTGATCCATTGTAATATTTTACCAGTCATCTTCATATTCAACTTATTTTACTCTCCTTCCATAGTTGCATCAAGGCTGAATCCCTTGTTCTAAATGGGGTCAAATCAGTCCCTATAATTTGGTAGATCTTCCATTAAATAATTTCATATATAGTAGTTATAAAAATTCAACATGATCATTTGTCCTAAAGGTGCTCCCTTTATTGATTTTAAATTATGTAAAAAATTGTGATTAATTTTTAAAAAGGTAATCTGTTGTTGAATTCAAAATGGTCAAAAATGGTGAAATCAAATCATAGATCACGAAAATAGGGCATTGATTGATCAAGATATGATCAAATCCCAATTAATATTTGGGATCGACCGATGAAATAGTAATGATGTGGTGGTGGTGGGGAACTAATTTGGAATGACAAAGAAGCTTCTATAATATCACTGGAAATTTCATCAGTGTTAGAAAAGTATTATTATCTCTAGAAAGTGTATACTATGCCTCCTGAATGTTGACCAAATTTTTACTGAGCCAATGGATCTCAAAGAAGTTCTATATTAAACGTCATTTGTGATGTTAAAATATCCTCCACATGAACTTTTATAATCATCCTTGAAAACATTTTTTGGGAAACATTAATTTTCCAGTCACTAAAAACTCACCACTTCTTATAGATATTTCTAAAAAATGGATCTGATACTACTTATTGTGAATAACTGATCACTAAGAGATGGATAGATTGGCCTTTATTTTAGAATGAATATTGATTAAGAAAATATCTCTTTACACACATCTCTCTCTTACATAAATATATCTAATTTCTATAATATAATAGAGCTCACATAACTATATTTTTTAGAAATAAGAATTTATATGTGTCGAATGGTTGATGGTGGAATTCTCTAATGGCCTTCCATATGTAGGCATAGTGGGTGGAGTACATATTTAACATAACTCCCACCAAAACCCAATAATATCCACCTACCATCTCATGGTTTATAAAAGAACAAAGTATTTACATGTAAAATGTACATCACCCATTTTTGAAGTCTACCATTCTTGATGTGGTTGGTGAAACAACCACCATCTATGGTTCATGGATATTATCTCCATCAGTCTCTCTAGTAAAGTCTTGGTGATGGTGGATTCTATGTTTTTTCCTATCAAGTTTTATAGTGGGGTTTAATATTTATCATCATTCTTCCCTCCTTTATTTTGGTTTCACCCTCATTATGACCCTCTACCTCATGAAATTGGAATCCTTATCACATTCTTTGACCCTGTTTTGAATTTATGTTGTCCTTTTTCTTCCTTATTTCGAATCTTTCCATTGATTTGATGAGCCTTTACTTTCTTTTCTACAACCATTCCACTTTTCATTGATCATTTCCTTAATCCATTTTGTGAAGTCCCTATTCCACATTGTTCTTTCTATCCAGATTCTTGATGTTGTGTACACATGGAAATACAATAAAAAAACTCATTCAACAATGTCCAAAAAATTGTTTGTCACCACTTAAAAAGAATTGAAAAACATTTCACTAAGAAATGAAGTCTTTTATTAGTGATAAAAAAACAGAGAAAAGTAACATTTTCTTAGTGATATGAATCCACAAAAAATAATAATTAATTGTTGATAAAAACATATTTTAAAATAGCTCTTTTATTAGTTTTTTTAGTGGTGTAAACGACCACAACGGATATCTATAGTTACCCTTAATGCTTCAACAAACCATAAAATAGAACAAATACAAATATATTAAATAACCACCTAGTTTATCAATATAATTGATACCATAATTGAACTAACATATATAAATGATAGAAAAAATATTTCCAAAAATATTCCTACAAGATTTATTGTAACAACTATTATTAATATAATAATAATCCAAAACAATGTTTTAATGATTCAGTAATCCATTAACTTTTATCCAATGTTAGTATTATACTTGTAATTATAACTAGTAACATATATATAAGTTATAATAAACAATAATTTCTATATTAATAACACTTGATGAATTTAAAATTATTTAAAAATGGAAATGTACACAGTATGTTATTCTAACCACACTGGGCATCAAAATGACATATAGTAAATTCCTACAAATTCCAAAAAAATCAAATATGGTTTTCACATAATTTAATGAAAATTCAACTATGTTTTATCAATTTTCAATATGTGATGTGTGTTTTAAACTTATTTATCTCTTAAAATAAAATACCATAGATTTGGTCATTAAAATAATATAATTATACAAAATAAATGTGGTTTACTTCTAAAATTCAAAAAATAAATTTATGACTATTTTCAAATCAAGTCAACAAGATATAATCATATTTTAGTTAGTTGTATCCATATAGTTTAATGAAAATATAGAAAAATATGCTTAGTTTTGAGTAAATGATGTTAATTTTGAACTAAAATAGCATTTTAATTTATAAAATATGCATTTTCTATCAATTTGGACACATGAAGAATTAAGAATGAAATATGGTTATTTAATACATGTTATAAATTAAACAAACATAGTCATTATAGGTTTTCATAATAATTAATATTTTTTGATTGGTTTAGAGTATGTGATGCAAGGTTTGAACATCTTTAACTCTTCAAATTGAAAAATTACACTTTAGGTAATTTGGAAAACATCTTGCTTCAGAATGGAATATGGTTCTTTCTTATAAGTCAAAAATGAATTGATGATAATTTTCTTATATTTTATTGAAAATCTTAGCTAATATTTTTAGTTTTGAGAGTGTTCCCTGGGTTTTAAAATAAAATATCATGTTTATATTAGAAACATGCACTTTTAGTCAATATAACCACACCAAGATTTAGAATGAAGAGAAATTAATTCCTAAATTCCCCAAACAAATCAAATATATTTTTAATAATGTTTTAAGAGTGTCCAAGTTTGTTTTCTTGGTTTCCAGTATGTGACACCAATTTTGAACTTCTTAAAATCTTAAAATGGGAAAATATACTTTAAGTTATTTTGGATGCACCGCACATTAAAATGAATTGATGTTCATTATTATATTATAGAAGTTAATCAAAGAAATTTTATTAATATCTTCCTGATAATATGATAATACCTACTCTTTTTTTACCATGTAGTGCATGTTTTAAACAAAAATAACATTTTCATACAAAAAACATACACTTTCAATTAATCTCATAACATCAAGCATCTGAATGATGTGTGGTTAATTTAAACATATCTAAAATAAATAAATTATAGTTTCTGTATAGTTTAATTTCAATTTTATGATGTATTTTTTTGGCTTTTAGTATGTCATACATGATTTAAAATTCATAACTCTTAAAATAGAAAAATACACTTTAGGTCATTTAGACTACACTGAATGTAGGCATGGAATACAGTATATTATTATAATAAAAAAATGAATCAAATATTTTTCCTATGTTTTCAGAATTAATTCAAGGATATTCTCATGGTTTTGAGAATGTTATGTGTACTTTGAACAAAAATAGAATTTTTATATTGAAAAAACACACTTTTAGTCAATATGTTCACACTTGGCATCAGAATGATATGAGTTTAGGTCATACCTGACCAAAATAAATAAAATAATTTTTTCTTAGGTTTTAGGGAAATATGAGTTTTTTTACTAGTTTTCAATATGTTATGTGTGTTTTGACCTCTATTGAACCTTAAAATGAAAAAAAATATTATTTAGGTCATTTTGACTACACTTCATGTTAGAATGATGTGTGGTGCATTAATACATGTAAAAAATGAATCTATAATCATTTTCTTATAGTTTCATAGTAATTTAAAACCATTTACTTAGTTTTGATAAATTTATATGTGTTTTGAACAAAAATAGTGTTTTTATATTGAAAACAGTCACATTTAGTCAATCTAACCACAAATGAAAATACAATGTCATTATGTTAATTTCTATATAACACAAATGAAAATAGATTTTTGTTATATGGTTTTATAATAATATGAGTATATTTTATTAGTTTTGAATATATGACTCATGCTTTGAAGTTCAATATCTTTTAAAATGGGAAAATAAACATTAGGTTATTTTGACTACACCGGGTACTGTAATGATAAGAGGTTCATTCTTATAGTTTATAAATGAATAAATGAATTTTTTTTCTATAGTTTCATGAAAATATGAGAATTTTTTTTTTCTCAATATGTGACACATGTTTTGAGGTAAAAAACAATTTTATATTAAATACACACACTTTAATAAAATTTGACCACATTAAAAATTAGACTGAGGTAAGGTTAATTATTACATGTTCCAAATGAATCAATGATGTTTATTATATAGATTCACAAAAAATTTACTGTTTTTTTAGATTTAAGTATGTGATTCATGTTTTAAACATATTTAACTATTAAAATGAAAATATATATATATATATTCATTTTGACAGTTACACATGTTGAAGTGATGTGAAGTTCATTCCTATATTTCTCAAATGAATTTTTGAAACATTACCTATAAATTCATGATAATCTAATAATATTTACTCCATTTTAATTATGTGACGTCTATTTTGAACTAAAATTAAAATTTTATATTTAAAACTAAAAAACAATGGAATTCATCTTATAAATCAAAAATTATTGTAAACTTGTCTAGTAACTATATAATTATATAATAATTATCTATAATAAAAATATAAAACCAATTAAAATTGTAATCACAATATTATATCAATTATGAAAACCAAAAAAAGATTGATATTATGCCTCATATATACTTTTTGAGTGTATGATCCTGACCAATTAAGCCAGTATGATATTTTCAATAACTAACTCGTAGTTTTTATCAAATTTATATAACACATCAAGTATCATGAGTTTATATTATGAATAAATCTCTTTATCATGGTAATTATCATTGGTGATCATTACAACGGAAATGATACATTTTCATGTAAATAGTAAATCACATATCTTAGTGTGCTTGTTTAATTTTGAAATAAAAACTATAAACTAGTTATTAGAAGTCATATACCAACACCTTATATATACTCATTTTCATCCAACATGTTCTTCTAATTTAGGAAATTGTTCTATAGTCAACTTTAACATATGTTTTTAGATGATAAAATTAAATAATTATGTTGCAGATAAATTATGGTTCAAATTTTTTTGTTAATGTAACTAGAATCATGAGGTGGAGAACATATTTTCTATATCTTAAATAAAAATAATATATATGTATATATAACATATTATACATAAAAACTCACATAATACTATATATTTATTTCAAATTATTCTTTTTTTCATTAATATTTGAACTTTTTCCAAAAAACATTTAATCCCAATTCCCCCTTTATTTTCACTTTTAATATACATGACACCCACTCCACTAGCTCTAGCATGAAATTTTGAGGGAGTCCCAAAGAATATATCTAATGAATCGATGCTCTATTATACAATATCTTTCATTTCCAAAATCTTAATGTACTATTTCTCATCTATATAATCATGACTGTAAAAAACATTCATTAATTTTAATTCTATTTTGAAGGGATCATATTTTCATCATTACTTACTAAAATTCACATTTACACATCAAAAATTATCAATTTTTACTATAGTCTTATTATCTACCCATCAACATCATAAAATTATAACATTAAATAATTATATTTAAAGAATAAAATTTATGGTTATTATTAAAAGAGGTGGTAAATTGTATTTTGAAAACTTTAAACTCATCCAAACAATATACCTCTTAATGTAATATTATCATACTCATAGCCCATCTGATAAATAGATATAAAGGATAAGAAACATAGATTATCTATTTTTATCAATGTTTATTTTTATCTTAATCATGGTTACATTTATAAAAAATAGTATTGAATTATAAGTATGAGTACAAACTTTTTATTACATGTACATTAGAAAATACTTGTAAAAATAAGCAATAAAATAGCTTGTAATAGTAAAAATTACATGCAAGCTATATTAAAAGAATTTACTCATTCAACCTTAAGTGTAAATGTTGTAAATAACATTGTGTCAAGGTTTCCAAGGTATTATACTTACTGTAAATTTTGTGTTTCCTTACCAAAAAGTCCCTTTATATGATGTTTAGAAGATGCACATTCTTCTTATATTCAGAATACCTCATTCGTAACGATGATTGGTATATGTCTTCTTAGATCTATAATCCATTGATTTGAGGGATCAGATTCATATTCTTATTATCCCTAGAATCCCTTAATTGGAATAATGATCTTATGTTGAATATAAATGAACATTTTCTTAAGGAAACAACCCTAAATAAGATTCATTAGAATGAAAAATCTCTAAATAATTACAAATACTAAGGATGACTAGTTCGCACTAATAAATATTCTGAAAGCTTAAGTTTCAAAAAAGTATCTTCTTCAAACTCTTCAAATAACTGAATATTTATATGAAAATATACAACTGTAATATTTCTATGTTTTTAACAATGTCCTTGGACAACTATCTCTTCAAAAGCTCATAATTTTATGGAATAACTAAATTTATTACGTAGTTTTTATTTAGAACCATTATAATTCTGAAATTATTCATTATAATAGAAAAAATTATTATATATTCCAATTGAAAAATTTATTCAGTCTGATAGACTTCATTATTTATTCTTAATCTGATTAAATTAATGAAGTTATGTCTGATGTATTTGATCCTTGTTCATTCTGATGGTCATTAATTTTTTCAATCAAATAGACAGAACAAACATTTAACCACTAATTTAAATAAAGTTCACTCCTATAGATCAGATATATCTTCAGTTCGATGGATTGGATTGATATATATAATTTTTATATTTAGAAATAACAAGACCCATTTCTATGTATAGTAGAATGTAATTTTTTTACATAAAACATACTAATACACTAGAACATGGAAAATAATGTAAAAATGTTTTTGAGAAGGATTTTGTGATTTCTATAACTAAAAAAATAGAAAAAGTAATAAGTAAATTCTACCTCAACAAAAATTCCATATATTCAAAGTACCATGTCTTTTTGATGATTTTAAAGTAGTAAATATTCACATAGATTTGGGTTATGTAATTGACTCCCGATATGTGTATCACATTATCCAAAACATTGACTCCACTATTTTTAATTGTATTATGTTCATCATGTTCATTTGTGTTGAATGTATAAAAATTAATTTAATATCCATTTTATGATAATACATGAAAAATTTTCCCTTTATATAACCATTAAAATTTTCTAAAGATATATTTCGAAATTGAAACTAACTCTTTATAAATGTGACAATGAAACAAAGGAATAAATGGTTGGTTGTGTGGATTTGATATCAATACTTCATTCTTTATTAGACTCAAGTTTATAATAATTTTCTTATCTATTTGAACATATGGAAGAACCTGCACACTTATAAAAATCATATAAGTAAGCATAAAACTAATCTATTATGAATATTTTCATAACATATATTCCAAAAATTCTTTCACCATCAATGAACCCATCATAATGATATTTTTTATAGCAAATTTTATCCATGCTAGATAGGTATTAATTACTTAATTTAATGGATTCTTCTACAATATAATGCTTCATTATAAAATGGCCTTGTTAGCTTTGTTTTTTATGTATCCCATCAATATCTTCATATATATTTTAATAGGTTACATCCATTTGAAATATATCAGGCCACAAATTTGAATCTTCTTTACCAAATGAATTATCAAGTGAATCATGATATCAAAGAACGATGGTGAGAAGAACATATCTATTTCACAAAAAGTTATAGGAATAACTTTTTTCCTTTTTGGAAACTTCATCGAGTAAATAAATTTTCAAAATATATATTTGAAAAAATATATCATTGAATAGTTATTGTGTGTTGACATATTTTAGCAATACACATCATATTTTTATGATCACATAATCTTGAATAAAAATATGGAATCATGTATTTTAATAATTTTTAACTTTAGTTCATTCATCAATAAAAAATTATTGATATTTTATTAATACCCTTCTTAAACCTTTACATTTTTTAAGAAGTTACAAATCCATAATATCTCTTTCCAAGAGTTATTGTGATAATATAACAGTTGAAAGGTTTATTTCCCATCACTCACTCATGTTAAAGCTTCCATATTTCCCATTTTCATAATTTATAAACAAGACTTAATACCTTATGTGGCCTTCCTTTGTGTATTTAAAAATGTGTCAATTACATTATCACGTATATTTTTGTCAATATGCATGATTTCTAAAAACAAAATTCCATAAAAACTCTTCTCGTAATGAATTTCAGAAATTTGATCTTTTTTTCAACCCACTATCAGATTTTTTTAGAAAAAAATTTAACAAATACATTGATGATATCCTTTATCTTATCAATTAGTTTTTCTCCTGCTAATGGAGGAGGTGAAAACCCATTTATAATTTCCCATAAAATATATTCATCCAAGATAACCATTGATGTTTTCTAGGTAGAAATCTTTGAGGAATATAGTACACAATGTTTATAATATGATTCAACCTAAGTGACTATGTACCTTTTTCACATAAAGGACATTCTAAACTTCCTGTAATGGTATACCCTGAAAAATTATTATATGTAAGGAATTCATTTATCACACCTAATAACATGAATAAAAACATATTCTTTATTGTGATCATCATACGCTATAATTATTATATCCCATGATAATTTAAAATATTCAATAACTAGATAATAATAAATTATTGTATCATTATCAGAAAATATCATTCCCAAAATAAGAAATGAAAAAATATTTTTCTTTTGCTTTATTCATAATCACACTGGGAATGTAGAATTTAACAATATAATCCACTAAGTTTTGTGAGTGTTACTCTATGAACCATATAGAATAATTCTTTTTTGTAAAGAAATTGAAGATGAAATATTCACTATTAATTCACGAATCTCGGATACTCATTGTCAATTTTATTCTATTTAGGACTATTTTTGGGTTTCATAGAGTATTTTCCTAAATTATTATATCCACATACCATACCAATTTTCTTGTTGTATCCAAACATATATATATCTTTCAAAATATAATAATGACTAGAAAGTACCATACAATTTTTGATAGACATTGGGTTTTTTATTGTATCAAGATGCATCATACTTGAAAATTTTCTATAGACATTCAAACGTTTTCAGAAATAATATGAAGTCATTAGAGAAATAATCTATTTTTTCATAGATTATACCCATTGAAAATAATATTTATTTACCCATGTATGTTCAAAAAATATTATAATTCTTATATGAAATTATATCATTCAGCAAAGAATTTATCTCTTTGAAACTAGATCCACACCATCTGTTTACTAATTTAAGGTTATATAGTTTAAGTACTACTGATAATTTTTTATATATCATTATATCATCAAATAAGGAAAACTCTACACAATTATTAGATTTTTCAAAAAATTTAAAACAATCACAATGTTCATATTCTACCACCATTTTTAGTTCTTCAATATGATTTATATCATCGTATATACCTGTACTAATATTGGATAATTCATAAAATATATTATCATTCCATTTGATAGATACTTTTACCACTTCTTCACATCTGGTCCAACATGTGTAACTTCGATTAATTATATAACAAATAAATTGTTTTTCTAATCCATTTGGATTAATTTTCTTAGAAAAATAACAAAAAATGCAGACACGTTATTCTAGAGGGGTCATTTGTATTGTCTATTGAAATTTGATGAACACTTTTGGTATATCTCATTATTCTTTTACCCATTATTGGTCTAGCATGATAGATAGTAGGGTTTTTTGGGATGTGATTGTGGAAGCACTCGGGTTCAAACCCATCGAGGCCTTTTTTCATTAGTTTATTCTCTTTTGGTGTGTTTATTTATAACTCTCTAGAGTGATTTCTCTCCATCCATTCCACCTTTTCTCTACTAACCTATATTAATACAATGAATCCCATTTTTTTAGGTGTGTTTCATTTTTTAGGATGGTTTGGGTTTTTTGAAGTGGGAATGGTGGTGGTTCTATTTTCATTCACCAGTAATTTCTCTTTGATGCTTTTTATTTCATATTTGAGGAGTTATAACAATGTATATTCAATATGTGTATGTTTATGGAGCAAGAGAAGTGTGTATATGGGAAGTACAACATGGATTTTTTGTCTTAAATTTTTAATAATCATTATTTTCTATAATTAATGATGTCATGACCAATTTAAATTGTATAGTATTTGACTTGAATTCTAGAAAAATAAGAGGGTGATCTTCACATGTAATTTTTAATTAATCATTAGGTAAGTATATAATTACCTAAACTCGTAATTATTTCTTAATTGAAGATCTTATTGATTCAACCTCATCATACCATCACTTCATTATAGGATCAAAGTGGAAAATCACTCTATAAATGATCCAAACATTCACCAAAGTCTTTTAATGACATCATGGAATCATCATGTGCTAACATAGTCGGTCTCGATCACTTGCATCATTTGAGGATGATCGCATCATAATTATTATATGATGATGAATAAACCCTTTTTTTATCTATTGATGGATTTAAATAAGTGGATGATATATATCACTTTATATCTATACAACTACCTATAGGTCTTGAGAGATCATCTCTCTATCCATTGTGCAAAACAAATATGTTTTAGAAAGTGATATAATCAGATGTTTATTAAGCAATATTTAGGTTTGGAATATTTCCCAAAATACCCATTCTGATTTCTTAATTCTTAGTGAACCTCCTGTATTAATAATAATATAATTATTATTCACTTGACATGTCAATCAACTAACAATAAATTAATATCATTTATATTATTTTAAATTATAGCATTAATCTCAATCTTCATATCCTCCTTAACATTTTCCGAGCCTTAAATATTGACTATTTATTTAGTTAATAAATATCACTGTATTATTTTATTATAAATATAATAAATGTTATAATTCACAAACATTTAAAATAAATATTTATTATTAAAATTTCACTCAGTTATGTTTTCATAAAACGTTTGATTAAATTTTGGTGATCAACCAACCACAAAAAGTTATTAAACCGTGAAGAAAGAATAATATTCATTTTAAAATGTTAAATTAAACATTGAATTTAACTAAGATTGTGGATACACATAGTGTATTGCCCTATCATTCTCTTTGCCTATTGAAATTTAAAGTGATGCATAATGTTAAAGATTATTATATAACCAAACACCGTGGGACCCGTAGATAAATAAGTTAATATCATAATGACATACAACCTCCTATGAGTGTATATTGTGTAATATAGTCTCTTTAAAATTATAACTCTAATCAAGAATGTCGAGCACTAGTTTCCTAAACTAATGTACTTGATTTCTCCATCTATGAATTTCTTGAAATGAACTTTCCCATTAAACATTATGGCCATATATTTATCTAGGAAGTTCAATTTCAAATAAATGGTTTGACATATCAACTTTCTTTAATAGAAGAAAAGGGATAAATCCTTCCTCACATTATCCATTAATGAAATATAACTCATGATGAACGTAACATATCCTACTTATTCATGGATATATTTCATCAAAGTTTCCATCAATACGTCAATGTACATGACTTATTGTATTCATTAATGATAATCTTAAAGTATAAGGATCAATAAACAAGTCCATATATAAGAACATCCAATGAAAAATTAAAATATGGAATTCTTACTTGTATTTGGGTTCTCATAAGCTCCCATATAGGATATTGCCAAGGGTGAACACCATGAGAAGGTGTCTCAATGTCTTGTGTGTTTACTACACCTGATAATATGTTGTGTATGTGTCATGTCAAACAAAATAATCAATTCACAGATCATTTATTAAACAATACTATTGTGGAGCCTCAAAATTATCATCATAGTAGGGAACTATTATGTCCCTCCAGTGTGACAAATGTTCTTGGGTCATTATCACAAACTATTTCATGTAAAGGAACAATCATGATGTAATAAAAAAATATTAATATTCAGAACATATAATACATGTAATCATCAATTACACAAATGTTGATTCTAGGGCACTTACTCCTTCAGACTCCCACTTACCCAAGAGCAAATTTATAATAGCCTTTAGTCCACTAACTCTCATATGATACTCATACCTATTTAAAATAAATTCTTTAGGAATAGGTCCACCATATTTTTTCAAATCAATAATATACTCACTATAAATTCACCACATTGATTTAAGAAATGAAACTTTTGAACTATATACTTTTTCATTTGATGTGACCTTGGTTGTTTAGAAGGATTCACCATTGTGGTGTTATCATAGTAAACTGTGACAGGTTCATGACTATTAAGCACCATATTTATCTCTTGGAAAATGTTTAGAATCTAAAATTCTTCCTTGACTACGTAAAACTCCAAAATATACTCGAAATACATTGTATAATTAATAATAACGTGATTATTTAAACTCTTTTATCTCATGGATCCTCCGTTGAGAAAAAATAAATATATTAACTATGACTTAAAAACATTTAGATCTACTTAATAGGTTTAATCTATATAATACTTGATTAAAATATCTTTATATATTTAATAAATCATGAAAATATCCATAGAATTCCTCATATTCTTAAGAATATCCTTAAAAAATATTCAATATCATTCACCTAGATTAGTTTGGTATCTTTATACCATTTTCAAAGCATAGGAAACATCAATAATAAACATAACATGAAATATATGATAGATCCTATCATATAAGAGTATATGATCTTACTCAATTTTTCTTCTTCCTATTGTTTCTGAGGACACGTCTTCTTGGAAAGATGTGTACCATGTGACACTGGAAGAAATACCCTCTTTGATTATTTCATAATTAACCTATTTAGTATCTAGTCAATGTATATACTTTGAATTAGTCCAATAAGATAATTTGATCTACCATGAATGATCTTGGCCCCTCGAATATAGGCTATTTCAGCTAAGACCTTTATGGATAATCTCTTTATTAAATAAGCATTAATATCTTGTATGTTAGGTATATCATTTATAATTATTAATACATCATCAAACATATAATACTTTGAATATTATTTTACTCCTAATAAACTACTTTTAAATACATGGATATTGTTCATTATTAATGAAACTAAATTCTTTAATAGTATTAACAAATAGAATTTTCCCGAACATGGATGTTTTCTTTAAACTATAAATGGATCTTTACAAATTTTATAGATTTTTAGCATTTTATAGAGTCATAAACCCTTCTGTTAGTTTCATATACACATATTTCTACATTTTACCATTACGGAAGGTAGAATTGAATTCCATATTGTAAATCTCATAGTCATGAAAAGATGCTATAGAAATTAGAATTATGGTGGATTTTAACATGGAAACTGTAGAAAATGATCATCAAATTCAATTAATTAACATTGTTTAAGCACTATAGATACTAGTTATTCAGTAAAAATACTAACATAACCTTCTATAGTTAGATTTATATTTAATACCCATTTTCAACCAATGGGATTTACACCTATTGTAGGATCAATTAGAACCTAAAATTGGTTCTGATATATATAAATATAACCCAACTCAAAATTAATGGCTTCTTTACATCTTGTATCTTTTTTGGTTTCTATTTACTCTTTGTGGGGTATAGTATCATCATTGTAATCCAATAATGACTCACCATCATGTGTGACTAGAAAACCATATCTCACTAGTTCTATTACCTCTCTATTTTGTCATATAGGATACATGTATTGCTGGAAAAATTTATTCCATGGGTGTTTATAGAATCTATCCACATACCAAATCTTGTGTATCTTGAGAAACAATGTTATCTAATCCAATATTTCACCCATTATCACTTTTGTGGATTTGTTCCCTCTAAAATAATATAATATATGAATAAACAATGATATTTTTACCTGAGGGATAATATATGAAGTATCCCCTCCTATCCTGATGATAACCCTCAAATATACACTTCATGCCTCAGGAATATAATTTGTTACTTGATCCATCATTAAAAAAACCTCACATCCCCATGCATGAATATGTGACAATATAGGTATCTTTTCACTCTATAAATCAATGGGAATATAATTTTCTTCTTTATTTGGAACTTAGATTAGTATGTATGTATTCGTGTGTAATTCATATCCCCAAAAGGATCTGTCACACCTCGACCCGATGCTTTATTTTATTTTAATTATTTTGGATCTTTTTTTGAGCAGTTGGTTGAGCCGGTTTTATTTTAAAAGAAATTGGGGTTCATATACGGGTGTGTAGCTATACGCTTGACTATGTGTAGTGACCAAGCTTAATAATAGAATGTTTTATTATTAAATTTATTATTACAGTGGAACACAACTATATCCACTACCATACACGCATCTGTGTGCAGTGTCCAGACCCAATAATTAATGCAATTATATTCTTGTGACTGGTTTTATTATTTTAATTTTATTATTAGTATTGTTTTTATTTAAGTTAATATTTCAATTAGGTTATGATTTTTTAAGTCATTGTTATAATTATAAATTTATTAGAGTTACTGTTTTTATTAAAATTTCTAATTATTATTATTTCTATTATTAGTGAAAATATATTCTTAAATTAGTATAATTATGAAACTATTAACAAGTTATTATTAATATTATTACTTATATAGATATTTTTATTATTAGTGTAGTGATTTTATTTTATTATTTCATTTTAGTTTTTTTAAAAAATTTATTTAGTTTATTTAGGAAACCCTAGGGGGTGTGTCGCACCCCCCACCTCTTATTCTCCCTTGAGGCATAGCGCCACCCCTGGTGCTTGTGTGCAAGAACCAGCAACCCCGGGCCCCTTCTCCTATGGGTGCACAGAATACCTCCCCTCGCCGCTACCTTGCTCTAGCCTCCCATTTCTGGTGACCTATTTCTCTGACCTCCCCCTAGTCGCATGATGTGTAACCCCTTCTCCTTTCATCTGACCATCCCGGTAGCCTAACCTACTCCCTACAACCCCTCATGCTCCCGACCCTCCACCCTTCTCCCTCTTATGGGTGTTGAGCCCTGCTCTAGCCAGCTCTGCATCCAGCTACACTACTCCCTTCCCAGCGTGCCTCTGGAAAAACTAACACCCCATGTCTGTTATGTTTATGACATGACATACCTCTGGTGTCTCTCCCAATTTCTCGGTTGGACTCTCGCACCCTCGTTGCAGGTGTTTTCCTTTTATTTTGGTTGATTTCTTCGGTTTTTAGGTTGTTGGGATAGGGTTTAATACCTCATATGATACAATTTTTATGTAATTGATTTAGTAACTTGTTTTTAGGGTTTAATCGTGTTGTTTGAGGTGCGATAGGCATGTGGTGGTTTTAGAGAACCTTGGTTGTGAATTTTTTCTACATCAAGGTTGTTGGTACGTCATATAGAATTGTTTCTTGATGAATTATTTTTTCTATTTAATTAATTTATCATGTTTATAACTTGGTTCTTTTGTGATAATTTTATTTTACTTGAGATTTAATATATTTTTTGATCTATTTAGTAGTGTTTTTATATGTTATGAGTTCTATTATTTTTATGAAAAAACACTTGTCTAATGGTTTATCGTTGTTTTATAAATTTTTTTGTTATTTTATTATGATGCTCAAGGGATGTGAATTCTATTTTGACATGGAATTGTTGTGCATTTGGCCTTAGAAGATAATTTTGGGTGGGATTTTGTGTTAAATTTCTTGTGATACTACATGGAGTTATTTCATAAACTTTTTAAGTGGTTTATTAAATCTTATAAAGTTTGTGAGACATGTATGGATATTGTTTTTCTATGCATATGTTTTCAAAAGTGGGGTTGAGTAAGAAAATTGAGTTTGTGTCTGTGTGTTCCATATTGTGCATTTCTCAATATGTATTGTAAATTATTTTAAAATGTGGAAAGTATGTTTTAATGTCTATTGGATATACGTTTGGTTTTAAAGTGTCTTAACCTACTTGAAATTGAGCTTATTATTGGAGAAAACCCATAACGTGTTATTTAGAAATATTTTATAGATTTTTAAGTGTATAATTGTTTTATTATATTATATGTGTAGTGTGTTAGACCTCGATGAAATGGTTTTGGGTTCCAAGTGTAGAGGATTCCTACATGAACATGCATAGGGTAAGGCATATATATATATATATATTCCCTCTTTGTGCATATTCCATCATGGTGGAGGGAGTATGTGCAATACAGCTTGGGTGTATATAAGTCACGACCCCCTCCCCACAGAGTTTACCCCTCCTGGGCCGGCAATGTGAGAAGGGAGATAATGACCCCCGATTCCCACCTCTAGTAGGCCCCGGGTTGAAGACTAGCATCGAGGGTATAGTAATCACACAAATGGGAGGCATTACTCTCTAAGAGAACACATGCGGAAGAGAGAGATAAGATAGACACCAATCAACTCCAACTCAGAACTGGAATTATGAAATAAACCCAAGTGCACATATGTAATGCCAGGAAAAAGTACTACAACTGAAAGGGGAAAAACTGCAGGTACCCAAAAAAACGTAAAAACAGCAGTGACCATAAGCCCGAACAGCTCCTGCAACAACAAGCTAGTAGTAACCAGCCTGATATCCAACCTACTCTAAGTGACCTAAAAAACTATTTATATATATGTAGGGTGAGTATAATAGTATACTCAGAAAGATCATCCCTGAAGCCTCTCATGAAAAAGTAAATAAATCATTCTAAAGAACAGTGAAACAAGTGAAACTAACTTGTCACCTAACAGGTATATTAAGTTCCCAACCTAACGATGGCTACTCTCACCAAGTAACGCATACAAGAATATAGCATATAATAAAGAATATCGAGGGTAACCTGCTACTACATCCCCACTAGTTTGCCGCTTTTCCCCAACGACATACGTCCTGTGCATCTCTCTCTAAAGGCTTGCCCAATGACACCTGGGCTAACCTCCACAATCTGCACCACATGCACCACAAAGGATTTCCCACAGACACCTGGGAAAGGCACCACTCCATCCTCACAACAAAAAGTAACCAGGTAGTTTCCGGGAGCCACCATAGCTCGCATAATGTTTATCATACATCGGGTATCATACCTCAATCCATTACATACCATACACCAAGTAAGGATCCTCAATCCATCACAGCCTATACACGTTACACATATAGTAGTCCATAGGATACTATATCCAGAATATATGTGTGTGAATAACCACAATCCATTACAGCCCTCTACACACATATATGAGGAAAACTAACTGTTGTGCCTAATGGAACTGGTATCTACCAAGAGAAGAGAGCAGGGTTAAATGGGGTAGTCATCCATTAATCCTCCCACCAGAATGTTGGGGAAAACACCACCCACAGGGCCCAGAATCCCCAGGATGCCAGTTTCCCTTACTGATAGGTTGGAGTAGCATATAAAACACAAAAAGTACAGAATATACTATAACTCCCAACCACACTATGGGCATAAACTATTCTTAGACACACCTGCAACTAACGTCTCTCGGACTCCGGGCTACCACTTCTAAGACTAGGTATCCTATAAGCACAAAACCATTTAAAAGCTTTACTAGATTACTTCATTCCCTTTTTATCAATTCCATTGTACGTTAATTACTTCTTCAAACATTAATTAACCATGAATAATTCCACATTAAATTCCATTAACACCACATCTAAAAATTCCACTATCTTTTCAAAAGTTCTCAACCTCATCATTAAGTTTCAAAAAACTCAAACCCCATTGGTTAACATCATTTATTCAAAATATCATTACAGAATTACTTTCCCATATTCCCAGGCATTCTAGAAAAGCATCCTATTATACTAAACACAACGGGGCTCGACACGGTGAGTATATGTACTACTCGTTGAGTCTTTTCCACCTATAGCAAGAGTGTAGACACATTCTCCCTTGAGAGGCTAAACACCGAAAGCACATGGCATACCCCATGTGTCTTCACCTCTTTCGGAAGAAGGGTAAGCAAGACCAGTTGCCTTGAGTAGTGGGGAAAAGTAAAGCAAATAAACAAGAAAAGAAACACTAAGCAACCAACAATCACATCCATACCATTCCATCATACCTGGTGTCCTCCCCGACAACCACATGCATAAACCGATGAATCTCGCCACTCTAGGCATCATTCGCTGCCACAACCAAAAGGCTTTTATTCCCCCACATATCACAACACCCCTCTAGGGTAACATCACAACACAAGCAGTATAAAATCAAACACCTTCACATTAATTGGGATCTTATCCCTTTAACAAATAAGAGGGTAACTCATAACCCTTCAAGAAATTTCATGTAACACCCCGAGATTTTATGAAAAATACTCTTTTTAATTTCATTAATGTATTGTGTTGTACGCTACCCCAAAAGAAGCTTGCACAACACGCATCCTTGACTTGCCTTACAATACACGCAATCACGACCTTCCTCGATAGCATGTGTAGTACGCAATACCGAGTTTCACTAAACAACGATATGCTATTAAAATATTATTAAAACTAGCCGTTATGAATAGTAATATCCACCTTTTAAAATTTTAGAAATTTTAACTCTCAAAATGGATTTCATTTTTGGATTCGGAGTATCGAATTTAGCATAAGGTAAAATTTTGGTACTTTTCAGATAACTTTCATATTCTGATGAATAGTGAAAATTATTAAATTTTAATTAAAAACAACTTTTTTAATCGAAATAATTAATAGTGCTAAATTATTAATTTGAGTGGGTTTAAAGTATATTTAGAATATATTTTTACAATTTAATACAATGTTTTTCATTGGATGTAATTTCACATTTAAACCAGACATAAACAAGTGTCAATCATTTGATAGTTATTATCTATTAAAAACACGCTATTTGTTTTGACGACGGGAATTAATTTTTAAATTAATTAATGCAACTGATATTTTTTGAATTTGGTAAAATAGACAAAATTTTTGAGTTCATAATATCAAATATAGCTTAGGCTTAATTTTTGGTATTTTTTCGGAAACATTCATTTTTTGATGAATAGTGAAACCACTAAGTGGTAGTTTAAAAAAATAAATTTTTCATAAAACTTAATTTTACCGCTTCTGTGAGTGGAATTTCAAAAATCCGAGATACATGGTTGATGTCAGTATGTAAAATGTGGTTCAATGAGATGAAAATAATTTTTGGTGAATAGTAACTTTTTACTTTTTTTTACCACGGTTAAAAGTAAATAGGGTAATTAAGGGTAAAAATGATATTATTATTACCCTAACACATGTCATAATTCTATTGGATAAGTTTAATTCGACCAAAAACAACCTTAGGAATAAAATATGACCATTTAGGCCCACTTGGATTAGATTAGGACATTTATTATTATTTAATTCAAAGAAGAGTTAAAAGAGTTAAAATCAATGTTTATTTACTAAAACATTTTTAATATAGGGTTATACATAAGATAAATTCGATTTTAAATATTCATTAGAAAGATAATAAGACTTCCTACATAATGATATTTCATTTATAATTTTTAGAAATTAAATAATTTAATTTATTTATGACACAATGATGATGCAGTAATTACCATAATAGTGAAAATTAGAATAATTGATATTATAAATACCCAAATAAATACAATTTGAGACTTTTTATGAATTCCACTAATTTTATAGGTTAATATGACATGTTAGTATTGATTTAATTAACTTTTTTAGAACTAATAATTCTTTTATGATTTTAAAAAAAAATCAATTACTAAATAGTGTCAAAATTGACATAAAATAGTTTTTAAAACAAATATTATATTATTAATTGTTATTTTATTCCTAAAAATCTAAGGTTCGGCCAAATGACTTAGATAAGGTTTTATATATTAATAATAAACAACTTGTGGTTCTTTTGGATTCTTATAGTAAGTTTATTAACCTTATAGTATAAAAACACAAGAAGACACGATAAAAGTAAAATTATTTAAGTTAAGGTTAAATCTAAATGATAAGGATAAAATAGGAACCTAAACTTGTCTAAATTCTATTGGATGAGAGGATTTTGACCCATCCCCACCTTATCTTCTAAATAAATCAATTTGGAGCTATTTAAAACCGAACTTGATTTTATAATAAAATAATATTTTTAGTTTTTCCAAAGGAGCCCCTCTCCTCCCTTATAAAAGGGCACCTCCTCCCTCTCCTCCTCACACCAACTTGAGCATTAAAGCTCGGACAACCCCTGCCAAAATCTCTTCTCCACTTCCCTAGCATCATCCTAGAGGTCCTGGTCTTCTTCAAAGACCATCCTTAGTTCTTTAATTGGAGGTTAAGTGAAGGCGCGTCAAAAAGAGGTAATATCAATTACCGATCTTTTTCAATTTCTTTCTTCTTCAACTTATTCTTATTTAGTTGTTTCATGATAAATTAATAACATCAGTATTTCTTATATACTTATATGTTATTATAAATATTAAACAACTCTAATTAACCTTTTATCCATCCTACGGAAAAAGGAAATCACCGCGTGTGCGTACGTACGGAATACCATCTCCACGCCGTGGTGTAATCTATTTTCCACCACCACCTTACTTGGATGGGTATAATGGTGTAAATAATGACTATATATGACTATTATAAAGTGATATTGATTCTGAAATAGTATACATACACTCCAATACAATTCCACGATCATAGGAACGATATCATCACTCGTGCGTACGTATGGAATATCGTCTCCACGATGTGATGCGACTCGTTCTACATGATCTTAATTTCATAATGATTATATAAATTAATTGAATGAATGAATATGATATATGTTACACTAATACCATTATTGAAATGAGGTATCTATAACCTAAAGATAAGAATAAGAATTTATTCGACAAACACGCATAAGAACAAAAAGTAATAAACACCCGAATAACAAGTAGTAATGAAATATTACTAATAAGAAGCTAAGAATATGACCATATATGATATCATAACAATAAATATGATTCTGGAATAAGTCAATAACATTATTTAAATCGTTATACAGGAGGTTCGGACACTTACGAAGCATATCAGACCTAAGGTAAGGGAAAATATCACAATCTTATTTTTATCCGAGATTGTTTATACTTTGGTATTTACTAGGGTGTATTTTATCATCCACATCCATGTTTCCTCAATATGTAATATTATTTCCATTTACCTACTATTTTTTAGATCCTATTTTACCCTTCGGTTAGTTTTTATTACAAGATATGAAATGAATCTTTTGTCATTTTTCGTACGAGGTACTTTTTGACTTTTCCTACAAAAGTACGAGAAGAATGTTTTTTTTACTTATACGACATGAATGGATTTTTAAAAAATTATTTCCAAGAAGCTTCCTTTAAATGTTTTAAAGTTTTTTTTAATAAAATTCTTTTAGTTTAGAATGGTATGACATGTTAAGAAAGGAAAAAAAATTGAAGTAGAAAGGATATTTTCCTCAAGAATGGAGTTCAAGTGTTTTATCAAAATTATTTTCCATCTAAGAGAATAAAGGGTTCTGTTTCTATCAGTATTATTACATTAACTTGATTATGTGGTGATGGAATTATTTTCATGAATTCCTTTATCATATATGAATTGTTTTACGATGTCACGATGTTTAAGATTCCCATTTTTATTACATGGGTTATGCTATGATGTATGGTTTCTGATTTTGTGGCACACATATGAAACGATATCATTATGAGATGGGTGGGACCAATATCTACCTCCAATGCATTGGGTAAAGATTTTATATCTCAGGAGATAGACATGGCTGGAATGGTAGGTTATACCGGTTCAGTGAAACAGGACTGAAACGAGGGTGACTCGGTTCAAAAATGGACTTTGTCCACTAAGATAGTCTTGGCAATGAGTCTTGACTAATAAGAAATGATTCTCTATGATTATGTGTGTATGCCACAAAGTTTCATGTTTTAAGTTATGATTATTGGGATTACATTTCACTACTATGATTTATCCCATGTTATGAAATTTTGATCTCTTTTTGCAGGTTAATATTTCCAAAATATATGTTCTTATGAATATGATGTGATTGATATTTCTTTTGTTTACCCTTACTGAGCATTTGAGCTCACCCTTTTATGTTTTCTTTTCCCCAGGATATAAAGAAAGGTTTTACGTAATAAAAAGGATGATCTTTATGGGAGATGTTGAAGATATTTCACCACGATTAGAAGATTATATTCCAAGTTTCCAAAGACACTAAACTATTACGATCCTTGTGTGTGTGTTTTTGTTATGTACTAAGTATTCTGTAAAAGTAATGAAATTTCTATGTACGTCAGACTTAGGGTCTCTACAGTTGGTATCAGAGGAAAGGTTTAGTCAACCTTTGGAAACTAGGATGCGAAAACGTTAGTGAGATCCCTAGAGATATTTCTAAGGTATGTCTAGGGATGTCCCTAAGGATAAGTATACTTATAGGATACAGTCCTAGAACTATGGTAATGATCATAAAATTTAACCTAAGATGTTAGATATTTATGGTACTCCCCCTTTACTATGTTTTTTTTCCTAGCATGATTTTTGCCTCTCACACTATTCTTTTTGGGTTTTAGAAAATGGCTGGAAACAGGAAGATTCACGATAATGGAGGATATAATGGACAATGGAATGATATTCTTCATGAGCAACCAAATGAAACTGGATTTGGAAGTCCAAACATCATTATTATGCTGAATCATCAATCTCATAATATGATCAATAAACTCAAATTTTGTAAGTTTCCTGACTCAGCTAATAATAGAAAGATGGAGTTTCATGATGATCATGGAGGAAAGAAAGTTCAATTTCCCCTATGTAAGTCATGTGGGAAGAGGAATCAAGGAGAATGTTTCAAAGGAACTGGAAGATGCTTTGGGTGTGGAAAAGAAGGACATAAATCCAATAAGTGCAAAGGAAAAGGCTCAATTAACACCATGGATAAGGATAATGGTATTGCTACGACATCAACAATGGTTAAATGTTTTAGATGTGAAATGTACGGGATTTATGCAAACCAATGCCCTAAGATGAAGTCTCATGAAGAGAATCAGTATGGTCGTATGGGTAGTATTTATGTTGATGATGATGAAGATACTACAAATGATATGTGAGATGAAATAATTGTTGAAGCTCGGTCAATGGTTTAAGAAGGTAGTGGATTGATTACATGTTTATCAGGTGTAATTTTGTATAAGTAATCTCATAGTACAATGGAATAAAGAAACATCTAAGGATCGTTACATTGTTTTGTTTCCTTGAGTTTTGAAAGTGTATGATTAATGCTACCAGTATCCATGAAAGGTTATTCAGATATTTTTGGAATATAGAGGATTAGCGCATAATGAACGGATAAGGAAAAAAATGAAATGTTTGACAGTATTCATGAGCTCATGATTGATATAAGGACTAAGTGATATCATGGTTTGAGTATATAGAATTTTGAGGATTTCGGTATGTGGAAAGTTTTAACTTTTAACTGCATTCATGTTTTCACTAAGGTTCAATGGGTATTCAAGAGAATACATGATTAAGGCCTCTGAATGTTTGGAATGTGACCAGCAAGACATATCTTATGATATATGGGGATCAACGATGGTATTAAATCTCTGGTAATCGTTTTCACTATATTATGAGAGTGGACTGCAGTATTATGGATAATCCTAAAGATTGGAATGGATTATTTTGGAAATAAGTTATTATTATTTAAGGATAGAAGTTTTTTTTGATATTATTGATGGGATGTTATAGTAATATAGTTTTAGAAAAAGGAAAACCTGCAGGACGGGCGACAACCCATCGCGTCGGACAAGGCCGTGGGAATCGAACCCACAACCGAAGTGAGAATGGCCTTTATCGCCTACCACTGGCCTACAGGAAGTCCCTGTTTAGTAGAAACTAGTTTTATTATATTAAGAAGTATGATATATGAAGTATAAGTCCATTTTAGGAACCATATATCATTAATCTCACTATAGATGGACTTATGTATTTTTTGATAACTTTTCTAACCTTTTGTTTGAGACAGATGGAATGACCCATCATTCTATCACATGATCTGCTAACACATCACGAATGACAAATTCAACTTCATTTCTTTAAGAGATGAAGTGGAAATTTTCCAAAGAACGACCAACGGTGAGACTATACCAAAATCACGAAAGTATTTCTTTTAATTCCAATTTCATCAACTTTAGGGAAACGATCTTGAAAATGAAAAATGTTGTCCTAGTGCTCTTATATCTGATGAATTAGATGGTACCTTAGATCATCAAAAATTTATGGCTTTGTGATTGCTAGATTTTCCATAGCCATGTTCTCTACCACTCTCCATTAGAACATGATGGTTAGATTTCTCTTCCATATCCATATTTTCACCTATGTGGAAACCCAGTGATTAGTTTATTTGGGTAACCGTTACGTTTCATACTTTTGTTTTTAAAGATTGGTTTTGGTATTCCTTTTTATGATGTGGATTTATATTAAAGAAACATTCTAGTAGTAAACCATTTATAACCCCAACGAATTTTGAGGGTGAAATTCATTTTAAGGGGGGTAGAATGTAACACCCTGAGATTTTATGAAAAATATTCTTTTTAATTTCATTAATGTCTTGTGTTTTACACTACACCAAAAGCAGCTTGCACAACACACATCCTTGACTTTCCTTACATTACACGCAATCACGACCTTCCTCGATAGCGTGTCTAGTACGCAATACTGAGTTTCACTAAACAACGATATGCTATTAAAATATTATTAACACTAGCTGTTATGAATAGTAATAACCACCTTTTAAAATTTTAGAAATTTTATCTCTCAAAATGGACTTCATTTTTGGATTCAGAGTATCGAATTTAGACTATGGTGAAATTTTGGTACTTTTCAGATAACTTTCATATTCTGATGAATAGTGAAAATTATTAAATTTTAATTAAAAACAACTTTTTTAATCAAAATAATTAATAGTGATAAATTATTAATTTGAGTGGGTTTAAATTATATTTAGAATATATTTTTACAATTTTATACAATGTTTTTCATTGGATGTAATTTCACATTTAAACCAGACATAAACAAGTGTCAATCTTTTGATAGTTATTATCTTTTAAAAACACGGTATTTGTTTTGACGACGGGAATTAATTTTTAAATTAATTAATGCAACTGATATGTTTTGAATTTGGTAAATTTGACATCATTTTTGAGTTCACAATATCAAATATATCTTAGGCCTAATTTTTGGTATTTTTCTAGAAACTTTCATTTTTTGATGAATAGTGAAACCACTAAGTGGTAGTTTAAAAAAATAATTTTTTCATAAAACATAATTTTACCGCTTCTGTGAGTGGAATTTCAAAAATCCGAGAGACACAGTTGATGTCAGTATGTAAAATGTGGTTCAATGAGATGAAAATAATTTTTGGTGAATAGTAACTTTTTACTTTTTTTACCACGGTTAAAAGTAAATAGGGTAATTAAGGGTAAAAATGATATTATTATTACCCTAACACTTGTCCTAATTCTATTGGATAAGTGTAATTAGACCAAAAACAACCTTAGGAATAAAATATGACCATTTAGGCCCACTTGGATTAGATTAGGACATTTATTATTATTTAATTCAAAGAAGAGTTAAAAGAGTTAAAATCAATGTTTATTTACTAAAACATTTTTAATATAGGGTTATACATAAGATAAATTCGATTTTAAATATTCATTAGAAATCTAATAAGACTTCCTACATAATGATATTTCATTTATAATTTTTAGACATTAAATAATTTAATTTATTTATGACACAATGATGATGCAGTAATTACCATAATGGTGAAAAATTAGAATAATTGATATTATAAATACCCAAATAAATACAATTTGAGAATTTTTAAGAATTACACTAATTTTATAGGTTAATATGACATGTTAGTATTTATTTAATTAACTTTTTTAGAACTAATCATTCTTTTATGATTTAAAAAAAATCAATTACTAAATAGTGTCAAAATTGACATAAAATAGTTTTTAAAATAAATATTATATTATTAATTGTTATTTTATTCCTAAAAATCTAAGGTTCGGCCAAATGACTTAGATAAAGTTTTATATATTAATTATCAACAACTTGGGGTTCGTTTGGATTCTTATAGTACGTTTATTAACCTTATATTATAAATACACAAGAAGACACTGTAAAAGTAAAATTATTTAACTTAAGGTTAAATATAAATGATAAGGATAAAATAGGAACCTAAACTTGTCTAAATTCTATTGGATGAGATTATTTCGACCCATACCCACCTTAGATTCTAAAGAAATCAATTTGGAGCTATTTAAACCCGAACTTGATTTTATAATAAAATAATATTTTTAGTTTTTCCAAAGGAGCCCCTCTCCTCCCTTATAAAATGGCACCTCCTCCCTCTCCTCCTCACACCAATTTGAGCATTCAAGCTCGGCCAACCCCTGCCAAAATCTCTTCTCCACTTCCCTAGCATCATCCTAGAGGTCCTGGTATTCTTCAAAGACCATCCTTAGTTCTTTAAGTGGAGGTTAAGTGAAGGCGCGTCAAAAAGAGGTAATATCCATTACCGATATTTTTCAATTTATTTTTTCTTCAACTTCTTCTTATTTAGTTTTTTCATGATAAAGTAATAACATAAGTATTTCTTATATACTTCTATGTTATTATAAATATTAAACAACTCTAATTAACCTTTTATCCATCCTACGAAAAAAGGAAATCACCGCGCGTGCGTACGTACGGAATACCATCTCCACGCCGTGGTGTAATCTATTTTCCACCACCACCTTACTTGGATGGGTATAATGGTGTAAATAATGACTATATATGACTATTATAAAGTGATATTGATTCTGAAATAGTATACACACACTCTAATACAATTCCACAATCATATGAACGACATCATCACTCGTGTGTACGTACGGAATACCGTCTCCACGATGTGATGTGACTCGTTCTACATGATCTTCATTTCATAATGATTATATAAATGAATTGAATGAATTAATATGATATATGTTACACTAATACCATTCTTGAAATGAGGTATCTATAACCTAAAGAGAAGAATAAGAATTTATTCGACAAACACGCATAAGAACAAAAAGTAATAAACACCCAAATAACAAGTAGTAATGAAATATTACTATTAAGAAGCTAAGAATATGACCATATATGATATAATAACAATAATTATGATTCTGGAATAAGTCAATAACATTATTTAAATCATTATACAGGAGTTTCGGACACTTACAAAGCCTATCGGACCTAAGGTAAGGGAAAATATCACAATCTCATTTTTATCCGAGATTGTTTATACTTTGGTATTTACTGGGGGTATTTTATCATCCACATCCATGTTTCCTCAATATGTAATATTATTTCCATTCACCTACAACTGTTTAAATCCTATTTTACCCTTTGGCTAGTTTTTATTACAAGATATGAAAGGAATCTTTTGTCATTTTTCGTACGAGGTACTTTTTGACTTTTCCTACAAAAGTACGAGAAAAATGTTTTTTTAACTTATACGGCATGAATGGATTTTTAAAACATTATTTCCAAGAAGCTTCCTTTACATGTTTTCAAGTTTGTTTTTAATCAAATTCTTTTAGTTTAAAATTGTATGACATGGTAAGAAAGGAAAAAAAATTTGAAGTAGAAAGGATATTTTCCTCAAGAATGGAGTTCAAGTGTTTTATCAAAATTATTTTCCATCTAAGAGAATAAAGGGTTCTATTTCTATCACTATTATTACATTGATTTGATTATGTGGTGATGGAATTATTTTCATGAATTCATTTATCATATATGAATTGTTTTATGATGTCACGATGTTTAAGATTTCCATTTTTATTACATGAGTTATGCTATGATGTATGGTTTCTGATTTTGTGGCACACATAAGAACGGTATCATTATGAGATGGGTGGGACCTATATCTCCCTCCAATGCATTGGGTAAAGATTTTATATCTCATGAGATAGACATGGCTGGAATGGTAGGTTATATCAGTTCAGTGAAACAGGACTGAAACGAGGGTGACTCGGTTCAAAAATGGACTTTGTCCACTAAGATAGTCTTTGCAATGAGTCTTGACTAATAAGAAATGATTCTATATGATTATGTGTTTATGCCACAAAGTTTCATGTTTTATGTTATGATTATTGGGATTACATTTACCTACTATGATTTATCCCATGTTATGAAATTATGATCTCTTTTTGCAGGTTAATATTTCCAAAAGATATGTTCTTATGAATATGATGTGATTGATATTTCTATTATTTACCCTTAATGAGCATTTGAGCTCACCCTTTTATGTTTTCTTTTCCCCAGGATATAAAGAAAGGTTTTAGGTAAAAAAAGGAAGATCTTTATGGGAGAGGTTGAAGATCTTTCACCAAGATTAGAAGATTATATTTCGAGTTTCCAAAGACACTAAACTATTACGATCCTTGTGTATGTGTTTTTGTTATGTACTAAGTATTCTGTAAAAGTAATGTAATTTCCATGTACGTCAGGCTTAGGGTCTCTACATTTCAAACAATCCAAACTTAATCCATCTTGAATTAATAGATTTATAAATCGTTGGTTCCAAAATCGGGAACCTAACCCATAAGATATCACAAAAGATTAAACATGCTTACTATGACAATTTGATCAACATAAAATTAAAAAAATAACCAGATTTTTTTTCATGCCTCTTTATATTTAGCCAACCAATTATCAATTAATCCTTGTTTACGTTCCTTACCAATTTCCATCAAGAACATCAACTAAGAAAAGAAAGCATAGATATCACACTATCTATCAAACCAAGAGGCAACAACATAGGATCGATAAAATTTATTTATCCAGTTAAAATATATTTATTAAGTCCATTAAATTGTCATCCAGTGGGATTAAACATGCTAACAATACTATTGCACGTAAAAGAAAGAGATGCAACGAATCCTCTACCTCAAGGTTTTTGATAAAAACCCCAACTACAAAGAACGCACAAGAGAGTCGGGTTGTTTCTCCAAAACCCCGCCTTAGATCTCTCCTCCTAGCAAGATCAAGACCAAATCTCATTATATTTGGCATCCCCACACTTAGATCTTCCCATAACAGGTGTAGATCTAAGAAACCGAGGGAAGAGAAGAAGTAGATCCAAGTGGATCTAAGAAACCAAACAAGAACGATCACATACCTCAAGAAACCGGCTTCGATTCACCAATAGAAGCCTTCACATCACCTCCAAAACACTTGGGAGAAGTTCTATTACCTCCAAGGGAGGGTAATCTGGAGTTATGGCTACTTAAGAGCTTAAAAACCCATTTAGAGGTAAAATGAGTTAGATCCACATTTTTAGGATCTATATTTAAGTGGTCGCTTGGTTAGTTCGCACTGTTTGAAAAACCGTGCGCTAACCATGCGTAGGCCACTGCCTTGATGACCCCTCTTTCATGGTTTGGCTGCATGGTTAGACAAATTGTGTGCCACCTGTGTGAGAGCTAATACCTCCAAAATTAACTATGCACGGTCTGGCTACACGGTTTAGACAAACTGTGCGCAGCCTGTTCGAAAGCTACTTCCCTTTAGTTTCCTTAATAGTCCACCCAAACACACCTCAAGTCACCTTAACATCCTAGAACACCTCTAAAACTTCATTTTCACAATTTAATCGGATAGAGAGGTCCAGTACATTACATTAGATACCTCTCAAAACATTCGCATCCTTGAGAATCCAAAACCCACCTATAGTGAAAACGGGACAATGTCTGAACAACCACTCCTTGAGATACCTCTCAAAACAGAGAAAGACACAAAATCAAAAAAGGGTGTCATCTCATAAACATGAAAGTTTGATAACCACATAAGTTACATCACAACATGAAAAGAGTTAAACATCAAACAACTCTGGGTATTGAGCACGTATCTGTGACTCATGTTCCCAGGTTCTCTCCTCAAAGACACCGTGTCACCACAGGATGTGAACTAAAGGAATAGAATATTCATGAAACATCTTATCCTTGCAGTCTGGGATCTCCACAGGTCGCTCTTCAAAGGTTTCATCATCATCAACATCGATCTCTCCCCAATCAATGATGTGAGAATCATCATGAAGATAACGTTGGAGCTATGATACATGGAAAACATCATGTATCCGACTCATCTGTGGAGGAATTTCTACTTGGTACTCCACACCTCCAACATGAGCTAACACCTCGAATGTTCCAACGAACCAGGGAGAAATCTTACTTCCCCGACTAAACCTTCGCTGCCCACAACGGGGAGTCACCTTCAAAAACACATGATCCCCAACATTAAACTCTAAGGGTATCCTTCTTTGATCAGCATATGATTTCTGATGATCCTGTGCTATTTTCATCCTCTCTCGAATCACCTAAACCTTCTTTGTTGTATTATGCACTAGTTATGGTCTGAGAATTGCTGACTCTCCGACCCCATTTCAGCACAACGGATAACAGCAAGGCCGGCCATATAAGGCTTCAAATAGCGACATGCCAATGGTGGAGTGAAAACTATTATTGTAAGAGAAATCCACCAAGGGTAAGTGCCTTATCCATGAGCCTCCAAAATAAAGAACACAAGAGTGTAACATGTCTTCAAGAGTTTGGATAGTTTGCTCCATCTAAACATCTGTTTGAGGATGAAAAGCAGTGCTAAGGCATAGTTGAGAACTGAAAGCTTGTTGGAGACCCCTCCACACCCTAGAGGTAAAACGAGGATCTCGATCAGAAATTATCATCCTAGGGACTTCATGAAGTCTCACCACATCTTCTAGATACTTCCTCTATAAAACATCCACTGATCTCGACCCCCTTATTGCTATAAAGTGGGCTGATTTTTTTAAATGATCCACTACCACCCAAATAGCATCATGACCTCCCGGATCGTGAGGTACACCTATAACAAATTCCATTGATATTTCCTCCCACTTCCACTGATGAAACTCTAATGGATGGAGAAGGCCACCAGGAACATGGTGTTCATCCTTCACCTTCTGGAAGACTAAATATCAAGACACAAACTCCGCAACCACACGCTTTAGCCCAGGCCACCAAAACTGACTCCTCGAGGATCATTACATCTTTGTCACGTCAAGATGTACCACTAAATGAGAACTATGGAACTATATAAGGAATGTAATGTGTATCATCAAAGTAAAAAAATACTTTCATGATACAGCACTCAATGTTGTTCATCCTCAGACCAACCATCAGGGGCCTCACCACAAACAACTCGGTCTCTCCAAACATCCACCTCTAGATCCCCCGACTAGGACTCTTCTACCTTCTGCATCATGGATGACTATACCATCATCTAAAAAATATAGCCTCTACCCCCAATTTCTCATATATCAAGTTGTAATGCTGACAGTTCTTCCATTACTCTCCAGGAGTCACCGGATTTACGCAGATCCTCACTAAGTGACTTTTGGCTCAGCGTATCAGCTACAAAATTCTGATTTCCAGGTGTATGTGATAATTTGAATTCATATTCCTGTAAGAACTCCATCCAACGATGCTGTCTCAAGTTCAAGTCACGCTGGGAGAAAACTTACCTCAAACTATTATGATCGGTGAAAACGACAAAGCGCTCTCCAATGAGGTAATGTATCCAAAAATTCAGAGCAAATACCATGGCTACCAACTCAAGATCGTGAGTGGAATATTTACATTCATGGGGTTGTACCTACTAATACCCATAAGAAAAAACTGACCTCTGCTGCATGAGAACACAACCTAACCTCAGATGTGAAGAATCGCATAAAACATCAAACTGAACTCCCTCAGCTGGATGACAAAGAACTGGAGCACATACTAACTTCTCCTTTAGATACTCGAAAGATGTCTGACACTGATCAGTCCATATGAATTCCTGATCATTCTTGATCAATGCTGTCAGAGGAGTTGCAACTCGTGAAAAATTGGCTACAAACCTCTTGTAGTAGCCTACGAGACCAAGGAAACATTGCACCTCTGACACTGTCTTGTATCGGCTTGTTGCTTGAAAACCCTCGGGGGCGTCGGCCCATATCGGTAGGAGAGCCTGTGGGCGTAGTATCCAGGCCATTATTGGGGGTCCCTCCAGGTGTGAAAAAATGATGGAATCCCAGTCAAGGAGTGGGTGAAGCACAGCTGTATCCATCCACGAAGCAGGAGAACATCTCTAGGGGGGATGTGTAGCCGGGTCGAGTCTTGCTCGATGTGAGTTGGGGTAAAAGTGTGCACCCCGCCATATGTCTTGTCCTTAGGGGAAGATTTTGGCTTTTGGGATGGTCCAATGGACGAAATGCCTGGGCGTTCATATGTATCCCATTAGGATGGGAATAAATCCATACGTAGTTATTGAAGGCCATGCAGTTTAACGTCATGCGGTGAGGACGTGGGAGGATAGAAGAACGGGAGTGGTCACATGAGGCAACCCTTACTATCCTTGTATGAGCGGGGTTGTATGATCGGCGCTAAGAAAGACTACTCCTCGCTACACAAGGATCCTACAAGGAAACTATTCCCATGGGGGATAGTGGAAGAGAAAAGCTTGGGGCTGGGCTCAAGACGAGGCGTCCGAGCGTTCCTACGTATCTCCTTAAGATGGGAATCAAGCCACACGTAGTTCTTGAAGAGCGGTTTAGCATTGTTTTGGACGAGAAATGTGTCTCAACTAGGTATATGCATGGTACGGCGGGTAACCCGATGTGGATGAAGATGTAATCCCACACCACACCGTACAATCCCATTAGAGATCCAGAATCGACGTAGGCCAAGGGGCTAGAGGCTGAGCCTCAGTCAGGATGGCCTGACTGGCTTGCATTTTAATGTCTTACGGTAAGGACGGGGCCCGAGGAGGCCAAGGGGCCTGAGGCTGAGCCTTGGTCAGGAAGGCCTGACTTGCTTGCGGTTTAACGTCTTATAGTAAGGACGGGGAGAGATCTTAGTTTAACTTCATAGATCTTGGACCATTTTGCCGTTTATCGTCCTGCAGGACAGTGGTGCAGTTTAAGGTCATGCAGGACCATACAGTTAAGGTCGTGTTGGACCATAAAATGCAGTTTAAGGTCATGCGGGGCCAAGGTGCAGTTTAATGTCTTGCTGGACGATAATGTGCAGTTTAACGTCATGACAGACGAAGATGAACAGTTTTATGTCATGCAGGACGATTGTGCAGTTTAATGTCATGCAGGACGATAATGATCAGTTTAATTTCATGACGGATGAGGACGAACAGTTTTACGTCATGCAGGATGATTGTGAAGTTTAATGTCATGCAGACGATAATGATCAGTTTAACATCATGACGGACGAAGATGAACAGTTTTACGTCATGCAGGACGATTGTACGGTTTAATGTCATGCAGGACAAATGCAGTTTAATGTCGTGTAGGACGATAATGAGCAGTTTTACGTCATGACGGATGAAGATGAACAGTTTAACGTCATGCGGGATGATGGTGCAGTTTAATGTCATGTAGGACGATAATGATCAGTTTAACGTCATGACGGACGAAGATTGTTATGCAGTTTAACGTCGTGCAAAAAGGACGGTTGTTACACAGTTTAACGTCATGAAACTGGGACGTTAAACCACACGAATTATGTCGGTAGAGGAATGTTCATCTCTACCCCATTGTGGTTTGGAATGAGGGGGGATCTATATGATGGGAATTCCCTAAAATCCCCTGATCATGATGATCCTTCCACGAGCTGGTTTCAAGGCCACAGGGAGGACATCTATGGTTGATGCATAGTGGTGGTTGGGATGACACAGAGTGTCACAAGAGTAGTAGGGATGACTACATTACCTCGATCTGGAGGGGCGAAGAAGCCAGGAGTGTCGGTACGATAGGGCGACGAAGCCTGCAAGGCGTGGAAGACTGGAGCGTCAGTACGACGAGGCGAGGGAGCCCAGGAGGCATGGAAGCCTGGACGTCGGTATGATAGGGCGATGGATCCCAGAAGGCGTGGTAGCCTGGACTTCAGCACGACGGGGCGATGGAGCCCAAGAGGAGGGGAAGCCTGGACGTCGGTACGACGGGGCAAAAAATCCCGGAAGGCGTGGAAGCCTGGATGTCAGGACGAAGGGGCAATGGAGCCCAGAAGGCGTGGAAGCCTAGACGTCGATACGATAAGGCGATGGATCCCAAAAGGCGAGGAAGCCTGGATGTCAGCACGATGGGGTGATGGAGCCCGAAAGGCGTGGAATCCTGGACGTCGGTATGACGGGGCGAAAAAACTCAGAAGGCATGAAAACCTAGACGTCGGTACGATGGCTCGATGGAGGCTGGAAGGCGTGGAAGCCTAGATGTCGGTACGAATGGGCGATGGAGCCCGGAAGGCGTGGAAGCCTGGACGTCAGCATGATGGGGCGATGGATTCCAAAAGGTGTGGAAGCGTGGACGTCAGTACGACGGGGCGAAAAATCCTGGAAGGCGTGGAAGCCTGGACGTCGGTACGATGGGGCGAGGGAGTCCGGGAGGCGTGGAATCCTGGACGTCGGTACAACGGGGCGATGGAGCCCGGAAGGCGTGAAAGCCTGGACGTTAGCACGCCGGGGCGATGGAGCCCGGAAGGCGTGGAAGCCTGGACGTCAGTAGGACGGGGCAATGGATCCCGGCAGGCAGGGAAGCCTGGACGTCGGTAGGACCGGGCGATGGAGCCTGGAAGGCGTGGAAGCCTGGACGTCGGCAAGATGATGCGATGGAGCCCGGAAGGCGTGGAACCCTGGACGTCGGCACGACGGGTCGATGGAGCCCAGAAGGCGTGGAAGCCTGGACGTCGGCACGACGGGGCGATTGAGCCCGGAAGGCGTGGAAGCCTGGACGTCGGCACAATAGGGTGATGGATCCCGGAAGGCGTGGAAGCCTAGACGTCGGTACGATGGGGCGATGGAGCCTGGAAGTCGTGGAATCCTCGACGTCGGTACGATAGGGCGATGGAGCCCGGAAGGCATGGAAGCCTGGACGTCAGCACGATGGGGCGATGGATCCCGAAAGGCATGGAATCCAGGACGTAGGCACGACGGGGCGATGGAGCCCGAAAGGCGTGGAAGCCAGGATGTCGGTATGACGGGGCAAAAAATCCCGAAAGGTGTGGAAGCCTGGATGTCTGTACGACGGGGCGATGGAGCCTCAGAGGCGTGGAAGCCTGGACGTCGATATGACGGGGCGATGGAGCCCGGAAGGCGTGGAAGCCTGGACGTTGGCACGACCTGGTGATGGAGCCCAGAAGGCGTGGAAGCCTGGACATCAGCATGACGGGGCGATGGAGCTCGAAAGGCGTGGAAGCCTGGACATCGGTACAACGGGACGAAAAAGCTTGGAAGGCATTGAAGCCTGGACGTCGGTATGACGGGGCGATGGAGCCTGGAATGAGTGGAATCCTAGACATTGGTACGACTGGGCGATGGAGCACGGAAGGTGTGGAAGCCTGGACGTCAGCACGACGGGGCGATGGAGCCCGAAAGGCATGGAAGCATGGATGTCGGTACGACGGGGCGAAAAAGCCCAGAAGGCGTGGAAGCTTGGACGTTGGTACGACAGGGAGAAGGAGCACAGGAGGCATGGAATCCTCGAATGTCAGTACGACGGGGCGAAGGAGCCCGGGAGGCATGGAAGCCTTGACGTCGGTACGATGGGGTGATGGAGCCCGGAAGGCATGGAAGCCTAGACGTCGGTACGATGGGCTGAAAAATCCCGGAATTCGTGGAAGCATGGACGTCGGTACGATGGGGCGATGGAGCCCAGAAGGTGTGTAAGCCTGGATGTCAGTACGATGGGGCGATGGAGCATGAAAGGCGTGGAAGCCTGGATGTCGGTACGACAGGGAGAAAAAGCCCGAAAGGCGTGGAATCCTGGACGTCGGTACGACGAGACGATGGAGCCCGGGAGGCGTGGAAGCCTGGACATCGGTATGATGGGGCGATGGAGCCCGGAAGGCGTGGAAGCCTGGATGTCGGCACGACAGGGCGATGGAGCCCGGAAGGCGTGGAAGCCTGGATGTCAGCACGACGGGGTGATGGAGCCCGAAAGTCATGGAAGCCTGGACGTCGGTACGATGGGGAGAAAAATCCCGGAAGGCGTGGAAGCCTGGACGTCAGTACGACGGGGCGATGGAGCCCGAAAGGCGTGGAAGCCTGGACGTCGGTACGACCGGGCTATGGAGCCCGGAAGGCGTGGAAGCCTGGACGTTGGTACGACAGGGCGAAGGAGACCAGGAGGCGTGGAAGCCTCGAATGTCAGTACGACGGGGCGAAGGAGCTCGGGAGTCATGGAAGCCTTCGTGCCGAATAGTGGTGGTAGGAGGATCACCTCCGTAGTTTCCGGTGAAAATGGCGTAGGGTTGACAAAGCGCAGATAGAGTTGGGGAAGGATTTCCCATACGCGGCCTCTTGAGTCCGCGGAGTTGGTGAGGAGCCGATGGAGATGGGTGGCGGAGCCACCTGCGTGGCCTCTTGAGGTGGCGGAGTCAGGGAGGAGCCGATGGAGTCGGGTGGCTGATGCCACCTGTGCTACCTCTTGAGTCAGTGGAGTCGGCGAGTAGCTGATGGATTCGGGTGGCGAAGCCACCTGCGCGGCCTCTTGAGGCGGCGGAGTCGGCGAGGAGCTGATGGATATGGGTGGCGGAGCCACCTGCACGGCCTCTTGAGGTGGCGGAGTCGGCGAGGAACCGATGGAGTCGGGTGGCGGAGCCACCTGCGCGGCCTCTTGAGGCGGCGGAGTCAGCGAGGAGCCAATGGAGTCGGGTGGAGGAGCCACCTACGCGGCCTCTTGAGGTGGCGGAGTCGGCGAGGAGCCGATGGAGTCGGGTGGCTGATGCCACCTGCGTGGCCTCTTAAGGGGGCGAAGTCAGCGAGGAGCCGATGGAGTCGGGTGGTGGAGCCACCTGCGCGGCCTCTTAAGGCGGCGGAGTCGGCGAGGAGCCGATGGAGTTGGGTGGCGGAGCCACCTGCACAGCCTCTTGGGGCGGCGGAGTTGTCGAGGAGCAGATGGAGTCGGGTGGTGGATCCACCTGTGCGGCCTCTTGAGGCGGCGGAGTCGGCAAGGAGCCGATGGAGTCGGGTGGCGGATCCACCTGTGCGGCCTCTTGAGGCGGCGTAGTCCGCGAGGAGCCGATGGAGTTGGGTGGCGGAGCCACCTGTGCGGCCTCTTGAGGCGGCGGGGTCGGCGAGGAGCCGATGGAGTCGGGTGGCGGAGCCACCTGCGCGGCCTCTTGAGGTGGTGGGGTTGGCGAGGAGCCAATGGAGTCGGGTGGCGGAGCCACCTGCACGACCTCTTGAGGTGGCCGAGTCGGTGAGGAGCGGATGGGGTCGGGTGGCGGAGCCACCTGCGCGGCCTCTTGAGGCGGCGGAGTCGGCAAGGAGCCGATGGAGTCGGGTGGCTGATGCCAGCTGCGCAGCCTCTTGAGGTGGCGGATTCGGTGAGGAGCCGATGGAGTGGGGTGGTGGAGCCACCTGCGCGGCCTCTTGAGGTGGCGGAGTCGGCGAGGAGCCGATGGAGTCAGGTGGCGGAGCCACCTGCGCGGCTTCTTGAGGCGGCGAGGTCGGCGAGGAGCCGATGGAGTCGGGTGGCGGAGCCACCTCCGTAGCCTCTTGAGGGGGCGGAGTCGGTGAGGAGCCGATGGAGACAGGTGGCGGAGCCACCTGCGTGGCCTCTTGAGGCGGCGGAGTCGGCGAGGAGCCGATGGAGTCTGGTGGCAGAGCCACCTACGCGGCCTCCTGAGGCGGCAGAGTCGGCGAGGAGCCGATGGATTCTGGTGGCGGAGCCACCTGCACGACCTCTTGAGGCGGCGGAGTCCGCGAGGAGCCGATGGAGTCGGGTGGCGGAGCCACCTGCGCGGCCTCTTGAGGCAGCGGAGTCTGCGAGGAGCCGATGGAGTCGGGTGACGGAGCCACCTGCGTGGCCTCTTGAGGCGGCGGAGTCGGTGAGGAGCCGATGGAGTCGGGTGGCGGAGCCACCTGTACGGCCTCTTGAGGTGGCAGAGTCGGCTAGGAGCCGATGGAGTCGGGTGTCGGAGCCACCTGTGCGGCCTCTTGAGGCGGCGGAGTCGGCGAGGAGCCGATGGAGTCAGGTGGCGGAGCCACCTGCGCAGCCTCTTGAGGCGGCGGACTGGGTGCAGATCTGATGGAGTCGGGTGGCTGATGCCACCTGCGCAGCCTCTTGAGGTGGCGGAGTCGGCGAGGAGCCGATGGAGTCAGGTGGCGGAGCCACCTGCGCCGCCTCTTGAGGTAGCGGTGTCGGCGAGGAGCCGATGGAGTCGGGTGGCTGATGCCACCTGCGCAGCCTCTTGATGTGGCGGAGTCGGCGAGGAGCCGATGGAATCGGGTGGCGGAGCCACCTGCGCGGCCTCTTGAGGGGGTGGAGTCGGCGAGGAGCTGATGGAGTCGGGTGGCGGAGCCACCTGCGCGGCCTCTTGAGGCGGAGGAGTCGGCGAGGAGCCGATGGAGTCGGGTGGCGGAGCCACCTTCACGGCCTCTTGAGGCGGTGGAGTCGGTGAGGAGCAGATGGAGTCGGGTGGCGGAGCCACCTGCGCGGCCTCTTGAGGCGGCGGAGTCGGCGAGGAGCCGATGGAGTCGGGTGGCGGAGCCACCTGCGCGGCCTCTTGAGGCGGCGGAGTCGGTGAGGAGCCAATGGAGATGGGTCGCGGAGCCACCTGGACGGCCTCTTGAGGCGGCGGAGTCGGCGAGCAGCTCATGGAGATGGGTGGCGGAGCCACCTGCGCTGTAGAGACCCGAAGCCTGACGTACATGGACAATACATTACATTTGCGGAATACTTAGTACATAACAAAAAACACACACACAAGGACCGTAATAGTTTAGTGTCTTTGGAAACTCGGAATATAATCCTCTAATCGTGGTGAAAGATCTTCAAAATCTCCCATAAAGATCTTCCTTTTTTTTTACCTAAAACCTTTCTTTATATCCTGCGGAAAAGAAAACATAAAAGGGTGAGCTCAAATGCTCAGTAAGGGTAAACAAAATAAATATCAATCACATCATATTCATAAGAACATAACATTTTGGAAATCATAACCTGCAAAAGAGAGCATAATTTCATAATCATGGGATAAATCATGGCAGTGAAAAAGTAATCCCAATAATCATAACTTAAAACATGAAACTTTGTGTCATACACACATAATCATAGAGAATCATTTCTTGTTAGTCAAGACTAATTGCCAAGACTATCTTAGTGGACAAAGTCCCTTTCTGAATCGAGTAACCCTCGTTTCAGTCCTGTTTCACTGAACCGGTATAACCTACCGTTCCAGCCCTGTCTATCTCATGAGATATAAAATCTTTACCCAATGCATTGGAGGGAGATATAGGTCCCACCCATCTTATAATGAATCATTTCCTATGTGTGCCACATAATCATAAAACATACATCATCGCATAACACATGTAACAAAAATGGGATTCTTGAAACATCATAACATCATAAATCAATTCATATAAGATAAAGGAATTCATAAAAATAATTCCATCACAACATGATCAAATCAATGTAATAATTGGGATAAAAACAGAACCCTTTATTATCTTAGATGGAAAATAATTTTGATAAAACACTTGAACTCCATTCTTGAGGAAAATATGCTTTCTTCTTCAAAAACATTTTTCCTTTCATAACATGTCATACAACTTTAAAATAAAAGAAGTTGATTAAAAATAAACTTGAAAAAATGTAAAGGAAGCTTCTTGGAAATAATGTTTTAAAAATCCATTCATGCCGTATAAGTTAAAAAAAACATTTTTTTGTACTTTTGTCGGAAAATTCAAAAAGGTACCTCGTACGAAAAACGACAAAAGATTCCTTTCATATTCTTTACTAAAAACTCACCGAAGGGTAAAAATGGATTTAAAAAAATTGTAGGTAGATGGAAATAATATTACATATAGATGAAACATGGATGTGGGTGATAAAATACACCCCAGTAGATACTTACGAATAAACAATCTCGGATAAAAATGAGATTGTGATATTTTCCCTTACCTTAGGTCCGATTTGCTTCGTATGTGTCCGAACCTCCTGTATAATGATTTAAATAATGTAATTGACTTATTACAGAATCATATTCATTGTTATGATATCATATATGGTTCACTTATGACATTATATTACCTGTTCTTTTGTAAATTCCATGTTAAAGAAGCGTTTTGGGTAAAATCGTTTCATTTATCGTAGGTGTTTTGACTTGTTGTTCTTGACATTATTATTACTTATATCATGATTTACTTACTTCCAGAATATTAAATATGATTTATATATTATATATATTCAGTATATATATATATATAATAGATAGATAAATGAAATGAAAAACACCGTTCATGGAGACGGTAGTCCGTACGTACGCATGAACGCTGTTTTACTTTCCTTATTGTCTTGAATGGAAGTAAGTAGATGAAATACATATATATATATATATATATATACATAGATCCAGTAGATTTATAATGTCATATATTTCATTATTATTTCTTATATATACTTTATAATCATTCTTAAATGGTTAACATGGAGAATGAATCTCATCGCGTCGTGGAGACGGTAGTCCGTACGTACGCACGAGCGATGATATCATTTACATAAATATTGAATTGAATTGTAGTGGATTATACAATATATCAGAATCAATATGATGTTGTAATAACTATGTATAGTTATTCTTTACACCATTATACCCATCCATGTAAGGTGGTGGTGGAAAATAGATTACACCACGGCGTGGAGACGGTATTCCGTACGTACACACGCGCGGTGATTTCTTTTTCTGTAGGATGGATAGATGGTGAAATAGGGTTTTTTAATACTTATAATAACATATCAGTATATTAGTGATACTGATGTTATTACTTCATAATGAAACAACCTAAGAAGAAGAAGTGGAAGAAGAAATAAAGATGAAAGAATTGGTAACGGTAATTACCTCTTCTTTGAAGCGCCTCTTTGAGACGTCCTCTTAGGGCACTAAAATTGGTCTTTGAGGAAGACCAGAACCTCTAGGATGTTTCTAGGGAAGTTTAGAAGATATTTTGGTAGGGTTTGGCCGAGCTTGAGTGCTCAAATTGGTGTGAGGAGGAGGGGGAGGAGGTGTCCTTTTATAAGGGAGGAGAGGGGCACCTTAGGAATTCTCAAAAATATTAATTTATAATAAATCTAACCCCACTTAAAAACCTCCAAAAATGACTCATATTCAAATATTAGATGATATAGGGTTGTAATATCATCAACCACTCAAATTTAGATATGTTTGGATCTTATTTTAAACCTTATCATTTTGATTTATCCTTATTTAATCTATTTAAGTTTATTTGTGGTAATAAAATTCTAAATTTTAAATTATAACAAATAATTACTTATTTGTTGTGAATTTTCCATAATTGTTTACTTTATAACATTATAGACCATATAAATATAAATTTATAATTTTTAAATATTTTTGTGATTTTTAAACAATTTTATAATATGTTATTTTTGTAAAATAACAATAGTGTCAATTTTGACACTGTTCATTTATTTGAATTTAAATAAAATATATACAGAAGATATGTTCGAAATAAAAGCTTAAATATATTAATAAAAGGTCATATGTATCTATAAAATTAGTGTATCACATTAAATAGTTCATATAATATTTATTTTATTATTTTTAAAACCATTTATTTGGTTTATCTCTTAATAAAATAATTACTACATCATTTTTGTATAATTATTTAATATACTTATTTGTTGTATAAAAATTTAAAATAAAATCCTATGATTAAGATAAATATATTACCTTTCACAATAATACTTTTACTCGAATTTATCATCTTAAAATCACAATATTTAAATTGTTATATTTATTAAATTATGAAGGTGACAACTTTGGCATCATTTAAAATAAAATAATATAAGTGTCATAATCGCTTTTATAAGGATCCAAATGGTCAAATATTCGACCATTGGATGGTTATGGTTTACATTTACATGTAAAATAAGTTTTGGTTAGGTATTTGTGAATTTTATGGTCACTATGAGTTTAATAAAAACAATATTCTTGATTTTTCACTAGATAAACAATTTCTGCATCACTATTGTGTCATAATTAATGATAATTATTTAATCCCTAACAATTATAAATAAGTTTATATGATGTATATAATTTCATTAGCTTTCTGGAGACTATTCATGTTCGATGTTTCATGAAGTTTATCACTAAATTAAAATTAATATACTTATAAGATTTAAGAGAGTGACATGTTGTCACTTTCTTTGGTTTTAATAATAATTAAGTTATTTTCATGGACAAATGTCCATTAAATGATTCTAATCCGACCCTTAGGTGATATGGGTCGACTTTTAGTCATCCAATAGGATTTTGACATTTGTTAGGGTAATTTTAAAATATTATATTTACCCTTAATTACCCGATTTACCTTTAACTATGGTAAATAAAATTTACCGTAGTTACTATTCATAATTCCCAAAAATAAAAAGTAGCTTATTAAAATAATTTGGACCCACTGATTCCAAATATGGAATCCATTTTTTAAAATTCAAAACACAGAAGTTGCAGAAATTAAATTAAAATTAATCCCGTTGTCGAATAAAAACGGGTTTTTGTTTAAAACATTGCAAAAGATTGAATTGATTTAACCTACGAATTCAAGGTAAAATCAATGCTAATGACATACATTATATTTAATGGTAAAAATATATTTTATTTATACTTTAAAAACATTCAATATTATAATTTAACCACATAAGATATTACGATGAAAAAAGTTGTTTTTAATTAAAATATAGCGTGTTTTTACTATTCATTAAAATATGAAAGTTATCGGAAAAATATCAAAACTTTATCTAATGTAAATTTTTATATCCTGATTCAAAAGAAGAATATTATTTTGTCAAATTGAACATATAAACATGTCAAAAACTATATTTAAAGTGGGTTCGCCATCAAAAGGCGGTAAAACTGCATTTTTTGAAAAATACTTATTTTACCCGAAAAATTTATTTTGTTCTTATACCATGTTCTAGAAATGTGTAAGATGAATAATAATGTTATAAAATTCAAATTTTAGTTAATACTATTCATAATTGCTAGTTCAGGACAATATTATAATAATATAACATTGTTTATTAAAACCCGGTATTGCGTACAACACACGCTATCGAGGAAGGTCGCGATTGCGTGTAATGCAAGCCAAGTAAGGGTTGCGTGTTGTGAAAGAATTCTTCGTTGTTTCGTATAACAGAATCCAAACATATTTCATTTATACATTTAATATATATATATATATACTCAATGTTGTGTAGAATAACTATTATCAAAATTGTGTGTAACACGGTCCAAGAATAGTGTTGCGTATACTGCAAGCTAATATAGTGTTGCGTATAGCGCAAGGTAATCTTGGTGTAGAATACAACATAAGACATTAATGAAATTAAAATAATCTTTTTCATAAAATCTCGGGGTGTTACATTCTACCCCCCTTAAAATGAATTTCGCCCTCGAAATTCGTCGGGGTTATAAATGGTTTACTATTTGAAAGTTTCTTTGATAGAAACCCACATCGTAAAAAGGAATACCAAAACTTATCTTTAAAAACAAAAGTATGAAACGTAACGGTTACCCAAATAAACTAATCACTGGGTTTCCACATAGGTGAAAATATGGATATGGAAGAGAAATCTAACCATCATGTTCTGATGGAGAGTGGTAGAGAACATGGCTATGGAAAAGCTAGCAATCACAAAGCCATAAATTTGTGATGATCTAGGGTACCATCTGATTCATCGGATATAAGGGCACTAGGACAACATTTTTGGTTCTCAAGATCATTTCCCTAAAGTTGAAAATTTGAATTAGAATAAATACTTACTTTATTTTGGTACAATCTCACTGTTGTTCGTGCCTTGAACAATTTCTACTTCATCTCTTAAATAAATGAAGTTGAATTTGTTATTCGTGAAGTATTAGCAGATCATGTGATAGAATGACGGGTCATTCCATCTGTCTCAAACAAAAAGGTTAACAAAAGTTATTAAATATACATAAGTCATTCTATAGTGAGATTAATCATATATGGTTCCTAAAATGGACTTATACTTCATATATCATACTGCTTAATATAATAAAACAAGTTTATACTAAACAGGGACTTCCTGTAGGCCAGTGGTAGGCGATAAAGGCCAGTCGCACTTCGGTTGTGGGTTCGATTCCCATAGCCTTGTCCGAAGCGATGGGTTGTCGCCCGTCTTGCAGGTTGTCCTTTTTCTAAAACTATATTACTATAACATCCCATAAATAATATCGAAAAAAGTTCTATCCTTAAACAATACTAACTTATGTCCAACATAATCCATTCCAATCTTTAGTCCTATCCATAATACTGCAGTCCATTCTCATAACATAGTGAAAATGATTACCAGAGATTTAATACCATCATTGATCCCCATATATCATAAGATATATCTTGTTGGACACATTCCAAACATTCAAAAGCCTTCATCTTGTACTCTCTTGAATACCCATTGAACCTTAGTGAAAACTTGAATGCAGTTAAAAGTTAACACTTTCCACATACCAAAATCCTCAAAATTCTATATACTCAAACCATGATATCACTTAGTCCTTATATCAATCATGAGCTCATGAATACTGTTAAACATTTCATTTTCTCGTTTTCCCTTTATTATGCGCATAATATCTCAATCACTTTGAATACCACATTATACCAATACATAAATATTCCAATATTCCATGATACAACATTATTTTGGAATCCCATTACATAAAAACTTAATCATTCCACCACATCGTTGTCATATTCAACATTGCCAATAGTGATTGCATGTGACTTACCTTTGTCCTTTTCCTTAAGCGGTTGCTCATGTCGATCATCACTAACCCTTGGATTAGGGCATTTATTGGCATAATGTCCCATCTCCTTGCACTTGAAGCATTGAAGTGTTGGTTGTGCGTTCTATGCAGTGTTTGCTTTATTCACTTCATTAGAATCCCTGTTTCCATTACTTCGACACTCAGCTGCTCGAAGACCTTCTTTTCCACACTTAAAACATTTTCTAGTCCCTTTAAGACAATCTCCACCATGCTTCTTTCCACACTTTGTGCATAAGGAAACATTCATCTTCTTTTCACCATTATTCTGAGATTTCTCCTTGAACTCCATCTTTCGTTTCTTGTCAAAACCATGAGATGGATATGTAACACCAACTTCCATTTCTACCTTGATAGCACAACGCACAATTTCATCATAGCTACTGAAGTCACTTATAGTTAATGCCCTTCAAAGACTTGGTTTTAAGCCACTGAAAAATCGATCAACTTTACTTTCAGGTTGGATGATAATGCCAGATGCATACCTTGCAAGTCTTTTAAAATTCGCTTCGTATATACCAACAGATTCATCATCCTTTTGCTTTAGTTCAAGAAACTCCTTCTCCATCTTCGTTCGAAGAATACGAGGGAAGTACTTACTGAAAAACAAGTTCTTGAACTCGTCCCATTCCATGGAATCAATTTCATCTCTTTGCCTCGTATTCTTGATAAGATTCCACCATTGATCAGCTTCACCTTCCAAACGATATACTACTAAGATGACTTTATCATGTTCATAACATTGAAGAACTGAAAATATCTTTTCAGTAGTACTAATCCATTGTTCAGCAACTAATGGATCAGTAGACCCACTGAAAGAAGGCGGACGCTGCCTCATGAAGGATTCAACAGAATGTTGCTCCTTCCTTTGCTCGTTTGGAAGTCCTGCATGATTCATAGCTTGAGAAAGTTGTGTGATCATGGCTACAAGATTTTGCATTCCAGCTCCCATATCGTTTGGTTGCTCAGGGGGACAATCATTGCATTGTCCATTGCATTGATCAACACGGTTCCTTCTGGTTCCAGCCATCGTCTAAAACCCCAAAAGAATAGTGTGAGAGGCAAAAATCATGCTAGGGAAAACAACATAATAAAGGGGTAGTACCCTCGATATCTAACATCTTAGGTTAAATTCTAAGATTGTTAGAGCAATTCTAGGACTATAACCTATACGTATACTTAACCTTAGAGACATCCCTAGACATACCTTAGAAATATCTCTAGGGATCTCACTAACGTTTTCGCATCCTAGTTTCCAAAGGTTGACTAAACCTTTCCTCTGATACCAACTGTAGAGACCCGAAGCCTGACGTACATGGACATTACATTACATTTGCGGAATACTTAGTACATAACAAAAAACACACAAACAAGGACCGTAATAGTTTAGTGTCTTTGGAAACTCGGAATATAATCCTCTAATCGTGGTGAAAGATCTTCAAAATCTCCCATAAAGATCTTCCTTTTTTTTACCTAAAACCTTTCTTTATATCCTGGGGAAAAGAAAACATAAAAGGGTGAGCTCAAATGCTCAGTAAGGGTAAACAAAATAAATATCAATCACATCATATTGATAAGAACATAACATTTTGGAAATCATAACCTGCAAAAGAGAGCATAATTTCATAATCATGGGATAAATCATGGCAATGAAAAAGTAATCCCAATAATCATAACTTAAAACATGAAACTTTGTGGCATACACACATAATCATAGAGAATCATTTCTTGTTAGTCAAGACTAATTGCCAAGACTATCTTAGTGGACAAAGTCCCTTTCTGAATCGAGTAACCCTCGTTTCAGTCCTGTTTCACTGAACCGGTATAACCTACCGTTCCAGACCTGTCTATCTCATGAGATATAAAATCTTTACTCAATGCATTGGAGGGAGATATAGGTCCCACCCATCTTATAATGAATCCTTTCCTATGTGTGCCACATAATCATAAAACATACATCATCGCATAACACATGTAACAAAAATGGGATTCTTGAAACATCATAACATCATAAATCAATTCATATAAGATAAAGGAATTCATAAAAATAATTCCATCACAACATGATCAAATCAATGTAATAATAGGGATAAAAACAGAACCCTTTATTATCTTAGATGGAAAATAATTTTGATAAAACACTTGAGCTCCATTCTTGAGGAAAATATCCTTTCTTCTTCAAAAACATTTGTCCTTTCATAACATGTCATACAACTTTAAAATAAAAGAAGTTGATTAAAAATAAACTTGAAAACTTGTAAAAGAATCTTCTTGGAAATAATGTTTTAAAAATCCATTCATGTCGTATAAGTTAAAAAAACATTTTTTTGTACTTTTGTCGGAAAATTCAAAAAGGTACCTCGTACGAAAAACGACAAAAGATTCCTTTCATATTCTTTACTAAAAACTCACCGAAGGGTAAAAATGGATTTAAAAAAATTGTAGGTAGATGGAAATAATATTACATATTGATGAAACATGGATGTGGATGATAAAATACACCCCAGTAAATACTTACGAAGAAACAATCTCGGATAAAAATGAGATTGTGATATCTTCCCTTACCTTAGGTCCGATTTGCTTCGTATGTGTCTGAACCTCCTGTATAATGATTTAAATAATGTCATTGACTTATTACAGAATCATATTCATTGTTATGATATCATATATGGTTCACTTATGACATTATATTACCCGTTCTTTTGTAAATTCCATGTTAAAGAAGCGTTTTGGGTAAAATCGTTTCATTTATCGTAGGTGTTTTGACTTGTTTTTCTTGACATTATTATTACTTATATCATGATTTACTTACTTCCAGAATATTAAATATGATTTATATATCATATATATTCAGTATATATATATATATAATAGATAGATAAATGAAATGAAAAACACCGTTCATGGAGACGGTAGTCTGTACGTACGCATGAACGCTGTTTTACTTTCCTTATTGTCTTGAATGGAAGTAAGTAGATGACATACATATATATATATATATATATATACATAGATCCAGTAGCTTTATAATGTCATATATTTCATTATTATTTCTTATATATACTTTATAATCATTCTTAAATGGTTAACATGGAGAATGAATCTCATCGCGTCGTGGAGACGGTAGTCCGTACGTACGCACGAGCGATGATATCATTTACATAAATATTGAATTGAATTGTAGTGGATTATACAATATATCAGAATCAATATGATGTTGTAATAACTATGTATAGTTATTCTTTACACCATTATACCCATCCATGTAAGGTGGTGGTGGAAAATAGATTACACCATGGCGTGGAGACGGTATTCCGTACGTACGCACGCGCGGTGATTTCTTTTTCCGTAGGATGGATAGATGGTGAAATAGGGTTGTTTAATACTTATAATAACATATCAGTATATGAGTGATACTGATGTTATTACTTCATAATGAAACAACCTAAGAAGAAGAAGTGGAAGAAGAAATAAAGATGAAAGAATTGGTAACGGTAATTACCTCTTCTTTGAAGCGCCTCTTTGAGACCTCCTCTTAGGGCACTAAAATTGGTCTTTGAGGAAGACCAGAACCTCTAGGATGTTTCTAGGGAAGTTTAGAAGAGATTTTGGCAGGGTTTGGCCGATCTTGATTGCTCAAATTGGTGTGAGGAGGAGGGGGAGGAGGTGTCCTTTTATAAGGGAGGAGAGGGGCACCTTAGGAATTCTTAAAAATATTAATTTATAATAAATCTAACCCCACTTAAAAACCTCCAAAAATGACTCATATTAGAAGATTAGATGAGATAGGGTTGTAATCTCATCAACCAGTCAAATTTAGACATGTTTGGATCTTATTTTAAACCTTATCATTTTGATTTATCCTTATTTAATCTATTTAAGTTTATTTGTGGTAATAAAATTCTAAATTTTAAATTATAACAAATAATTACTTATTTGTTGTGAATTTTCCATAATTGTTTACTTTATAACATTATAGACCATATAAATATAAATTTATAATTTTTAAATATTTTTGTGATTTTTAAACAATTTTATAATATGTTATTTTTGTAAAATAACAATAGTGTCAATTTTGACACTGTTCATTTATTTGAATTTAAATAAAATATATACAGAAGATATGTTCGAAATAAAAGCTTAAATATATTAATAAAAGGTCATATGTATCTATAAAATTAGTGTATCACATTAAATAGTTCATATAATATTTATTTTATTATTTTTAAAACCATTTATTTGGTTTATCTCTTAATAAAATAATTACTACATCATTTTTGTATAATTATTTAATATACTTATTTGTTGTATAAAATTTAAAATAAAATCCTATGATGAAGATAAATATATTACCTTTCACAATAATACTTTTACTCGAATTTATCATCTTAAAATCACAATATTTAAATTGTTATATTTATTAAATTATGAAGGTGACAACTTTGGCATCATTTAAAATAAAATAATATAAGTGTCATAATCGCTTTTATAAGGATCCAAATGGTCAAATATTCGACCATTGGATGCTTATGGTTTACATTTACATGTAAAATAAGTTTTGGTTAGGTATTTGTGAATTTTATGGTCACTATGAGTTTAATAAAAACAATATTCTTGATTTTTCACTAGATAAACAATTTCTGCATCACTATTGTGTCATAATTAATGATAATTATTTAATCCCTAACAATTATAAATAAATTTATATGATGTATATAATTTCATTATCTTTCTGGAGACTATTCATGTTCGATGTTTCATGAAGTTTATCACTAAATTAAAATTAATATACTTATAAGATTTAAGAGAGTGACATGTTGTCACTTTCTTTGGTTTTAATAATAATTAAGTTATTTTCATGGACAAATGTCCATTAAATGATTCTAATCCGACCCTTAGGTGATATGGGTCGACTTTTAGTCATCCAATAGGATTTTGACATTTGTTAGGGTAATTTTAAAATATTATATTTACCCTTAATTACCCGATTTACCTTTAACTATGGTAAATAAAATTTACCGTAGTTACTATTCATAATTCCCAAAAATAAAAAGTAGCTTATTAAAATAATTTGGACCCACTGATTCCAAATATGGAATCCATTTTTTAAAATTCAAAACACAGAAGTTGCAGAAATTAAATTAAAATTAATCCCGTTGTCGAATAAAAACGGGTTTTTGTTTAAAACATTGCAAAAGATTGAATTGATTTAACCTACGAATTCAAGGTAAAATCAATGCTAATGACATACATTATATTTAATGGTAAAAATATATTCTATTTATACTTTAAAAACATTCAATATTATAATTTAACCACATAAGATATTACGATGAAAAAAGTTGTTTTTAATTAAAATATAGCGTGTTTTTACTATTCATTAAAATATGAAAGTTATCGGAAAAATATCAAAACTTTATCTAATGTAAATTTTTATATCCTGATTCAAAAGAAGAATATTATTTTGTCAAATTGAACATATAAACATGTCAAAAACTATATTTAAAGTGGGTTCGCCATCAAAAGGCGGTAAAACTGCATTTTTTGAAAAATACTTATTTTACCCGAAAAATTTATTTTGTTCTTATACCATGTTCTAGAAATGTGTAAGATGAATAATAATGTTATAAAATTCAAATTTTAGTTAATACTATTCATAATTTCTAGTTCAGGACAATATTATAATAATATAACATTGTTTATTAAAACCCGGTATTGCGTACAACACACGCTATCGAGGAAGGTCGCGATTGCGTGTAATGCAAGCCAAGTAAGGGTTGCGTGTTGTGAAAGAATTCTTCGTTGTTTCGTATAACAGAATCCAAACATATTTCATTTATACATTTAATATATATATATATACTCAATGTTGTGTAGAATAACTATTATCAAAATTGTGTGTAACACGGTCCAAGAATAGTGTTGCGTATACTGCAAGCTAATATAGTGTTGCGTATAGCGCAAGGTAATCTTGGTGTAGAATACAACATAAGACATTAATGAAATTAAAATAATCTTTTTCATAAAATCTCGGGGTGTTACATTCTACCCCCCTTAAAATGAATTTCGCCCTCGAAATTCGTCGGGGTTATAAATGGTTTACTATTTGAAAGTTTCTTTGATAGAAACCCACATCGTAAAAAGGAATACCAAAACTTATCTTTAAAAACAAAAGTATGAAACGTAACGGTTACCCAAATAAACTAATCACTGGGTTTCCACATAGGTGAAAATATGGATATGGAAGAGAAATCCAACAATCATGTTCTGATGGAGAGTGGTAGAGAACATGGCTATGGAAAAGCTAGCAATCACAAAGCCATAAATTTGTGATGATCTAGGGTACCATCTGATTCATCGGATATAAGGGAACTAGGACAACATTTTTGGTTCTCAAGATCATTTCCCTAAAGTTGAAAATTTGAATTAGAATAAATACTTACTTTATTTTGGTACAATCTCACTGTTGTTCGTGCCTTGAACAATTTCTACTTCATCTCTTAAATAAATGAAGTTGAATTTGTTATTCGTGAAGTATTAGCAGATCATGTGATAGAATGACGGGTCATTCCATCTGTCTCAAACAAAAAGGTTAACAAAAGTTATTAAATATACATAAGTCATTCTATAGTGAGATTAATCATATATGGTTCCTAAAATGGACTTATACTTCATATATCATACTGCTTAATATAATAAAACAAGTTTATACTAAACAGGGACTTCCTGTAGGCCAGTGGTAGGCGATAAAGGCCAGTCGCACTTCGGTTGTGGGTTCGATTCCCATAGCCTTGTCCGAAGCGATGGGTTGTCGCCCGTCTTGCAGGTTGTCCTTTTTCTAAAACTATATTACTATAACATCCCATAAATAATATCGAAAAAAGTTCTATCCTTAAACAATACTAACTTATGTCCAACATAATCCATTCCAATCTTTAGTCCTATCCATAATACTGCAGTCCATTCTCATAACATAGTGAAAATGATTACCAGAGATTTAATACCATCATTGATCCCCATATATCATAAGATATATCTTGTTGGACACATTCCAAACATTCAAAAGCCTTCATCTTGTACTCTCTTGAATACCCATTGAACCTTAGTGAAAACTTGAATGCAGTTAAAAGTTAACACTTTCCACATACCAAAATCCTCAAAATTCTATATACTCAAACCATGATATCACTTAGTCCTTATATCAATCATGAGCTCATGAATACTGTTAAACATTTCATTTTCTCGTTTTCCCTTTATTATGCGCATAATATCTCAATCACTTTGAATACCACATTATACCAATACATAAATATTCCAATATTCCATGATACAACATTATTTTGGAATCCCATTACATAAAAACTTAATCATTCCACCACATCGTTGTCATATTCAACATTGCCAATAGTGATTGCATGTGACTTACCTTTGTCCTTTTCCTTAAGCGGTTGCTCATGTCGATCATCACTAACCCTTGGATTAGGGCATTTATTGGCATAATGTCCCATCTCCTTGCACTTGAAGCATTGAAGTGTTGGTTGTGCGTTCTCTGCAGTGTTTGCTTTATTCACTTCATTAGAATCCCTGTTTCCATTACTTCGACACTCAGCTGCTCGAAGACCTTCTTTTCCACACTTAAAACATTTTCTAGTCCCTTTAAGACAATCTCCACCATGCTTCTTTCCACACTTTGTGCATAAGGAAACATTCATCTTCTTTTCACCATTATTCTGAGATTTCTCCTTGAACTCCATCTTTCGTTTCTTGTCAAAACCATGAGATGGATATGTAACACCAACTTCCATTTCTACCTTGATAGCACAACGCACAATTTCATCATAGCTACTGAAGTCACTTATAGCTAATGCCCTTCAAAGACTTGGTTTTAAGCCACTGAAAAATCGATCAACTTTACTTTCAGGTTGGATGATAATGCCAGATGCATACCTTGCAAGTCTTTTAAAATTCGCTTCGTATATACCAACAGATTCATCATCCTTTTGCTTTAGTTCAAGAAACTCCTTCTCCATCTTCGTTCGAAGAATACGAGGGAAGTACTTACTGAAAAACAAGTTCTTGAACTCGTCCCATTCCATGGAATCAATTTCATCTCTTTGCCTCGTATTCTTGATAAGATTCCACCATTGATCAGCTTCACCTTCCAAACGATATACTACTAAGATGACTTTATCATGTTCATAACATTGAAGAACTGAAAATATCTTTTCAGTAGTACTAATCCATTGTTCAGCAACTAATGGATCAGTAGACCCACTGAAAGAAGGCGGACGCTGCCTCATGAAGGATTCAACAGAATGTTGCTCCTTCCTTTGCTCGTTTGGAAGTCCTGCATGATTCATAGCTTGAGAAAGTTGTGTGATCATGGCTACAAGATTTTGCATTCCAGCTCCCATATCGTTTGGTTGCTCAGGGGGACAATCATTGCATTGTCCATTGCATTGATCAACACGGTTCCTTCTGGTTCCAGCCATCGTCTAAAACCCCAAAAGAATAGTGTGAGAGGCAAAAATCATGCTAGGGAAAACAACATAATAAAGGGGTAGTACCCTCGATATCTAACATCTTAGGTTAAATTCTAAGATTGTTAGAGCAATTCTAGGACTATAACCTATACGTATACTTAACCTTAGAGACATCCCTAGACATACCTTAGAAATATCTCTAGGGATCTCACTAACGTTTTCGCATCCTAGTTTCCAAAGGTTGACTAAACCTTTCCTCTGATACCAACTGTAGAGACCCGAAGCCTGACGTACATGGACATTACATTACATTTGCGGAATACTTAGTACATAACAAAAAACACACAAACAAGGACCGTAATAGTTTAGTGTCTTTGGAAACTCGGAATATAATCCTCTAATCGTGGTGAAAGATCTTCAAAATCTCCCATAAAGATCTTCCTTTTTTTTACCTAAAACCTTTCTTTATATCCTGGGGAAAAGAAAACATAAAAGGGTGAGCTCAAATGCTCAGTAAGGGTAAACAAAATAAATATCAATCACATCATATTGATAAGAACATAAAATTTTGGAAATCATAACCTGCAAAAGAGAGCATAATTTCATAATCATGGGATAAATCATGGCAATGAAAAAGTAATCCCAATAATCATAACTTAAAACATGAAACTTTTTGGCATACACACATAATCATAGAGAATCATTTCTTGTTAGTCAAGACTAATTGCCAAGACTATCTTAGTGGACAAAGTCCCTTTCTGAATCGAGTAACCCTCGTTTCAGTCCTGTTTCACTGAACCGGTATAACCTACCGTTCCAGACCTGTCTATCTCATGAGATATAAAATCTTTACTCAATGCATTGGAGGGAGATATAGGTCCCACCCATCTTATAATGAATCCTTTCCTATGTGTGCCACATAATCATAAAACATACATCATCGCATAACACATGTAACAAAAATGGGATTCTTGAAACATCATAACATCATAAATCAATTCATATAAGATAAAGGAATTCATAAAAATAATTCCATCACAACATGATCAAATCAATGTAATAATAGGGATAAAAACAGAACCCTTTATTATCTTAGATGGAAAATAATTTTGATAAAACACTTGAGCTCCATTCTTGAGGAAAATATCCTTTCTTCTTCAAAAACATTTGTCCTTTCATAACATGTCATACAACTTTAAAATAAAAGAAGTTGATTAAAAATAAACTTGAAAACTTGTAAAAGAATCTTCTTGGAAATAATGTTTTAAAAATCCATTCATGTCGTATAAGTTAAAAAAACATTTTTTTGTACTTTTGTCGGAAAATTCAAAAAGGTACCTCGTACGAAAAACGACAAAAGATTCCTTTCATATTCTTTACTAAAAACTCACCGAAGGGTAAAAATGGATTTAAAAAAATTGTAGGTAGATGGAAATAATATTACATATTGATGAAACATGGATGTGGATGATAAAATACACCCCAGTAAATACTTACGAAGAAACAATCTCGGATAAAAATGAGATTGTGATATCTTCCCTTACCTTGGGTCCGATTTGCTTCGTATGTGTCCGAACCTCCTGTATAATGATTTAAATAATGTCATTGACTTATTACAGAATCATATTCATTGTTATGATATCATATATGGTTCACTTATGACATTATATTACCCGTTCTTTTGTAAATTCCATGTTAAAGAAGCGTTTTGGGTAAAATCGTTTCATTTATCGTAGGTGTTTTGACTTGTTTTTCTTGACATTATTATTACTTATATCATGATTTACTTACTTCCAGAATATTAAATATGATTTATATATCATATATATTCAGTATATATATATATAATAGATAGATAAATGAAATGAAAAACACCGTTCATGGAGACGGTAGTCTGTACGTACGCATGAACGCTGTTTTACTTTCCTTATTGTCTTGAATGGAAGTAAGTAGATGACATACATATATATATATATATATATACATAGATCCAGTAGCTTTATAATGTCATATATTTCATTATTATTTCTTATATATACTTTATAATCATTCTTAAATGGTTAACATGGAGAATGAATCTCATCGCGTCGTGGAGACGGTAGTCCGTACGTACGCACGAGCGATGATATCATTTACATAAATATTGAATTGAATTGTAGTGGATTATACAATATATCAGAATCAATATGATGTTGTAATAACTATGTATAGTTATTCTTTACACCATTATACCCATCCATGTAAGGTGGTGGTGGAAAATAGATTACACCACGGCGTGGAGACGGTATTCCGTACGTACGCACGCGCGGTGATTTCTTTTTCCGTAGGATGGATAGATGGTGAAATAGGGTTGTTTAATACTTATAATAACATATCAGTATATGAGTGATACTGATGTTATTACTTCATAATGAAACAACCTAAGAAGAAGAAGTGGAAGAAGAAATAAAGATGAAAGAATTGGTAACGGTAATTACCTCTTCTTTGAAGCGCCTCTTTGAGACCTCCTCTTAGGGCACTAAAATTGGTCTTTGAGGAAGACCAGAACCTCTAGGATGTTTCTAGGGAAGTTTAGAAGAGATTTTGGCAGGGTTTGGCCGATCTTGATTGCTCAAATTGGTGTGAGGAGGAGGGGGAGGAGGTGTCCTTTTATAAGGGAGGAGAGGGGCACCTTAGGAATTCTTAAAAATATTAATTTATAATAAATCTAACCCCACTTAAAAACCTCCAAAATGACTCATATTAGAAGATTAGATGAGATAGGGTTGTAATCTCATCAACCAGTCAAATTTAGACATGTTTGGATATTATTTTAAACCTTATCATTTTGATTTATCCTTATTTAATCTATTTAAGTTTATTTGTGGTAATAAAATTCTAAATTTTAAATTATAACAAATAATTACTTATTTGTTGTGAATTTTCCATACTTGTTTACTTTATAACATTATAGACCATATAAATATAAATTTATAATTTTTAAATATTTTTGTGATTTTTAAACAATTTTATAATATGTTATTTTTGTAAAATAACAATAGTGTCAATTTTGACACTGTTCATTTATTTGAATTTAAATAAAATATATACAGAAGATATGTTCGAAATAAAAGCTTAAATATATTAATAAAAGGTCATATGTATCTATAAAATTAGTGTATCACATTAAATAGTTCATATAATATTTATTTTATTATTTTTAAAACCATTTATTTGGTTTATCTCTTAATAAAATAATTACTACATCATTTTTGTATAATTATTTAATATACTTATTTGTTGTATAAAAATTTAAAATAAAATCCTATGATGAAGATAAATATATTACCTTTCACAATAATACTTTTACTCGAATTTATCATCTTAAAATCACAATATTTAAATTGTTATATTTATTAAATTATGAAGGTGACAACTTTGGCATCATTTAAAATAAAATAATATAAGTGTCATAATCGCTTTTATAAGGATCCAAATGGTCAAATATTCGACCATTGGATGCTTATGGTTTACATTTACATGTACAATAAGTTTTGGTTAGGTATTTGTGAATTTTATGGTCACTATGAGTTTAATAAAAACAATATTCTTGATTTTTCACTAGATAAACAATTTCTGCATCACTATTGTGTCATAATTAATGATAATTATTTAATCCCTAACAATTATAAATAAATTTATATGATGTATATAATTTCATTAGATTTCTGGAGACTATTCATGTTCGATGTTTCATGAAGTTTATCACTAAATTAAAATTAATATACTTATAAGATTTAAGAGAGTGACATGTTGTCACTTTCTTTGGTTTTAATAATAATTAAGTTATTTTCATGGACAAATGTCCATTAAATGATTCTAATCCGACCCTTAGGTGATATGGGTCGACTTTTAGTCATCCAATAGGATTTTGACATTTGTTAGGGTAATTTTAAAATATTATATTTACCCTTAATTACCCGATTTACCTTTAACTATGGTAAATAAAATTTACCGTAGTTACTATTCATAATTCCCAAAAATAAAAAGTAGCTTATTAAAATAATTTGGACCCACTGATTCCAAATATGGAATCCATTTTTTAAAATTCAAAACACAGAAGTTGCAGAAATTAAATTAAAATTAATCCCGTTGTCGAATAAAAACGGGTTTTTGTTTAAAACATTGCAAAAGATTGAATTGATTTAACCTACGAATTCAAGGTAAAATCAATGCTAATGACATACATTATATTTAATGGTAAAAATATATTCTATTTATACTTTAAAAACATTCAATATTATAATTTAACCACATAAGATATTACGATGAAAAAAGTTGTTTTTAATTAAAATATAGCGTGTTTTTACTATTCATTAAAATATGAAAGTTATCGGAAAAATATCAAAACTTTATCTAATGTAAATTTTTATATCCTGATTCAAAAGAAGAATATTATTTTGTCAAATTGAACATATAAACATGTCAAAAACTATATTTAAAGTGGGTTCGCCATCAAAAGGCGGTAAAACTGCATTTTTTGAAAAATACTTATTTTACCCGAAAAATTTATTTTGTTCTTATACCATGTTCTAGAAATGTGTAAGATGAATAATAATGTTATAAAATTCAAATTTTAGTTAATACTATTCATAATTGCTAGTTCAGGACAATATTATAATAATATAACATTGTTTATTAAAACCCGGTATTGCGTACAACACACGCTATCGAGGAAGGTCGCGATTGCGTGTAATGCAAGCCAAGTAAGGGTTGCGTGTTGTGAAAGAATTCTTCGTTGTTTCGTATAACAGAATCCAAACATATTTCATTTATACATTTAATATATATATATATATATACTCAATGTTGTGTAGAATAACTATTATCAAAATTGTGTGTAACACGGTCCAAGAATAGTGTTGCGTATACTGCAAGCTAATATAGTGTTGCGTATAGCGCAAGGTAATCTTGGTGTAGAATACAACATAAGACATTAATGAAATTAAAATAATCTTTTTCATAAAATCTCGGGGTGTTACATTCTACCCCCCTTAAAATGAATTTCGCCCTCGAAATTCGTCGGGGTTATAAATGGTTTACTATTTGAAAGTTTCTTTGATAGAAACCCACATCGTAAAAAGGAATACCAAAACTTATCTTTAAAAACAAAAGTATGAAACGTAACGGTTACCCAAATAAACTAATCACTGGGTTTCCACATAGGTGAAAATATGGATATGGAAGAGAAATCTAACCATCATGTTCTGATGGAGAGTGGTAGAGAACATGGCTATGGAAAAGCTAGCAATCACAAAGCCATAAATTTGTGATGATCTAGGGTACCATCTGATTCATCGGATATAAGGGCACTAGGACAACATTTTTGGTTCTCAAGATCATTTCCCTAAAGTTGAAAATTTGAATTAGAATAAATACTTACTTTATTTTGGTACAATCTCACTGTTGTTCGTGCCTTGAACAATTTCTACTTCATCTCTTAAATAAATGAAGTTGAATTTGTTATTCGTGAAGTATTAGCAGATCATGTGATAGAATGACGGGTCATTCCATCTGTCTCAAACAAAAAGGTTAACAAAAGTTATTAAATATACATAAGTCATTCTATAGTGAGATTAATCATATATGGTTCCTAAAATGGACTTATACTTCATATATCATACTGCTTAATATAATAAAACAAGTTTATACTAAACAGGGACTTCCTGTAGGCCAGTGGTAGGCGATAAAGGCCAGTCACACTTCGGTTGTGGGTTCGATTCCCATAGCCTTGTCCGAAGCGATGGGTTGTCGCCCGTCTTGCAGGTTGTCCTTTTTCTAAAACTATATTACTATAACATCCCATAAATAATATCGAAAAAAGTTCTATCCTTAAACAATACTAACTTATGTCCAACATAATCCATTCCAATCTTTAGTCCTATCCATAATACTGCAGTCCATTCTCATAACATAGTGAAAATGATTACCAGAGATTTAATACCATCATTGATCCCCATATATCATAAGATATATCTTGTTGGACACATTCCAAACATTCAAAAGCCTTCATCTTGTACTCTCTTGAATACCCATTGAACCTTAGTGAAAACTTGAATGCAGTTAAAAGTTAACACTTTCCACATACCAAAATCCTCAAAATTCTATATACTCAAACCATGATATCACTTAGTCCTTATATCAATCATGAGCTCATGAATACTGTTAAACATTTCATTTTCTCGTTTTCCCTTTATTATGCGCATAATATCTCAATCACTTTGAATACCACATTAGACCAATACATAAATATTCCAATATTCCATGATACAACATTATTTTGGAATCCCATTACATAAAAACTTAATCATTCCACCACATCGTTGTCATATTCAACATTGCCAATAGTGATTGCATGTGACTTCCCTTTGTCCTTTTCCTTAAGCGGTTGCTCATGTCGATCATCACTAACCCTTGGATTAGGGCATTTATTGGCATAATGTCCCATCTCCTTGCACTTGAAGCATTGAAGTGTTGGTTGTGCGTTCTCTGCAGTGTTTGCTTTATTCACTTCATTAGAATCCCTTTTTCCATTACTTCAACACTCAGCTGCTCGAAGACCTTCTTTTCCACACTTAAAACATTTTCTAGTCCCTTTAAGACAATCTCCACCATGCTTCTTTCCACACTTTGTGCATAAGGAAACATTCATCTTCTTTTCACCATTATTCTGAGATTTCTCCTTGAACTCCATCTTTCATTTCTTGTCAAAACCATGAGATGGATATGTAACACCAACTTCCATTTCTACCTTGATAGCACAACGCACAATTTCTTCATAGCTACTGAAGTCACTTATAGCTAATGCCCTTCAAAGACTTGGTTTTAAGCCACTGAAAAATCGATCAACTTTACTTTCAGGTTGGATGATAATGCCAGATGCATACCTTGCAAGTCTTTTAAAATTCGCTTCGTATATACCAACAGATTCATCATCCTTTTTCTTTAGTTCAAGAAACTCCTTCTCCATCTTCGTTCGAAGAATACGAGGGAAGTACTTACTGAAAAACAAGTTCTTGAACTCGTCCCATTCCATGGAATCAATTTCATCTCTTTGCCTCGTATTCTTGATAAGATTCCACCATTGATCAGCTTCACCTTCCAAACGATATACTACTAAGATGACTTTATCATGTTCATAACATTGAAGAACTGAAAATATCTTTTCAGTAGTACTAATCCATTGTTCAGCAACTAATGGATCAGTAGACCCACTGAAAGAAGGCGGACGCTGCCTCATGAAGGATTCAACAGAATGTTGCTCCTTCCTTTGCTCGTTTGGAAGTCCTGCATGATTCATAGCTTGAGAAAGTTGTGTGATCATGGCTACAAGATTTTGCATTCCAGCTCCCATATCGTTTGGTTGCTCAGGGGGACAATCATTGCATTGTCCATTGCATTGATCAACACGGTTCCTTCTGGTTCCAGCCATCGTCTAAAACCCCAAAAGAATAGTGTGAGAGGCAAAAATCATGCTAGGGAAAACAACATAATAAAGGGGTATTACCCTCGATATCTAACATCTTAGGTTAAATTCTAAGATTGTTAGAGCAATTCTAGGACTATAACCTATATGTATACTTAACCTTAGAGACATCCCTAGACATACCTTAGAAATATCTCTAGGGATCTCACTAACGTTTTCGCATCCTAGTTTCCAAAGGTTGACTAAACCTTTCCTCTGATACCAACTGTAGAGACCCGAAGCCTGACGTACATGGACATTACATTACATTTTCGGAATACTTAGTACATAACAAAAAACACACAAACAAGGACCGTAATAGTTTAGTGTCTTTGGAAACTCGGAATATAATCCTCTAATCGTGGTGAAAGATCTTCAAAATCTCCCATAAAGATCTTCTTTTTTTTTTACCTAAAACCTTTCTTTATATCCTGGGGAAAAGAAAACATAAAAGGGTGAGCTCAAATGCTCAGTAAGGGTAAACAAAATAAATATCAATCACATCATATTCATAAGAACATAACATTTTGGAAATCATAACCTGCAAAAGAGAGCATAATTTCATAATCATGGGATAAATCATGGCAATGAAAAAGTAATCCCAATAATCATAACATAAAACATGAAACTTTGTGGCATACACACATAATCATAGAGAATCATTTCTTGTTAGTCAAGACTAATTGCCAAGACTATCTTAGTGGACAAAGTCCCTTTCTGAATCGAGTAACCCTCGTTTCAGTCCTGTTTCACTGAACCGGTATAACCTACCGTTCCAGACCTGTCTATCTCATGAGATATAAAATCTTTACTCAATGCATTGGAGGGAGATATAGGTCCCACCCATCTTATAATGAATCCTTTCCTATGTGTGCCACATAATCATAAAACATACATCATCGCATAACACATGTAACAAAAATGGGATTCTTGAAACATCATAACATCATAAATCAATTCATATAAGATAAAGGAATTCATAAAAATAATTCCATCACAACATGATCAAATCAATGTAATAATAGGGATAAAAACAGAACCCTTTATTATCTTAGATGGAAAATAATTTTGATAAAACACTTGAGCTCCATTCTTGAGGAAAATATCCTTTCTTCTTCAAAAACATTTGTCCTTTCATAACATGTCATACAACTTTAAAATAAAAGAAGTTGATTAAAAATAAACTTGAAAACTTGTAAAAGAATCTTCTTGGAAATAATGTTTTAAAAATCCATTCATGTCGTATAAGTTAAAAAAACATTTTTTTGTACTTTTGTCGGAAAATTCAAAAAGGTACCTCGTACGAAAAACGACAAAAGATTCCTTTCATATTCTTTACTAAAAACTCACCAAAGGGTAAAAATGGATTTAAAAAAATTGTAGGTAGATGGAAATAATATTACATATTGATGAAACATGGATGTGGATGATAAAATACACCCCAGTAAATACTTACGAAGAAACAATCTCGGATAAAAATGAGATTGTGATATCTTCCCTTACCTTAGGTCCGATTTGCTTCGTATGTGTCCGAACCTCCTGTATAATGATTTAAATAATGTCATTGACTTATTACAGAATCATATTCATTGTTATGATATCATATATGGTTCACTTATGACATTATATTACCCGTTCTTTTGTAAATTCCATGTTAAAGAAGCGTTTTGGGTAAAATCGTTTCATTTATCGTAGGTGTTTTGACTTGTTTTTCTTGACATTATTATTACTTATATCATGATTTACTTACTTCCAAAATATTAAATATGATTTATATATCATATATATTCAGTATATATATATATAATAGATAGATAAATGAAATGAAAAACACCGTTCATGGAGACGGTAGTCTGTACGTACGCATGAACGCTGTTTTACTTTCCTTATTGTCTTGAATGGAAGTAAGTAGATGACATACATATATATATATATATACATAGATCCAGTAGCTTTATAATGTCATATATTTCATTATTATTTCTTATATATACTTTATAATCATTCTTAAATGGTTAACATGGAGAATGAATCTCATCGCGTCGTGGAGACGGTAGTCCGTACGTACGCACGAGCGATGATATCATTTACATAAATATTGAATTGAATTGTAGTGGATTATACAATATATCAGAATCAATATGATGTTTTAATAACTATGTATAGTTATTCTTTACACCATTATACCCATCCATGTAAGGTGGTGGTGGAAAATAGATTACACCACGGCGTGGAGACGGTATTCCGTACGTACGCACGCGCGGTGATTTCTTTTTCGGTAGGATGGATAGATGGTGAAATAGGGTTGTTTAATACTTATAATAACATATCAGTATATGATTGATACTGATGTTATTACTTCATAATGAAACAACCTAAGAAGAATAAGTGGAAGAAGAAATAAAGATGAAAGAATTGGTAACGGTAATTACCTCTTCTTTGAAGCGCCTCTTTGAGACCTCCTCTTAGGGCACTAAAATTGGTATTTGAGGAAGACCAGAACCTCTAGGATGTTTCTAGGGAAGTTTAGAAGAGATTTTGGCAGGGTTTGGCCGATCTTGATTGCTCAAATTGGTGTGAGGAGGAGGGGGAGGAGGTGTCCTTTTATAAGGGAGGAGAGGGGCACCTTAGGAATTCTTAAAAATATTAATTTATAATAAATCTAACCCCACTTAAAAACCTCCAAAAATGACTCATATTCGAAGATTAGATGAGATAGGGTTGTAATCTCATCAACCAGTCAAATTTAGACATGTTTGGATCTTATTTTAAACCTAATCATTTTGATTTATCCTTATTTAATCTATTTAAGTTTATTTGTGGTAATAAAATTCTAAATTTTAAATTATAACAAATAATTACTTATTTGTTTTGAATTTTCCATAATTGTTTACTTTATAACATTATAGACCATATAAATATAAATTTATAATTTTTAAATATTTTTGTGATTTTTAAACAATTTTATAATATGTTATTTTTGTAAAATAACAATAGTGTCAATTTTGACACTGTTCATTTATTTGAATTTAAATAAAATATATACAGAATATATGTTCGAAATAAAAGCTTAAATATATTAATAAAAGGTCATATGTATCTATAAAATTAGTGTATCACATTAAATAGTTCATATAATATTTATTTTATTATTTTTAAAACCATTTATTTGGTTTATCTCTTAATTAAATAATTACTACATCATTTTTGTATAATTATTTAATATACTTATTTGTTGTATAAAAATTTAAAATAAAATCCTATGATGAATATAAATATATTACCTTTCACAATAATAATTGTACTCGAATTTATCATCTTAAAATCACAATATTTAAATTGTTATATTTATTAAATTATGAAGGTGACAACTTTGGCATCATTTAAAATAAAATAATATAAGTGTCATAATCGCTTTTATAAGGCTCCAAATGGTCAAATATTCGACCATTGGATGCTTATGGTTTACATTTACATGTAAAATAAGTTTTTGTTAGGTATTTGTGAATTTTATGGTCACTATGAGTTTAATAAAAACAATATTCTTGATTTTTCACTAGATAAACAATTTCTGTATCACTATTGTGTCATAATTAATGATAATTATTTAATCCCTAAAAATTATAAATAAATTTATATGATGTAGATAATTTCATTAGATTTCTGTAGACTATTCATGTTCGATGTTTCATGAAGTTTATCACTAAATTAAAATTAATATACTTATAAGCTTTAAGAGAGTGACATGTTGTCACTTTCTTTGGTTTTAATAATAATTAAGTTATTTTCATGGACAAATGTCCATTAAATGATTCTAATCCGACCCTTAGGTGATATGGGTCGACTTTTAGTCATCCAATAGGATTTTGACATTTGTTAGGGTAATTTTAAAATATTATATTTACCCTTAATTACCCGATTTACCTTTAACTATGGTAAATAAAATTTACCGTAGTTACTATTCATAATTCCCAAAAATAAAAAGTAGCTTATTAACATAATTTGGACCCACTGATTCCAAATATGGAATCCATTTTTTAAAATTCAAAACACAGAAGTTGCAGAAATTAAATTAAAATTAATCTCGTTGTCGAATAAAAACGGGTTTTTGTTTAAAACATTGCAAAAGATTGAATTGATTTAACCTACGAATTCAAGGTAAAATCAATGCTAATTACATACATTATATTTAATGGTAAAAATATATTCTATTTATACTTTAAAAACATTCAATATTATAATTTAACCACATAAGATATTACGATGAAAAAAGTTGTTTTTAATTAAAATATAGCGTGTTTTTACTATTCATTAAAATATGAAAGTTATCGGAAAAATATCAAAACTTTATCTAATGTAAATTTTTATATCCTGATTCAAAAGAAGAATATTATTTTGTCAAATTGAACATATAAACATGTAAAAAACTATATTTAAAGTGGGTGCGCCATCAAAAGGTGGTAAAACTGCATTTTTTGAAAAATACTTATTTTACCCGAAAAATTTATTTTGTTCTTATACCATGTTCTAGAAATGTGTAAGATGAATAATAATGTTATAAAATTCAAATTTTAGTTAATACTATTCATAAAGGCTAGTTCATGACAATATTATAATAATATAACATTGTTTATTAAAACCCGGTATTGCGTACAACACGCGCTATCGAGGAAGGTCGCGATTGCGTGTAATGCAAGCCAAGTAAGGGTTGCGTGTTGTGAAAGAATTCTTCGTTGTTTCGTATAACAGAATCCAAACATATTTCATTTATAAATTTAATATATATATATATACTCAATGTTGCATAGAATAACTATTATCAAAATTGTGTGTAACACGGTCCAAGAATAGTGTTGCGTATACTACAAGCTAATATAGTGTTGCGTATAGAGCAAGGTAATCTTGGTGTAGAATACAACATAAGACATTAATGAAATTAAAATAATATTTTTCATAAAATCTCGGGGTGTTACATGCGCGGCCTCTTGAGGCGGCGGAATCGGCGAGGAGCGGATGGAGCCGGGTGGCGGAGCCACCTGTGCGGCCTCTTGAGACGGCGGAGTCGGCAAGGAGCCAATGGAGTCAGGTGGTTGAGCCACCTGCGTGGCCTCTTGAGGCGGCGGAGTCGGCGAGGAGCTGATGGAGTAGGGTGGCGGAGCCACCTTCACGGCCTCTTGAGGCGGCGGAGTTGGCGAGCAGCCGATGGAGATGGGTGGCGGAGCCACCTACGCGACCTCTTGAGGCGGCGGAGTCGGCGAGGAGCCGATGGAGATGGGCGGCGGAGCCACCTGCGTGGCCTATTGAGGCGGCGGAGTCGGTGAGGAGCTGATGGAGATGGGTGGCGGAGCCACCTACGCGGACTCTTGGGGCGGCAGAGTCGGCGAGGAGCTGATGGAGATGGGTGGCCGAGCCACCTGCGCGGCCTCTTGAGGCGGCAGAGTCGGCGAGGAGCTGATGGATACGGGTGGCGGAGCCACCGGCGCGGCCTCTTGAGGCTGCGGAGTCGGCGAGGAGCCTATGGAGTTGGGTGGCAGAGCCACCCGCGCAGCCTCTTGAGGCGGCGGAGTCGGGGAGGAACCGATTGATATGGGTGGCGGATGCCACCTGCGTGGCCTCTTAAGGCGGAAAAGTTGTCGAGGAACCGATGGATATGGGTGGCAGAGCCACCTACGTGGCCTCTTGAGGCGGCGGAGTCGGCGAGGAGACGATGGAGATGGGTGGCGGATGCGACCTGCGCGGCATCTTGAGGCGGAGGAGTCGGTGAGGAGCCGAAGGAGATGGGTGGCGGAGCCACCTACGCGGCCTCTTGAGGCGACGGAGTCGGCGAGGAGCCGAGGGACCATAGTCTTCAAACACCGAATGTTACTCATCTTCTCACATAGAATGGATGGGGGATTAACATGGGCGATGCCTCAAGTTTTCCAGACACATTTGGTCTACTCGCTATTTAAGGAGAAGAGATTCACATTGGGTTCACCATTTTTGTTTCCGACGCTTTCGTCGGGGCGTTCGCATCCGTCTGTGAGGACGCGCAGTTGTTTCCCCGCATTCCCGCTTTCCAAAGGCGGGCAACATTCACTCCTTATTCAGGGACGTCTGCTCCATGATCGAAACGGGATGATGGGATGTCGGTTCTTCCTTCCGCGGATTCCTCCTCAGAACTCATCACCTAGTCTGGGTCCCCTCATAGATTTAATATGTTGTTCGTGAATCTCATTCCTGGTGCCATATCTTCTTAGACGCCGGTTAATTACACTACTTCCTTCAAGAATTTCCATAGGGTCTTGACATGGTAGCGACCTTCGGTCGGAGTAGATGGCAACATCAGGCATGTCAAGGCATCTCTGGGTGCATAGACATTGGGGGACTTGTATTCTTCCTCATAAGAGGGCATCTCAAGGGTGCAGAACTTGAGTCATCCCACGTCGAATGCAGGGAATAATATTCCATAGGCATGCGTCTGAGGTTTTCCTCAGCTTCCCATGTCTAACACAGGGTATGTTGCAAGATTAACGTCCAGTGGAGATGGTTACACCAAAGGCGTGTCTTCCGAGGTTTTCCTCAGGCATCTCATTTTTATCGCGAGGTAGGCCGCGAGTTTAACGTCTTGCGGAGACGGTTACGCCAAAGGCGTGTCATCTGAGGTTTTCCTCAGGCATCTCATGTTTATCACGAGGTAGGCCGCGAGTTTAACATCTTGCGGAGATGGTTACGCCAAAGGCGTGTCATCCGAGGTTTTCCTCAGGCATCTCATGTTTATCACGAGGTAGGCCACGAGTTTAACGTCTTTCGGATACGGCATGAGGGTGATCAGAACGTCCCATAGAGACGGATCAGATTGGTATATCCCAAAGGGAGAACACCTGGAGATGGATGGATCAGAACGGCCAATGAGGACAGATGTAAGGTGGTGCACTCCCTAGAGGGGAGATGTCACACCGTAATGGATGATCTGAACACCACTAAGGGCGGACCAGGGGAAGTTTGCCCCAGGATGGGGGACACCATAGATTACCATTGGTTGGGATTAAACCTTTTGGAGGTTTCTTACGTACCATGTGTAGAGGACAGGCATCAAAACCCACATAGCTCGAAAGGGTGATGAATCGGGGTGTCCACAGAGGACAACGACCTGGAGATATAATGGGGATTACACGTGGAAAGCGGCCCATGCGCCGCTAGGAGCAGCGAGGAGGTGGATGGAATGATCCCACCAGGATGTGGCGGCCCGGGTGAGAATCAGTATGGGTGATGGATGGATGAATGAAGTGGAGGGGGAATGAAATGGGACCATCGCAGGGGCGACAGTGAAGTTGGGCTTGAGCCTTGAAGAGGCTTCCTACGTATCCCCGTGGCAGGGAATCAATGTATGTGTAGTTCGGGATGGTGCCGGTGAACCAACGTGAAGGTGGACCTTGGCCCGATGGATGTCGTCAGCGAACAAACGTAAAGGTGGACCTTGGCCCGATGTGTCAGCGAACCGACGTGAAGGTGGACCTTGGTCCGATGGGCATCATCAGTGAACCGACGTGAAGGTGAACCTTGGTGCGATGGGTTTTGTCAGAAAACCAACGTAAAGGAGGTCGGAATGATCGGGTGATTGGATTAAACCTTATGGAGGCTTCCTACGTACCATTCCTTGACATGGATCGAAGACCACATAGTTCAAAGGGGTTTCGTCGGCGAACTGACGTGAAGGTGAACCCAGGGGTCCACTTGTGGGGGGTGTCGGTGAACCGACGTGAAGAAGGGACCATGGTCCGATGGGAGATGGGCTTGAACCTCGTGAGGCTTCCTACATACCATGCCTTGACATGGATCAAAGTCCTCGTAGTTCGGGTTGGTCACAACGGCTTGACGTCGGACTGGAATGCATTTTAACGTCATGTGGGACGAGGATGAACTCGACGTGAATATATGAAGAGAGGTGGGCTTGAACCTCGTTGATTCTTCCTACGTACCATTCCTTTACATGGATTAAAGTACTTGTAGTTCGGATGGTGGGTGTCGGCGAACCGATGTGAGGAAGGAGGGACCTTGGTCCACAGGGGGATGGGCTTGAACCTCAGGGAGGATTCCTACGTACCATGCCTTGACATGGATCAAAGTTCTCATAGTTCGGGTGGGTGTGCAGTTTAATGTCATGCTGGACGAAGGAATACAGTTTAACGTCATGCTGTACGAGGGTATTTCCATGGCCGATGCTTACTCTAAGCCCACGTGAGTCATGCTCGGTGTGAGAAACAAGAGGTTGCAAGGACCTGACGATCACATCGCGAAGGGTGCGTCCGTGAGAAGCGAAGAGGGGCTTACACGTTAGGCGGCCCATTAGTGCTAGGACTTACTCTAGGATGGGGGCCCGAAGAAAAGGATGATGATGGTTTTGGGCTTGAGCCTTGAAAAGGCTTCCTACGTACCATGCCTTGACATGGATCAAAGACCACGTAGTTCTTCTGATGATGGCTTACCACCGATTGGGGGTTTCAACGGCTTACCACTGGATTAGGTGTGAACAGCTTACCGCTAAATGGGGTCGCAACGGCTTACCGCTGTATGAGGATTTCAATGGCTTACCGCTGAATTGGATCACAACGGCTTACCGCTGGATGAGGATGTCAACGGCTTGCCGCTGAATGGGGTTGCAACGGCTTACTGGTGGATGAGGATGTCAACAGATTACCTCTGAATAGGATCACAAAGTCTTACCGCTGGATGATGATTTCAACAACTTACCGCAGAATAGGATCACAACGACTTACCACTGGATGAGGATGTAAACGGCTTGCCGCAGAAAAGGAGTGAAAATAGTGGATGGGGCTTACGCTAGGAAGCTGCCCGGGTGACGCTATGGAGCAGCAATGGTGAATGGGGATTACGCAAGGAGCTTCCCGGGTGCCGCTATGGAGCGGAAATGGTGAATGGGGCTTATGCAAGGAGCTTCCCGGGTGACACTATGGAGCGGAAACAGTGAATGGGGCTTACGCAAGGAAGCTGCCTGGGTGCCACTAAGGAGCGGAAATGGGGAATGGGGCTTACGCAAAGATGATGCCCGTGATGTCTTCCTCATCTCTGGTAATGAGGGCATCCCAACTCACCGGTGGGTTGAGGCCTTCACCTATACGCTAGTGCACAAGCGGGATATCGCCAAGGGGCGTTGGAATTATGCCACTGTAATCATGGAATTAAGTGTCTTACACTTGGAGCATAAAGCATCTCTTGTTTAGTGCAAGAAGCATCCTATGTTTGGAACATAGGGATTACTACAGTTTAGAGTCTTGTAGGTAGGACTATTTGCATCTCATGCTTGGACCATGAGGCATCTCTCATATTGAGTAAGAGGAATCCTATGATTGGATCATAGGGAGTACTACAGTTTAGAGTCTTGTAGATAAGACTATTGGCATCTCATGCTTGGAGCATGAGGCATCTCTTATTTGGAGCAAGAGGCATCCTATGATTGGATCATAGGGAGTACTACAGTTTAGAGTCTTGTAGATAGGACTATTGGAATCTCATGCTTGGAGCATGAGGCATCTCTTATTTAGAGCAAGAGGCATCCTATGTTTGGAACATAGGGAGAATACTACAGTTTATAGTCATGTATGTAGGACTGTTGGCATCTTATGCTTGAAGCATAAGGCATCTCTTGCTTGGAGAAAGAGGCATCCTATCATTTGTTATATAGGGATTACTACATTTTATAGCCATGTAGATAGGACTATTGGCATATCATGGTTGGAGCATAAGGCATCTCTCGTATAGGGCAAGAGGCATACTCTGTGTGGAATATAGGAAGAATACTACAATTTAGAGTCATGTATGTAGGACTGTTGGCATCTCATTCAAGGAGAATAAGGCATCTCTTGCTTGGAGCAAGGGGCATCCTATCATTTGTTATATAGGGAGAATACTACAGTTTAGAGTCATGTAGGTAGGACTATTGGCATCGCATGCTAGGAGAATAAGGCATCTCTTGCTTGGAGCAAGGGGCATCCTATCATTTGTTATATAGGGAGAATACTACAATTTAGAGTCATATAAGTAGGACTTTTGGAATCTCATACTAGGAGAATAAGGATCTCTTTCTTGGAGCAAGGTACATCATATCATTTTTTAGATAGGTAGAATACTAAAGTTTAGAGTCATGTAGGTAGGTCTGTTGGCATCCCATGCTAGGAGAATAAGGCATCTCTTGCTTGGAACAAGGGGCATCCTATTTGTGGAACATAGGGAGAATACTACAGTTTAGATTCATGTAGGTAGGACTGTTAGGAAGAAGGTGCCTAGAAATGGTTGGTGTTGGGTCTTACACAAGGGTAGCACTTTCTGGTTCAACCTGGCATAGGAGCCAAGTGATTGGGTTTGGGGGAGTTGCCTGAGGAATGGTTTGACTCAAGGTACTCGGGGAATTGATGATGAGAACGTCAACTCACGACATAGGAAACAAACCAAGAGGAATACATCAACTCAAGGTGTTTCATGGTGTGTGGAAGAGTGTCTCAAATCATGGTATTCCATATGTTGAAGGTGGGTGCGCATAAGGGTGCAATGGAAAATCCCGACATACCGGCCCGAAACATTCTCGGTGCGACTCTCCATTTTTTATGGGCGTCTGTGATGGTTGCGAAGGGATCGGCCTGTAGAGCCGGAACGGTAGCCCGAAACTGACCCTGAGCGGGGGTGCGGTCATGAAGCCCGCACAGTATGGACTGGTGGGCGCGTAGGTAGGATCCTCGCAAAGGATAGGTCTTCATGAAGTAGCTTCGCGGAGCATGGCCTCGCGGAGCAATGGTCTCTCGCGGAGCAAAGGGGTCTCGTGGAGAAAAGGGCTCTCGCGGAGAAAAGGTCTCTCGCGAAGCTTGGTCTCGCGGAGCAGCATCATGGAGCATAGGCTCACAGAGCATGGACTCACGGAGCCTCGTCTCTTGAAGCAGCAACGAGAAGGAAACTACTCACGGAGCATGGCCTCGCAGAGCCGCAATGCGGAAATTCGCTCGGCCGCCCAAGGGGCGAAGTGGTCGTGGCTGTCCTTTCGGAGAACGGGGGTGATCTGGGTATTTATTGGCAAGGGGCGCCGCGAAGCAAAGCTTGCTCAGCGTGAAGACGGAGCTTGCTCCGCGGCAGATCTTCACGGCGCGTCGCGAACGTCAAAGCACTTCGTAGAGCCATCATTCCTCCTTTGCTTCGGGGTGGGTTTGTGAACGTCAAATTCGTTCACAGAGCATCCCGCCTCCTGTGCTTCACGGCGGGTTCGCGAATGTCAAATTCCTTCACGGAGCATCTCGCCTCATGTGCTTCGCGGCGGGTTCACGAACGTCAAATTCGTTCGCGGACAATCCCGCCTCCTGTGCTTCGTGGCGGGTTCATGAATGTCAAATTCGTTTGCTGAGCATCCCGCCTCCTGTGCTTCGCGGCGGGTCTTCGCAGCGCGTCGCAAAAATCAAACAGGTTCGCGGAGCTTCCCGCCTCATTACTTCATGGTGGCGCTCTGCAATCGCGGAGGCGGCTTCACGAATGGGCTTTGCGAACCAGTTTTCTAGCCAAAATTCAAATGTCCATAACTCCTAATCCGTAACTCTGTTTGGGCCCTACGACCTACCAAATCGAAGCTTGAGAAATGGACTATGATCTTGGATCGTGTATGGAAGAATTTGGAAATATTTTGGGGACGCTTTTTCCGGTGCCAACACATATAGTAAAGAATATCATGGGTACCCCGCTACTACTTCCCCACTGGTTTGCCGCTTTTCCCCTAAAGACATACGTCCGGTGCATCTCTCTCCAAAGGATTTCCCGAAAACACCTGGTCTAAGCTCCACAATCTGCACCATTTTCACCACAAAGGCTTGCCCGCAGACACCTGGGCGAAGCACCACACCATCCTCACAACCAAAAGTAACCACGTAGTTTCTAGGAGCCACCACATCTCGCATAACATGTATCATATGTCAGGTATTATACCTCAATCCATTACATCCCATACACCGAGTAAGGATCCTCAAGCCATCACAACATATACACGTTACACCTATAGTAGTCCATAGGATACTATATCCAGAATATATGTGTGTGAATAACCACAAGCAATTATATCCATCTACACACATATATGGGGAAAACTAACTGTTGTGCCTAATGGCACTAGTATCTACCAAGAGAGGAGAGAGGGGTCAAAGGTGGTATTAATCTATTCATCCTCCCACCGGAATGTTGGGGAAAACACCCCCCTAGGGCTCAGAATCCCCAGGGTGCTAGTTGCCCTTACTGACTGGGTGGAGTAGTGTATAGAAACACAAAAAGTACAGAATATACTAAAACTCACAATCACACTATGGGAATAACCTAGTCTTAGACACAAATATATCTAATGTCTCTCGGAATCCGGGATGCCACTTCTAAGACTAGGTATCCTATAAGCACACAACCATTTGAGGTATTTACTAGATTAATTCATTCCATTTTTATCAATTCCACTTTACGTTAATTAATTCATCAAACATTAATTAACAATGAACAATTCCACATTAAATTCCATTAACACCACATCCAAAAATTCCATTGTCTTTTAAAAAGTTCTCTACCTCATCATTAAGTTTCAAAAAACTCCAACCCCATGGGTTAACATTATTTATTCAAATATTTATTACATAATTACTTTCCCATATTCCCAGGCATTCTAGAAAAGAATCATATGCTACTAAACACAAGGGGGCTTGACACGGTGAGTAGATGTACTACCCATCGAGTCTTTGCCGCCTATAGCAAGAGCATAGACTCATTCTCCCTTGAGATTCTAAACACAGAAAGCACGTGGAATACCCCGCGTTTCTTCGCCTCTTTCAGAAGAAGGGTAAGCAAGACCAACTGCCTTGAGAAGTGGGGAAAAGTAATGAAAATGAACAACCAAAGAACCAGCAATCAACCATAAATCACATCCATCACATTCCATCATCCCTGGTGTCCTCCCCGACACCCACATGCATAAACTGATGCATCTCTCCACTCTAGGCATCATCTACTGCCACAACCAAAAGGCCTTTATGCCCCCACATATCACAACACCCCTCCAAGGTCACATCACAACACAAGCTGCAGGAAAGCAAACACTTTCACATCAATTGGGCTCTTATCCCTTTAACAAACAAGAGGGTAACTCAGAACCCTTCAAGGGATTTAAAACAATCCAAACTTAATCCATATTAAATTAACATATTTATAAATTGTTGGTTCCAAAATCGGGAACCTAACCCGTAAGCTATCACAAAAGATTAAACATGCTTACTATGCAAATTTGATAAACATCAAATTACAACAAGAACCGGATTTGTTTTCATGCCTCTGTATATTTAGCCAACCAAATATCAATTAATCCTAGTTTACGTTCTTTACCACTTTCCATCAAGAACAACAACCAAGCAAAGCAAGCATAGATATCACACTATCTAGAAAAATAAGAGGCAACAACATACGATCGATAAAATTTCATTATCCGGTTAAAATATATTTATTAACTCCATTCCATTGTCATACATTGGGATTAAACAAGTTAACAATACAGTTGCATGTAAAAGAAAGAGAGGCAACGAATCTCCTGCCTCAAGGTTTTTGATGAAAACCCCAACTACGAAGAACGCACAAGAAAGCCGGGTTGATTCTCCAAAAACCTGCCTTAGATATCTCTTCCTAGAAATATTAAGACCAAATATCATCATATTTGGCATCCCCACACAAAGATCTACCCAGAACGGGTGTAGATATAAGAAACTGAGGGAAGAGGAGAAGTAGATCTGAGTGGATCTAAGAAACCAAACAAGAATGATAACATACGTCAAGAAACCATCTTCGATTCTCAAAGAGAAGCCATCTGATCGCCTCCAAAATTCTTGGGAGAAGTTATCCTACCTTCAAGGGAGGGTAATACCGAGTTTTGTCCTCTTAAGAGATTAAAAGAACCATTTAGAGGCAAAACGATCTAGATCCAAAATTTTTGGATCTAGATTTAAGTGGCTGCACGGTTAGTTCACATAGTTTGACAAACCGTGCACAAACCGTGCATTATCTACTGCCTTGACCACCCCTCTCACATGGTTTGGTCTCATGGTTAGACAAACCATGTGCCTCCCATGTGAGAGATATTTCCTCCTACATTAACTATGAACGGTCTGGCCACACGGTTTAGAAAAACCGTGTGCAGCCTGTGCGAAAGCTACTGCCCTTTAGTTTCCCTTAAAAGTCCACCCAAACGCACCTCAAGTCACCTTAAACTCCCAAAACACCTCTAACACTACATTTTCACAAAGTAATGGGAAGGATAGGTCCGGACCATTACAATATATATGTGTATAAATGCATGTACATGTATATTCCAAGGGTTGGTTCGAGTGGTCATCGAAAAATAACATCGTGTTTGAGGTAGGTACCCCACTACTCTTACCATTATATTTATAATTTATTAACTTCTTATTATTTCATTTATTTTAAATAAATGGTAAAAATTATTATATAATTTTTTCAGAATAAATGTTCATAGTAAAGGATACTAATTTTCTATTGATCTTGAATTTCCTAAAAATGTGTTCTTTTATATGTGTATAATACGTGTTGATAAAATTCCCCATTTTATTTTTCAAATTTGTTTTAGATTTAAAATGATTATTTGAGTTTCATAAATGGGTTTATAAGTGTGTTTTGGGTTTTAAAAGTGGCATGTTGGTTCTTCTAGAAAGGGGGGGTGTTCAGTGATTGGTTAAGGACCATTTGGTAGTTTAATAAAGTAAATGATTTTGAAAACTCTCTTGGAGGTGACTCAGGGGTGACCTTTCTATGTACTTTGCTTTTTTGAGTTGTTGTGTGTGATGTCTGTGCATAGTGATTGGTTTCTTTTTTGACATTGTTGAATCGCCCCTCTATTCATTTAGTACTCGGCATGGGAACCTTGTATAATAAGTGAATCTTCTAAGAATAATTGCTATACTAGTTAGATTATCCACTGGCTAGTGGCCCTTAGTATGAAAATTTCTCTTTTATGGGATTGGGTCCCTCAGATAGGCTAGGTAGGGAAACACCGATCATTTGGGCGTTAGGACCTCATTGAGTAGGGCATGTCTTCAAGATGAATCACTTGTACAGTACTTTTTTGGATTGTTCACGAGCTCCTTGGTTCAACCCATATTTTCATTAGAACTTATTTTTATGTGGCAGATGTGTGAGGTTCTTAGTTTGGTTGTCGGCCCAATGATCCACTTTTCCATTACCCTTATCATGTGTTGCGTGTGTGGGTATAGTTTTCTTCTTATTTAACAACTAGAATTTGGATTTTAAATCATTCATGAAAATGTTTTAAAATTTTAATGAATCTTTTTTCCCTCAAACCATAAACATTATTTTAAATTGAAAAGGGAAATGGATTGGTACTTGATTTAGAAATGAAAGTTTGCGTAAAAACCCATATTTTATATAATGGAGTTCAAACATGAAATTTTTAAAATTATTTATTTAATGGTAGTTCTTTGAGAATATATTTTTATGCATTCTTACTAAGCTTTAATACTCAGGTCTATAGTGTTTTCTTATTTTTAGTTTTTGATGCAGGTTCGACTCGATCTTGTTCACCGTTTGCGACTATTGGTTGTGGTTTCTAGAGTGACTCTAACGGTCACGAGGAGTTATAGTCTTGGCCAGGTTAGTGTGTTTTCTTCTTTCTTTTTTTTTGTTTTTTATTTACTTTTTTTGTTCTACTTTTTCTATTATTTTATTTATTTTAATTGGGAGAAAGTGTTCCCATTCATTCTTAGTTGATGCCCTGATGCTTGTCGCCAGCCCAGGAGGATCGGGGATGCCTCTCGGGCCTTGTTGCGGGCCAACTCGGGTGACTAGTTCGGGGTTGACCCAGTTTGGTTTTTTATAAAATGGTATTAGAGAAGTTTTTTCATGTTATTTGGGGTGTTAGGTAGATCGGATATTGGATTTTCGGTACTTTAGTGGTTGGTGCGGGAAGAGCATCACAAACTTGCTTGTTCTGATCCTCGAGTAACTAAGGGTGGTTCAGGATTTATTTTTTTTGTGCTTTGGCCTGTGTGGATGAGGGATAAAAATAGGAGTAAACTAGTATTGCACACGGTCTCACTTGGATTAGCGACCCATGTGATGCCTGATAGTACGGTTCGACACTCTTAGTGGTTGGTGCCTTCTTATGGCATGGTTTTCTAAAATATGCATCCATGTTTGGCACAACCAATAGTTCTTTTCCAGGTGCATTAGTTTTGGTGATGTCTTGGTTCAGTGTTTGGTTAGAATGAAGAAATTTTTAAAAATAAATTGGAATATGGGGTTGCTCTTATTTTATCTTGGTGTGAGTTTGGCATGATTTTTGGGGTGAGTTTTTCATAGACTTTGTTTTTGGAATTTGGAATTTGATTTGTTGAGCTTGAATTTTTAAAATAATTTCTGGGTTATTTTAAATTGAAGTGAGTTATTTTGGAAATTGAAATTTTTTTGAATATTTGTCTTGAATTTTTTGAAATTGTTTTGGAAAAATGTATTTTTGGAATATTTGAAATGTTTTTTTGTGAAAGTAAAAGAGACTTGTTTTGGTCCCATGGTATTCCGATGGGTTCTTTCATGTGCATGTGGATATGATTATTGGATAGTTGGTGGATTATGAGGATTGGTTCTTGAGTGGCACAAAAATGTATATTTGCGAGGCATCCTAGAATATCAGTGGTGAATGATTGATTTCTAAGGCTGCTTCATGTTTCCTAAAAAGTGTGTTTCTCTCTAAAAGGAGTTTTTGGGATTAAATGAATTTCTAATTGGAAAATGGTTTTGATCTCAGAGTGAAAAATATTGTTTCAAAATATCTTTTGAACTTTTTTGGGAAGTTCTTGTTTTTATTTTTCAAGTGGGTGTTTTTCTTTGAAAATGAATTGATGCCTTGGGTTGGAATTATCGTATTTGCATATGAAGTGTGGATTTTTGTCTTGTGAGGTTTTTGGTTCTGTGGAAGGATAGTTTTTTTCTTGTTCATGATATTCCCCTTAGAAAGGTACTATGGGTTTCTAGTAGGTCTCTCACAGTTCTTGGCTTAGCCTAGACGCTTAGTGGAGTGATGGAGTTGGGTTCTTCTCGGTTGTGATGGTTATTTGTAGGGGTTGAGGTCAGTTTAATATCGTTGAGTTCTTTAGGAATGTTTGGATTTTCTCTTGTTTTTTAGAGACTATAAATGTTTTGTGGTGTGAGTTGCTTCTAGTATATTTGTAGGGGTGGGATTAAACCAGTGAACAACGATCGTTCTATTTTTTGTTACGGATGAGGATGTCATAAGAGATCCTTAAGACTAAATTCGTCCTATGGTTATACCTAAGGAAGTGAAGCTAAGGAAAATAGTAGAGCTCGTAGGTACTCGATTATTAAATAGATGATGAAAGAGTTGTGATGACCCTACGATGATCTAGTTTCATGTTCCTCAAAGGTAGTGTGGAGATAACAGATTAGAACTCGTAATAGTTGTTGGTCATGTTTATATTGTGGTAAGTGAAGGTTCCTCATCTGATGAAGAGTGTGAACCAAAGGGACCTATTCTTAGAATGATCCTTCCATCAGTTCACGTTGAATGTCTGAAAGTCCACTTTATCACCTATATCTAGTGTGGTCATTCAGGCAGTCTATGTCGTTCACCACAATTCTCAGATAATATGTTGATGGAGTGGTCACTTGGCACACGAGGAGATTCCTATAGGTTACTTTTCTAGTAGAGGAAGTTCCAGGTAGAGATGGTTAGCTTATGACTGTAAGGTGGTAGATGATTCAGACATCTAGGCCCCAGCCATAGGTCCCAGGGTGAATCTTAGGCGCAGTTAAAACTCATCATACAAGGGATGGTTTTGGTCTGACATAAGTATGTAGTGTCTGTATGGGGACAACATAAATTTCCTTATTGAAATACTGCCTCTAAAAGATTTATTTTTGTTACAAGGGGAATGAATACCTTGTCTCTTTATTGTGGTCTTAATTTATGGGTGTTCCTCTTGGGCTCTAAGGAGGTTTGGAGAATCCATATTCATGTAAAGCTGGTGAGTGTTCTCTGTGAACCTTCTCGTGGTCGGGTATGGATCGATATTGTACTAATTTTGGAGATTCTATTTTCTTGTGGGATTGACGCATGCCTATCCATTTTTGCACAATGTTATGGGTTTCTGCTTCCAAAAACATCTCATGTGGTGGATTGTGGTCAACTATAGGAATCATCTGGGCAAGTCATCCTGTGTTGGTGGGTTCGTGATGAAGAGTTCAGTCTGTATCACTCAAAGTAAATTGGGAATGCATGTGCGGGTGTGGTGATGTTAAGAAAATTATAAAATGGTGGGGAGAACCACTGTATGTCACACTGACATCTCCTCTTGAGTGGGTTTGGTTAAACATAAGGATCTTAGAGGTTCAGTCCAGTGTTAGAGGTTTTTTTCGGTTTGTGATTTGTTATGGTGTGGAGAACCAATGTTTGACAACAAGAATCCTAATATATTGGGGAGACCACCATAGGATATACTTTTGGAAAAACTCTATTTTAAAAGTGTGATTGGTGGTGAAACCCCTTACTTCATCTTCTCCCAAACTTGACCATGGTAATTGGTTATCTCGGGTAGTGTGTCGCTTGATGAGTGTTCTCTGAGGTCTCGAGTAGACCAGTTTATCCCTATGTTTGGGGTCATGGTGTTCCATGTTGTAGTTGTGTTTGGAGGTGTATTTCATTTTTTGGTTATGTTTCTTGGTGATTTTGGTTTTTAGATCATTGAGTTCCAGGTTATGGGTGTTTTGAATGCTGAGTCTTTGGGCGACTAAGGTTTTGTTTTCAGTTTCTTCGTGGCCTTGCTTGAAATTTTGGGTTGGTTAAGTCATTAGGACATTTTAGGGGCAGAAACTGTCATGGTGGGAGAATTTTCACACCCCAACCCGACACATTATTTTATTTTAATTATTTTGGGTCTCACTTTTGAGCTGCTAGTTGAGCCGATTTTATTTAAAAATAGATTTGGGTTCATATACGGTTGTGTGGCAGTACGTGCGACCGTGTTTAGTGCCCAACCTTAATAATAATACATTTTATTATTAAATTTATTATTACATAGGTCTAAAACTATACCCGCGACCACGCACGCACCTGTGCATGGTTTCTAGACCAAAGAATTAATGCAATTATTTTCTTGTGAATGGTTTTATTATTTTAGTATTATTTTTATTTAATTTAATATTTCAATTAGGTTATCATTTTTTAAGTCATTTTTATAATTATAAATTTATTAATGTTATTGTTTTTATTAAAATTGCTATTTATTATTTCTATTATTAGAGAAAATATATTATTAAATTAGTATAATTATGAAATTATTAACATGTAATTATTATTATTATTATTATTATTATTATTAGTGTAGAGTTTTTCTTTTATTATTTCATTTTTTTAGGAAACCTTAAAGGGCATCACACCCCCCCCCCCACCCTTCTTCTCACTTGAGGCACAGTGCCTCTCTGGCGCATGTGCGCAAGAACCAGTGGCCCCATCCCCCTTCTCCTCTGGGTGCACAGCGCACCTCCCCTCATCGTTACCTCATCCCAGCCTACTGTTCCTGGCACCCTGTTTCTCTGACCTTCCCTTGGTGGCCTACTGTATGACCCCTCCTCCTTTCCTTCGACTAGCCTGGTGGCCCGACCTGCTCCCTACAACCCTACATGCTCCCGACCCTCTGGCCTTCTCCCTCTCATCGGAGTCGAGCCCCGCTTTGGCCAACTCCATGTCTGGTCACCCAACTCACATCCCTGCGCGCCTCTAAAAACCCTGAATCCTGCTGTCTGGTGCTTTTCCAACATGACATAACTCCGGCATCACTCCCTATTTCACAGTTGGTCTCTCGCACCCTCATCGCAGGTGCATTTCTCTTCGTTTGGTTGATTTTGCTCACAGGTAGGTTGTCGAGTTAGGGTTTCATACTGCATATGATTTTATTTTTATGTAATTGATTCAGTACTTTGTTTTCAGAATTTAATCACACTATTTGAGGTGTGATAAGAATGCGGTGGTTTTTGTGCACCTTGGTTGCGAAGTTTTTCTACATCAAGGATGGTGGTTCCTCATATATAATTGTTACTTGACAAATTATTTTTATTATTTAATCAATTTAACATGTTTATTACGTAGTTTGTTTAGTGAGAATTTTATTTTACTTGATATTTAATATTTATTTATTTATTTATTATGTGATTAGTAGTGTTTTTATATGTAATGAGTTTTATTATTTTTGTAAAAACTACATGATGAGAGGTTTATCGCTATTTTATAAACTGTGGGGTTAGTTTATTATGTTATGCATGGGATGTGAATTCTGTTTTGACATTGAATTGGTGTACATTTGGTCTTAGAAGATGATTTTGAGTGGGATTTTTTTTCAAAGTCTTATGATACTACTTGGAGTTATTTAATAATTTTTTTTAAGTGGTTTATTAAATATTATAAATTCTGTGAGACATTTTTGGATATTGTTTTGGTGTGAATATGTTTTCAAAAGTGGGGTTGAGTAAGAAAATGGAGTTTGTGTATAACGACCCATACATTACATACATTGTTATTACTTCAGAATTGAGGCACACTTGTTACAACTTATAACAAAACCAGGAAAGGACCGTATAGGTATAGTGTCTTTGGAAACTGGTAAACATAAACAACTGGTTCATAAAGCATCTACATTGTCTCCCATTTATTTCATCATATCTAGAGTCCCTTTTGGCATATCCTACTTAATAACCTTCTTCCTGACCTAGGGAAAGAAAACATACAAAAGGGGGAGATCAAATTCTCAGTAAGGGTAAACAAAAGAAATATCAATCACATTATATTCATAAGAACATAACATTTTGGAAATCTTAACCTGCAAAAGAGATCATAATTTCATAACATGGGATAAATCATAGTAGTGAAATGTAATCCCAATAATCATAACTTAAAACATAAAAATTTGTGGCATACACACATAATCATAGAGAATCATTTCTTAGTAGTCAAGACTCATTTCCAAGACTATCTTAGCGGACAAAGTCCATTTTTGAATCGAGTTCACTCCTCGTTTCAGTCCTGTTTCACTGAACTGGTTTAACCTGCCGTTCCATCCATTTCTATCTCAGGAGATATAAATCTGTCCCCAATGCATTGGAGGGATATACAGGTCCCACCCATCTTGTAATGATACCATTCTTATGCGTTCCACAAAATCATAAATCATACATCATTGCATAACCCATGTAATAAAAATGGAATTCTTAAACATCGTGACATCATAAAACAATTCATATAAGATAAAGGAATTCATAAAAATAATTCCATCATAACATAATCAAATCAATGTAATAATAGGGATATAAGTAGAAACCTATTTTATCTTAGATGGAAAATAATTTTGATAAAACACCTGAACTCTATTCTTGAGGAAAATATCCTTTCTACTTAAAAAACATTTTTCCTTTCTTAAAATGTCATAAAATTTTAAACTAAAAGAAGTTGATTAAAAATAAACTTGAAAACCTGTAAAGGAAGATTCTTGGAAATAATTTTTTAAAAATCCATTCATGCCGTATAAGTTTAAAAAACATTCTTCTCGTACTTATGTCGGAAAAGTCAAAAAGTACCTCGTATGAAAAACGACAAAAGATTCCTTTCATATCTTTTACTAAAAACTCACTGAAGGGTAAAATTGGATTTAAAAAATTTTAGTTTTATGGAAATAAAATTACATATTGAGGAAACCTGGATGTGGATGATAAGTATTTCCCAGTAAATTCTGAAGTATAAACAATCTTGGATAAAAATGAGATTGTGAGATTTTCCCTTACCTTAGGTCCGATTTGCTTAGTAAGGGTCTGAACCTCCTGTATAATGATTTAAATAATGTCATTGAATTATTCCAGAATCATACGTATTTTCATGATATCATATATGGTCATATTCTTATCTTCTTATTAGTAATATTTCATTGCTACTTTTTATTCGAGTGTTTATTGCTTTATGTTCGTATGTGTGTTTTGTTGAATAAATTCTTATTATTCTTTTTAGGTTATAGTAACCTCATTTATAGAATGGTATTAGTTTAATATATATCATATTTATTCATTCAATTCATTTATATAATCATTATGCAATGAAGATCATGTAGAACGAGTCACATCACATCGTGGAGACGGTATTCCGTACGTACGCACGAGCGATGATATCGTTCCCATGATTGTGGAATTGTATTGGAGTGTATGTATACTATTTAAGATTCAATATCACTTTAAAATAATCATATATAGTCATTATTTAAACCATTATACCCATCCAAGTAAGGTGGTGGTGGAAAATAGATTACACCACGGCGTGGAGACGGTATTCCGTACGTACGCACGCCAGGTAATTTCATTTTCCATAGGATGAATAGATGGTGAAATAGGGTTGTTTCATACATATAATAACATATCAGTATATGATTGATACTGATGTTATTACTTCATAATGAAACAACTAAATAAGAAGAAGTGTAAGAAGAAATAAAGTTGAAAGAATCGGTAATGGATATTACCTCTTCTTTGAAACTCCTCTTTGAGACCTCCTTTTAGGGCACTAAAATTTGTCTTTGAAGTAGACCATAACCTCTAGGATGTTTATAGAAAAGTGTAGAAGAGAATTTTTCAGGGTTTTTCCATGCTTGAAGGCACAAAGTGGTGTGAGGAAGAGAAGGAGGAGGTTCCCTTTTATAAGGGAGGAGAGGGGCACCTTAAGAAAACATAAAATATTATTTTATTATAAAGTCGTATTCGGTTTTTAATAGCTCAAAATTGATTTATTTAGAAGCTTAGGTGGGTATGGGTCGAAATACTCTCATCCAATAGAATTTACACAAGTTTAGGTATCTATTTTAACCTTATCATTTAGATTTAGCTTTAAGTTAGATAATTTAACTTTTACCGTGTCTTTTTGTTTTCTTACACTATAAGGTTAATAAACTTACTATAACAAGCCAAACGAACCCCAAGTTGTTTATTATTAATATATATAACCTTATATAAGTCATTTGGCCGAACCTTAGATTTTTAGAAATGAAATAACAATTAATAATATAATATTTTTTTTTAAACTATTTTATGTCAATTTTGACACTATTTGGTAATTGATTTTTTTGAAAATAATAACAAAAATATTAGTTCGAAAAAAGTTAATTAAATAAATACTAACATGCCATATTAACCTAAAAAATTATCTTAATTCATAAAAAGTCTATATTACATTTATTTGGGTATTTATAACATCAATTATGTCCATATTTCATTAATAAGATAATTACTGCATCATTATTGTGTCATCAATAAATTAAATTATTTATTGTCTAAAAATTAAAAATAATATACTATTATGTAGGAAATCATTTTATATTTCTAATGAATATTTATAGTCTAATTTATCTTATGTATAACCCTATATTAAAATTTTTTTAGTTATTAAACTTTGATTTTAACTATTTTAACCCTTCTTTAAATAAATTAATAATAAATGTCCTAATCTAATCCAAGTGGGCCTAAATGATCATATTTTATTCCTAATGTTGTTTTTGGTCCAATTACACTTATCTAATAGAATTAGTACATGTGTTAGGGTAATAATAATAACATTTTTACCCTTAATTTCCCTATTTACTTTTAACCATGGTAAAAAAAGTAAAAAGTTACAATTCACCCATAATTATTTTCATCTCATTGAACCACATTTTACTTACTGACATCAACTGTGTCTCTTGGATTTTTGAAATTCCACTCACATAAGCGGTAAAATTATGTTTTATGTAAATTTGCAAATTCTCCTAGGAGGTGGGTAGAAGACGGTGAAAAGTTTAATAAAATTTGTATATATCTAAAATTATTATAAAATGACTCCAATGAATTACATTGAACTTATATAGGTATTATGTATAAATTTTGAACTAAAATAAATTTAAATAAAATAAACAATTATTTAAATAAAAAGTCGGTTTTTAAATAGTAACCCAGTGTTTTCACTATTCATCAAAAATTGAAAGTTTTCAAAAAAAATACCAAAATTTCACCCTAGGCTAATTCTGATATTCCGAATCCAAAAATTAAGTCCATTTTGAAAAATAATATTTACAAAATTTCAAAAAGTGGGTATTACTATTTATAACGTCTAGTTTTAATAATATTTTAATAGCATATCGTTGTTTAGTGAAACTCGGTATTGCGTATAATGCAAGCTATTGAGGAAGGCCACGGTTGCGTGTAAAGCAAGTAAAGCTAGTGTTGTTTGTAGTGAAATATTCCTTTGATGATTTATATAACATAAAAACAAAATATTTCTCATTAAAATCTCGGGTGTTACATTCTACCCCCCTTAAAATGAATTTCGCCCTCGAAATTCGTCACTTTGTAACAAACAGATGAGGATACCTCTCCCTCATCATATCCTCAAGCTCCCATGTAGCTTCTTCTAATTGGCGATTCCTCTATAAAACATTCACCAAGAGAGTGGTCTTGTTTCAGAGGACTTTTTCTCTACAATCCAGAATCTCTGTTGGTTGTTCTTCATAAGAGAGATCTTGCTCCAGCGGTACAACTTCTGAGCTGAGTACATGTAAAGGATCAGGTATGTAATTTCTCAATAGAGATGCATGGAACACATCAAGAACTTGGGAGATATTTTGTGGAATCTCCAATCGGTAAGCTACCTTCCCAACATGATCCAATATTTCGAAAGGACCAATATACCTAGGGCTAAACTTTCCCTTCTTTCCAAATCTCATTACTCTCTTCCATGGAGATATTCGTAAGAACACTTTATCACCCACTTCAAACTCTAGGTATTTTCTTTGGTTATCAGCATAACTTTTTTGTCTACTCTGAGCTGCTCTTATGTGTTGTTGAATATATCTGACATTTTCTTCCATCTCATCAACAAGATCAGGTCCTAATAGCTTTATTTTCCCAACTTCATCCCAGCAAGTTGGAGTCATGCATTTCTTTACATAGAGATATTCATAAGGAGCCCTCTGAATACTGGAGTGAAAGCTATTATTATAAGAAAATTCCACAAAAGGTAGGTTTTGATCCTAACCACCTTTGAAATCCATAGAGCAAGCTCTCAACATATCTTCTAGAGTTTTATTTGTTCTCTCAGACTGACCGTCTGTCTGAGGATGATAAGCAGTGCTGAAACTCAACTCTGTATCCAGAGTATGCTGAAGACTTTTCCAGAACTTCGAGGTAAATTTTGGATCCCGATCAGATATAATAGAAAGTGGTACTCCATGCAATCTTACCAATTCCTTCACATATATCCTGGCAAGCTGATCTAGAGAGAAATCCTCTCTAATAGAAATGAAGTGTGCTGACTTTGTAAGACGATAAACTATGACCCAGATAGCATTATTGCCTTTTGATGTTTTAGGAAGTCCGGTGACAAAGTCTATAGTGATGTTTTCCCATTTCTATTCAGGTATGGGTAATGGTTATAACATCCCCTTAGACTTCTGTCTCTCAGCTTTAACTTGATGACAAACCAAGCATCGAGAGACATATTCAGCAACATCTATTTGCATGCCATCCCACCAGAAGTACTCTTTCAAGTCCCTATACATATTCCTGCTTCCACGATGAATAGAGAATGAAGAACTATGAGCCTCATCCAGCAGCTCCTTCTTTAATTCTGGGATGGGAGGAACACAAACCCGATTCCGGAATTTTATTATCCCATCACAATCAAGGTTGAATTCCGGAACATTTATCATCTTCTTTTGTAACTCTACATCTTCTTTCAGTGCCTCTTTAATATTCACATGTACAGATGGTTGAAAATTCATTTGAGAAAGATATGATTTTCCCCCTTCCATTATAATTCCAAGATCCATCCTTTGTAAATACATAAATATTGGATCTTTTGTGATACTCATTATGGATAAGTTAGCATGGTCTTGTCGACTTAATGCATCTGCCACCTTGTTTTCATTCCTAGGGTGGTAATGAATTGAGTAGTCATAATCCTTAATCAGCTCCAACTATCTTCTTTGGCGCATATTCAGATCCTTTTGTGTGAAAATATACTTTAAACATTTATTATCAGTATAAATATCACACCTTTCTCCATAAAGATAATTCCTCCAAATCTTTAATGCAAATATTACCGCAGCTAACTCCAAATCATGAGTTGGGTAACTTTTCTCATGGATTTTCAACTATCGTGAGGCATAAGCTATCACCATATCGTTTTTCATAAGAACACACCCCAGACCCTTCTTGGATGCATCACTATAGATCACAAAACTTTCTCCACTATAAGGAAGTGTGAGTACAGGTGCACTAGATAACCTTCTTTTCAACTCCTTGAAATTCTCTTCACATTCCTCCATCCACACGAACTTAACTTTTTTTCGAGTCAACTTGGGGAGTGGATTAGATAATCATGAAAAATCTTTTAAAAAACGTCGATAATATCCAGACAAACCAAGAAAACTTCGGATCTCGGTTACTATTGTTGGTCTCGACCATCTTTCGATAACCTCTGTTTTTTCTGGATCCACAGATATCCCCTCTTTTGAGATTATGTGACCCAAAAAATGAAACTTTTTGAAGCCAAAATTCACACTTGGTAAATTTGGCATAAAGATTATCCTTTCTCAGGGTCTTAAATATAATTCTCATGTGATCTTCATGTTCTTCCTTGCTCTTTTAATAGAAAAGAATATTGTCTATAAAGACTACAACAAACTGATCAAGATAGTCTCTAAAGACTCTATTCATCAGATCCATGAAGATAGTAGGGGTATTAGTAAGACCAAATGGCATCACTATAAATTCATAGTGTCCATACCTTGTACGGAAAGTTGTCTTTGGTATATCCTCCCTTTTGACCCTTAATTGATGATAACCTGAACGAAGATCAATCTTGGAAAATTATTGAGCTCCGCATAGTTAGTCGAATAAGTCATCAATGCGTGGGAGAGGATATTTGTTCTTGATCGTGATCTTGTTAAGTTCTTGATAATCAATGCAGAGTCTCATTGATCCATCTTTCTTCTTAAAAAACAGAACATTTTCTCCCCAAGGTGACGCAGTAGGGCATATGAATCCTTTATCAAGATTCTATTGGGGTTGCTTCTTCAATCCTACAACTCAATTGGGGCCATTCTATAAGGTGTCTTTGAAATAGGCAAAGCACCCGGTACGAGTTCTATTGAAAACTCAACTTCACGATTTGGTGGAAGACCTAGAAATTCCTCTGGAAAGACATCATCAAACTCCCGTACAATGGGAATATTCTTAATCGTGAGTTTCTCACCAACCATTTGAGATAAATAACCTTAATTTAGTGGAATCAAGACCCATAAGATGGAAGAAATTTCTACTCGAAGGTTATGTTCATCCTTGCATCGATAGACGATCATAGATTGATCTGGAATATGAAATGTGACTTCCCTTCTCTGGAAATTGATATGAGCTCCATATAAAGAAATACAATCCATGCCAAGAATCACATATAATTCCACTATAGGAAGGATCACAATATTTGCAGGAAAAACTTTCCCACAAACTTCAATCGGAGAAGAATTATAAACATTTGATGCGACTGTTGTTCCATTAGGGGTTGTCACAGATAACTCAACATCTAATTGTTGAGGTAATACGGTAATACCCTTAGAAAATTATTTAGAAATAAAAGAGTGGGTGGATCTAGAATCAAATTAAACATTTTCTACTTTATAGTGGATGGTAAGTGTATCTTTCACCACTTCGTTATCGTACTCTACATCGCTGATAGAAATTGCATGTGACTTTCCTTTATCTTTGGCCTTAAGAGTTTGTTGACGTCGATCATGATCATCAACCCTTGGATTTGGGCATTGATTGGTATAATGCCTCATCTCCTTGCACTTGAAACATTGAAGGGTAGTAGGTTCATTCTGCGTATCCATTCCTTTGTTTGCATCATTAGACATCTTCTTCCCATTATTTCGACATTCAATTGTCTGATGACCTTATTTTCCACACTTATAACATTTGCTTGTACCATTAAGACAATTTCCTCCATGTTTCTTTCCACACTCTGAGCATAAGGGAAAACTCATCTTCTTTTCAGTGTCCTCTTTAGATTTTCCTTTGAATTCCATTTTCCTCTTCCTATGAAACCCATATGACTGATGGGTTACTCCAATCTCCATCTCAACCTTGAGATCACATCGAATGATTTCCTCATAGCTATTGAAGTCCCTTATGGCTAACACCCTTCGAATACATGGTTTTAAGCCACTAAATAATTGATCGATCTTACTCTCAGGTTGGATAATAATACCAAAAGCGTACCTTGCAAGTCTTGTAAAATTTGCTTCATAGGTACCAACAGATTCATCATCCTTTTTCTTTAGTTCAAGAAATTCATTCTCCATATTTGTTCGGAGAATACGATGGAAGTACTTATTGAAAAATACGTTCTTGAACTCGTCCCATTCCATGGACTCAATTTCATCCCTTTGCCTCCTATTCTTGATAAGATTCCACCATTGATCAGCATATCCTTCCAAACGATACACTCCTAATATGACTTTATCATGTTCAGAATATTGAATAATTGAAAATATCTTTTAAGTGGTACTGATCCATTGTTCAGCCAATAATGGATCAGAAAACCCGCTGAATGAAGGTGGATGCTGCCTCATAAAGGATTCAACAGAATGTTTCTCCTTCCATTTCTCATTTGGAAGTCCTGCATGATTCATATCTTGAGAAATTTGTGTGAGCATGGCTACAAGATTTTTCATTCCAACTCCCATAACGTTTGGTTGCTCAGGGGGACAATCATTGCATTGCCCGTCGCATTCCGCATTAGCACGGTTTCTTCAGGTTCCAGCCATTGACTAAAACCAAGAAGAATAGTTTGAGAAACACTAATTATAATAGGAAAAACACATAATCAAGAATAAAATTTCACACTTAAGGTCTTATCATAGATTTTTCATGGCCATTTCTAAAACACTAAGATTGTGTTCTATGCTTAGACTTATCCTTAGGGTTCTTACTAAGGCTTTCACATCCTAGTTTCCAAAGGTTGACTATACCTTTCCTCTGATACCAACTATAACAACCCATACTTTGCATACATTGTTATTACTTCAGAATTGAAGCACACTTGTTAAAACATATAACAAAACCAGGAAAGGACCATATAAGTATAGTGTCTTTGGAAAATGGGAAACATAAACAACTGGTTCATAAAGAATCTACATTGTCTCCCATTTATTTAATCATATCTAGAGTCCCTTTTGGGATATCCTACTTAATAACCTTATTCCTGACCTGTGGAAAGAAAACATACAAAAGGGTGATCTCAAATGCTTAGTAAGGGTAAACAAAAGAAATATCAATCACATCATATTCATAAGAACATAACATTTTGGAAATCTTAACCTGCAAAAGAGATCATAATTTCATAACATGGGATAAATCATAATAGTGAAATGTAATCCCAATAATCATAACTTAAAACATAAAACTTTGTGTCATACACACATAATAATAGAGAATCATTTCTTAGTAGTCAAGACTCATTTCCAAGACTATCTTAGCGGACAAAGCCCATTTCTGAACCGAGTTCACTCCTCGTTTCAGTCCCGTTTCACTGAACCGGTTTAACCTGCCATTCCATCCATGTCTATCTCATGAGATATAAATATTTACCTAATGAATTGTAGGGTGATATAGGTCCAACCCATCTCTTAATGATACCATTCTTATGTGTGCCGCAAAATCAGAAATCATACATCATTGCATAACCCATGTAATAAAAATGGGATTCTTAAACATCGTGACATCATAAAACAATTCATATAAGATAAAGGAATTAATAAAAATAATTCCATAATAACATAATAAAATCAATGTAATAATAGGGATAGAAATAAAACCTATTTTATCTTATATGGGAAATAATTTTGATAAAACACTTGAACTCCATTCATAAGGAAAATATCCTTTCTACTTCAAAAACATTTTTCCTTTCTTAACATGTCATACAATTTTAAACTAAAAGAAGTTGATTAAAAATAAACTTGAAAACTTGTAAAGTAAGCTTCTTGGATATAATGTTTTAAAAATCCATTCATGCCGTATAAGTTAAAAAAACATTCTTCTCGTACATATGTCAGAAAAGTAAAAAAGTACCTCGTACGAAAAACGACAAAAGATTCCTTTCATATCTTTTACTAAAAACTCACCGAATGGTAAAATTGGATTTAAAAAATTTTAGGCGTATGGAAATAATATTACATATTTAGTAACATGGATGTGGATGATAAATATTCCCCAATAAATTCTGAAGTATAAACAATCTCGGATAAAAATGAGATTGTAAGATTTTCCCTTACCTTAGGTCTGATATGCTTCGTAAGTGTCCAAACCTCGTGTATAATGATTTAAATAATATCATTTACTTATTCCAGAATCAAAATTATTTTCATGATATCATATATGGTCATATTCTTAGCTTCTTATTAGTAATATTTCATTGCTACTTGTTATTCGGGTGTTTATTGCTTTATGTTTGTATGTGTGTTTTGTTGAATAAATTCTTATTCCTCTTTTTAGGTTATAGACACCTTATTTCCATAATGTTATTAGTGTAATATATATCATATTTATTCATTAAATTCATTTATATAATCATTATTCAATAAATATCATGTAGAACGAGTCGCCTCACATCGTGGAGACGGTATTCCGTACGCACGCACGAGCGATGATATCGTTCCCATGATTGTGGAATTGTATTGGATTGTATGTATACTATTTCAGAATCAATATCAATTTACAATAATCATATATAGTAATTATTTACACCATTATACCCATCCAAGTAAGGTGGTGGTGGGAAATAGATTACACCACGGCGTGGAGACGGTATTCCGTACATACGCACGCACGGTGATTTTGTTTTCCGTAGGATGGATAGATGGTGAAATAGGGTTGTTTCATACATATAATAACATATAATTATATTAGTGATACTTATTTTATTACTTTATAATGAAACAACTAAATAAGAAGAAGTGGAAGAAGAAATAAAGTTGAAAGAATCGGTAACGGATATTACCTCTTCTTTGAAGCTCCTCTTTGAGACCTCCTTTTAGGGCACTAAAATTTGTCTTTGTAGAAGACCAGGACCTCTAAGATGTTTCTAGGGAAGTGTAGAAGATAATTTGGAAGGTTTTGGCCGAGCTTTAAGGCTCAAAGTGCTTTGAGGAAGAGAGGGAGGAGGTGCCCTTTTATAAGGGGGGAGAGAGACACCTTAGGAAAACATAAAATATTATTTTATTATAAAGTCATATTTGGTTTTTAATAGCTCCAAATTGATTTATTTCGAAGATAAGGTGTTTATGGGTCGAAATATTCTCATACAATATAATTTAGGCAAGTTTAGGTATCTATTTTAACCTTATCATTTAGATTTAACTTTAAGTTAGATAATTTAACTTTTACCGTATCTTTTTGTTTTCTTACACTATAACATTAATAAACTTACTATAACAAGCCAAAAGAACCCCAAGTTGTTTATTATTAATATATATAACCTTATATAAGTAATGTGGACGAACCTTATATTTTTAGGAATAAAATAACAATTAATAATATAATATTTGTTTTAAAAACTATTTTATGTCAATTTTGACACTATTTGGTAATTGATTTTTGTGAAAATCATAACAGAAAGATTAGTTCGAAAAAAGTAAATTAAATCAATACTAACATGTCATATTAACCTATAAAAGTATTTTGATTCATAAAAAGTCTAAATGACATTTATTTGGGTATTTATAACATCAATTATGTCAATATTTTATTAATATGATAATTACTATATCATCATTGTGTCATAAATAAATTAATTATTTATTGTCTAAAAATTATAAATGAAATATAATTATGTAGGAAGTCTTATTATCTTTCTAATTAATATTTAAAATCGAATTTATCTTATGTATAACCCTATATTAAAAATGTTTTAGTAAATAAACATTGATTTTAACTCTTTTAACTCTTCTTTGAATTAAATAATAATAAATGTCCTAATCTAATCCAAGTGGGCCTAAATGGTCAAATTTTATTCCTAAGGTTGTTTTTGGTCGAATTACACTTATCTAATAGAATTAAGACATGTGTTAGGGTAATAATAATAACATTTTTACCATTAATTTCCTTATTTACTTTTAACCATAGTAAAAAAAAAGTAAAATGTTACTATTCACCAATAATTATTTTCATCTCATTGAACCACATTTTTACTTACTGACATCAACTGTATCTCTCGTATTTTTGAAATTACACTCACAGAAGCGGTAAAATTATGTTTTATGTAAATTTGCAAATTCTCCTAGGAGGTGGGTAAAAGACGGTGAAAGTTCAATAAAATTTTTATATAACTAAAATTATTATAAAATGACTCCAATTAATTACATTGAACATATATAGGTATTATGTATCAATTTTTACCTAAAATAAATTTAAATAAAATAAATAATTATTTAAATAAAAAGTCATTTTTTAAATAGTAACCTAGTGTTTTCACTATTCCTCAAAAATTGAAAGTTTTCAGAAAAATACCAAAATTTCACCCTAGGATAATTTAGATATTCCAAATCCAAAAATGAAGTCCATTTTGAAAAATAAAATTTAAAAAATTTCAAAAAGTGGGTATTACTATTCATAACGGCTGGTTTTAATAATATTTTAACAGCATATCGTTGTTTTGTGAAACTCGGTATTGCGTACAATGCAAGCTATCGAGGAAGGTCGTGGTTGCGTGTAAAGAAAGCCAAGCTAGTGTTGTGTGTAGTGCAAGATTCCTTTGATGATTTATATAACATAAAAACAAAATATTTCTCATAAAAATCTCGAGTGTTACATTGTGTGTGTGTGTTCCTTGTTGTTCATTTCTCAATATGTATTGTAAATTATTTTAAAAAATGGAAAGTATATTTTAATGTCTCTTGGTTGTACACTTGTTTTTAAAGTGTCTTTTCCTACATAAAATTGATTGTATTATTGGTGAAAACCCTTGATGTGTTATTTTAAAATATTTTATAGATTTTTAAGTGTTTAATTGTTTTATTAAATAATATGTGTTGTGCTTTGGACCTCACTGTGATGGTTTTGGGTTACGGGTGTTGAGGATTCCTTTATGTACTTGCATAGGGTAAGGCATATATATATATATGCCCTCTGTCCATATTACCTCATGGCGTGAGGAGTATGTTAAATGAAGCTAGGTGTGTGTGTGTGTGTGTCTGTCTGTCTGTTTGTGTATAAAGTCATATGCATGTATACTCTAAGGGTTGGTTTGAGACGTCATCGACAAATAGCACCATGTTTGAGATAAGTACCCCAATGAACTTTCCATTTAATTTAGAATTTATTAATTTCTGGTTATTTCATTAATTTTAAAAAAATAGTAAATAATATTTGATAATTACTTTTAGAATAAATATTCATTGGGAAAGATAGTAGTTTTCTCTTAAATTTGAATTTCCTGAAAGTGTGTTCTTTTATATTTTTATAATAAGTGTTGATAAAATTCCCCATTGGATTTTTCAAATTTTTTTATATTTAAAATGGTGATTTTAGTTTCTTAAATGGGTTTCCAAGTGTTTTTTGGGTTTTGAAAGTTTTGTTCTAGTTTTTCTTGAAAAGGGTGGGTTTTCCGTGATTGGTTAAGGCCCATTTGGAACTTTAATAAAGTAAATGATTTTGAAAACACTCTTTGAGGAGACTCAGAGGCGACCTTGCTATGTACATTGTTTCGGTGAGTTTTTGTGTGTGATGTTCATGCATGGTGATTTGTTTCCTATTTTACATTATTGACTCACCCCTCTGTTCATTTAGTACTCGGCATGGGAACCTAGAATATTAAGTGAATATTATGAGAACGACTACTTCACTAGTTAGATTACACATTGGCTAGTAGCCCTTAGTTTATAATTTTCTCTACTAGGGGATTGGGCCCCTTGATTAGGTCAGTTAGGGAAAAACTGAGGGTTTGGGCATTATGAAGTCATTGAGTAGGGCATGCCTTCAGGATGAGTCTCTTTTATAGTACATTTTGGATCTTTTATGAGCTCCTAGCTTCAACCCATGTTTTATTTAGTTATTATTTGTTTATGGATGATGTTTGAGGTGATTATTTGGTTTTTGGGCCCATGTAACACTTTTCCATTTTCTTTATTGTGTGTTGTGTGTGTGTATGGTTTTCCTCTTGTTTAACAAATGAAATTTGGATTTTAAATTATTTTTGAAAATGTTTCAAAAAAGTAATGCATCTTTTTCCTTCAAACCTTAAACATTATTTTAAATTGAAAATGGTAATGAACTATTACTTTCATTAGAATCAAAGTGTGTGTGAAAACTCATATTTTATATAATGTAGTCCAAACATTAAATTAGTAAAATTATTTATTTAAAGGTAGTGACTTGGGAATAGATTTTTCAGAACGCCTACTGAGTTTTCATACTCACACCTATAGTGTTTTCAAATTTTAAGTTTTTGATGTAGGTTTGACTCGAGCTTCTTCTCCATGGGAAACTTTTGGTTGTAGTTTGGAGAGTGGCTCTCAGGGTCATAAGGAGTTCTATTCATTGTTAGGTTAGTGTGTGTTGTTTTTTATTCTTTATTTTTCATGTAGTTAATTTAATTTATGTTTTTCTACTTTTTATACAACATTATTTATTTTAATTGGGAGAAATCATTCCTATTCATTCTCTGTTGATTCCCTAGTAGTTGTCTCTAGCCTGGGAGGATCCGGAACGCCTCTCAGGCCTTGTCGCAAGCTGACTCTGGTGACTGGTTCGGGGTCGACCAAAGTTGGTTTGTGATAAGATAAATGAATGTTTGTGTGAATCTTCATTGATTTTACCATTTCCAACAAGGTATGATTCATCCATCTACCAAAACCTCCACTATGGTGTATATGGTGGAGTTAGTTGAGATAAAATCCCGTACTCCCATAAAAATTCAATAGACACTTATCTAAAATATTTACCACCTTAATCTGATGAAATTTTATTTCTGTTCTTACCAATATGATTATTAAATTCATTCTTGAACTCCTTAAAATTATCAAAGAATTTAAATTTTTACGTAACCAATTAGATGTGACCATCCATATTTATGTTTTTTATAAAATTAATAAATTATGTGAAACCACCACTAGCTTCTACTTGAAAATGTTTTCACACATCTGTGCATAACAATTATGAAATCTCTATGGTAATTTCACTTTGGTCACCAAATAGTGGTTTGGTTATCTTGACTTGTAAAAAATAATGAAATATTTCAACAGTTTTAGGCTCAACAGATTCAAAGTGAATATCTTGAAAGATCTTCATCAAACGGTTTTTGTTTGTGTGACCAAAGAGGTGATTCCCCAACTTGTTGTGAAATGATTCACATGAATCTAATTCCTTATAAATTTCCAATATTTTGTTTTCATAATTTAATACATTAATGTTGTTATTCAGAAATGTTGGAATCCTCTGGTATTAATCATGTTTTAATGATCAAAAGTCCTATTTAGTCTATAAACCATGTTAACTCTATGTAATCTATCTCACATTAAATGTACAACTGTTTAGTAAAATGTATCCAAAGCCCTTAAGTGTTATACAGTCAATTTGGTTACTATAAACTATCATTTGATTAAATTTATAATGATTTCTCTAAAAAATGAATAACTTTAATTCATTCTATAAATATCACTACTTAAGTCTAAATACAGATATTTTTCTAAGTCTGAGACACCATGACCATAAGACACTATGGCATCCAGACACCGTGGCATCCAGACACTATGACATCCAGACACTGTGACATCCAGACACCGTTAACAAGACACTGTGACATCAAGACACCGTAAACAAGACACCATGAACAAGACACCGTGAACATGACCTGGTGGCATCAAGACACCGTGAACAAGACACTGTGATATTAGGAAATTGTGACCAATCCAGACACCATGTGAAGGAGACATCATTTCCATGACATATTGTGACACTGTTTCTTAATATCTTTTTTCATCATTCAATTTAATTTTGAACGGTCATATTTGATGATTTTAATGCACTAAAATAATTAATATTTCTTTTTTAGACAGTATGAGGTACAAGGTGCAAAATACATGAAACCTATCGGCTCAAACATGTGCACTCCAAGATAAAAGAGTAATGTTTCCCAAAAAAAGATGTAGTGTGGCATGATACTAAAAAGTAGAAAATGATGGTGGCAGTGTATCACAACAATAGAATACACATAAGGAATTCTTGAAGAAATAATTTCATCATGAAGCTCGATGTTGTTGAAGAACACACAAAGCATACTAGAATCCCGAGAACATATTTTATCTGTCGAACATCACAAAGAACACTATCCAGATCTGTTTGACTTGCGACACTCTGTTTTCTATATTATGACTTGAACTTTACATCTGATTCATCTCAAGATGTCCAGAGCTATAAAGAATAACACTCATAACACTTCTAAACCTATCTCAATATTTCTACTCTGTTGTGTATCATTTTATTAACTTTAGAGCAGTGTGTGTATCTGTATAACAACACACTCTATATCCTGCATTAAACTGAATGATACAAGATATCCTTACTAAAAAATCTTTTTACACTTGTGTATACCCATAGATAAGAGTGGAAGAGGTCCCTCTGTGGCCTGGTTGTTTGTACCAACGAAGAACTATAGAAGAGGTCCCTGTGTGACCTGGACAGTCTTGTATACTATTTTTAACCCCGATCCATGGTGTAGATCATGTTTATTTCTATAAACTTCTTGGTGGAAGGTGATCACTAAGTGGAGTGTATTAGTTCTTAGCTTGAGAGAGAACCACTTGTTTCATGTCCCCCATGCTTCTTAATTTAGTCTTCTCTGTTTTACTGCTTTATTTTATAATTCAGATATCACTAAATTCACTTTGATAGTTACTCTTGGAATGAAGTTATAATTGTCTTATCATAGTATAATAACATCAAAAGAAATATTAATATCTGACATTAAGATTACTGGGAACTAATCAATCTTCTAAAAAGTTATTTAAATAGTCAAACACTTATAACAGTATAACATTGATTAACTGGGATGTTTTTAATCTTTTGGGGAAAACTTTTAGAAATACTTTCTAACCATAAATTTTTAGAGATACTCAATTCACCCCCCCCCCCCCCCTCTTGAGTAATATACTCCGACCAATATTTGGTATCAGAGGTTGTTTATTAAGACTCTGTTTAACCTTATTCAACTATTATTGTAGTTTTACTTTGAAGATCTATAAATTTCTATTAATTATAAATTTCTAGCTCTTTTAAAGTATTTATGTATTATGGATAATAGATTGAAAGGTGATGCAACCAACAGAACACCATTCTTTTGTTGAACCATCTATGCTAAATGGAAAATTAATATTAAAATGCATTTAGAGAGTATAGGTATTGAAATTTGTTCTTCCATTATAGATGAATATAATATTCTTGATACTGATAGAATCACATGGGATGAACCTGTCAAAACTTCCTAAAATAACAGTTGCAAAGCTATGAATGTTTTATACTACTCCTTAGGAGATGAGAAATTCAATAGAATTTCTACTTGTAAAACTTCCCATGAAATTTGGGATACCCTGTCTGTCTCACATGAAGGAAAATCAAGTGTAAAAGAAAAGAAACTTAATACTTATAAAATTAAATATGATAACTTTAAAATGAAACACGATGATCCTATCTATAACATGTATCTTAGGTTCAATGATATTGTCAACACAATGACGTCTCTTGGGAGATAAGTCACTACCAAGGAACAGATCATGAGAATTCTCATATTTTTGTCTGACAGATAGAGAGGAACCTCTATCTCTATTAGAAAATAAGGGTGACATCATAAAGCTACTTGTAAAAGAACTCATTGGGAAACTGATGATGTATGAAGAGTAACTGAAATTCAACACTGAAGAGGAGGATGAACCAAAGAAAAAATTTGTTGCATTCAAGACCACCACCTATAAACACAAAGACGAAGGTAAATTGGAAGCTTCTGTAGAAAGTTCTAGTAGTGACCAATAATCATTTAAAGACCCGTAAATTTCAAGGAAATTTTTGTTCTTAATTTTCTTTGGAATTTTACAAGAACGCAGTTTCTGACGGCACGTGATTCTGAGGCCCGGTGTGCCAGGAATCATTTTCTGAAGTTTGGCTCGGGTACGTTTAGTGAACGAACGAGCGGGTTTTTTTAACTTTTGAATCAGTGCTCGGAATCGAATTCCGAGGGCACCGATGGAATCGTGGCGCTGGTATTTGCTTAGAAACGCCTCTTCCGGAGTTGCATTTGCTCGGGTGTGGCTTTTAATTTTTTGGGCTTTAAGTTAAGAAATAAAATAATGTGGTACGACAACTTTATTTTATTTCACTTGAAGCCGCTTAAAGCCACTTAAAGCTGCTTAATCTGAGATGAAGCGGATAGGGTGGAACCCAAAAATATCATACCCTCTTGGTAGGATATTTGTGAGGTGGGGCCCGCACGAGCCCCACCGTTTCTTTTCCGCTAAGTAACGCACCCGCGAAAACCCCTATTAAATGAAAGTCAACTGGGGCATTTCTTAAACTATTAAACACTCCTTTTAATTGGGCGGTTAAGTTCATTGAAATTAATTATATGAATTAATTTTGTTCATTTCTTAACACGTTTTCAATTTGTTGGCATGTTAATAAAATATGTTCAACACACCTTCTTCTGGAATGTTGTGTTAAACCTTTGGAGAATCTCTAAAGATCTTTCTCCTTCTTCGCGAAGAACGTGAAGAACGCGAAGAACGCGAAGAACGCCAGACCCCCCGGAGATCGACGACGTGACACCGATGATTCTCCCTCCACGACGCTTCTTCCGTGACAAATCTTCGATCGTCCGTTGAGGTAAGAGCTTGCGGTCCTTTTAATTCCTTTGTGGTTTTTATCCTCAACATGGATTTAATTGTTATAATTAAATCCGTGTGATTTCTTTAAACCTCGGAGATCGACGACGCGAAGCCCTTCCGCGACGACGCGACGCCCTTCTGAGACGCGACGATCCTCCTCCCGCGACGGTCAATTCCGCGTAGAACGCTCGCTCGACGACTATGGCGAGGTAGGTATTTTATTTGAAAATAATATTTTATTCCCGTAGTGTTTTCCTTCTAAAACAAAGATTCGGGATCAAAGTGCAATTTTAATTTATTAAAATTGTATCTTGTTATGTTTTCATGTGTTGATCACTATTTCCCGTTTGTTATCACCTAACGCGGAGGGTGCGGGCCAAACAAACACGGCCGGACAACCCTCCGCATTTCTTCGTTGATGTACGGAATGAAGGACGATGACAAAACGGGCCGCAGAGACGATTTGTTGATTCCGCATTGAAGAATGGGACCCGGGAGGAGCTACGGCGTAGACGGAAATGGAATCGGACGACCGGAGCAACTTCGGTGGCCCGCGGAATCCACCGGCGGCGCGGGTCGCCGGCGCGGCGGCGCGCCGCCGGACGGAGCCACCGTGGCTGAAGCCGTGGCGGCGGCGGCCTACCAGACCCACGATCATGCGGGTCCGGTGACACACGGTACGCTGCAAAGCCACGTCCACTGACCAAGCACATCCCCATGCGGGGCCGCGGCTCCTCTTCCCACGGGGGCTGCATGCCCCGCGGCTCCCCCTTGTGTGGATTTACATTTTTCTTTCCTTTGTGGATTGTGTTGTGCTATCCTGTGTGGATTTACGTTTTGATTTCCTTTGTGGATTGTGTTGTGCTATCTTGTGTGGATTTACGGTTTTCTTTCTTGTGTGGACTAGGTTTTACTTGAGCTCGGATGTTGGAGCCGAGCAAGAATTGATGACTTAGGTATATGTATGGGCATATACCTAAGCATTGTCGGATGTTACTTCGTGATTGTATCTTTCCTTTTTGGATTATCCTTTTTGGATTCTGGGAGACCTTCGGGGGTCTCGGGGTCCCTACTGAGTAGCTTATACTCACCCCTGCACGGGCTATGCCTGCACTACGTTGTGTTGGTTGCAGACGACGGATAGCACTGATTGTGGTGGAGGCTTGCGGAGCAGGAAGGTACCTGGAGGTGGACCACTGGGTGGGACATACTCGGAGCGGTCGGCTGGACCCGAGGAGCAGTGGAGGCTATTTGTACCCACCCTTTAGGTGGGACTTCTAGAGGACGGCTCGACGCTGCGGATTTTCTTTCAGTTGTTGTTTTTCCCCTTTCAGTTGTACTTTACAGTAGGGCTTGTATTTCTGGCCCCCTTTACTTTTCCGCACTTACTATTGTACCAGTTTTTACTTAGTGTTTACTTCTTCCGCTTTCTTACTCTATGGTGCTTGTTTACTTTACAAAGGCAATGCCTTCCCTTTTTACCAGGATTTACGCCTTGGTGCTAGTCGCCAGCCCCTGGCCTATGGAAGGCGTGCTTGGGGTAGTCACGACACGGGCCCCGAGGACGGGTCATGACAAATTGGTATCAGAGGAGTTCAGTTCTACTGCAGACTCTGATCTTTCTTCTATGTGAAGTAATAATGTTAAGCGTCTTAAGTGTGGTTATCAGTCTCGGGAGCCCAATGTTGGTGCGGCGGCCGACATATCTGTACACGAGGACCCTGACTTCTGATTTCCGACTTAATACACGAAAACATTGATTGCATTTGTGTTTCAGGTTTTCTTTGTGATTACTTTGTATCAGCTCACCAGGTACACTATTCTAACCGTGGATCACCTGTTTCCTTTTCAGGATGGCCCCACGACGGTAGCCAGCTAGGGTTCCGAGAGTCATACGTGATGACAGCCCGCCGAGCGACGAGGCCTTGGTGCAGGGCCCTTTGACAGTTGAGGCACCGGCGGTACCTCTACCCGCCGAGCCACCGATGCTTCCAGCACCAGGCGCTGACGATGCACGTCGCCTCAGTGGACTGCATGAGTTCCAGCACCAGCGACCGCCTAGGTTCCGTGGGGAGACGGACCCCCAGGCAGCCGAGGACTGGCTGGAGGCAGTTGAACGAGTTTTCAGGCTAGTGAGGACACCAGTAGACCTCATGGTGATCCTCGCAGTGAGCCTACTGCACGCAGCAATGGGCCGATGGTGGAGCTTGATTCTCCAGGTGCACGATGAGGCATCTATTCTCTGGACGGACTTTGAGAGCCTCTTCTTCTCAGAGTTTGTCCCGGCCACCCTCCGAGCGGTGCGAATCCAGGAGCTACTACAGCTGCAGCAGGGCAGCATGACAGTAGCCCAGTACGCGGCGAGGTTTACCGATCTCTCGCGTTATTCCACGGACATGGTATGGGACCCATTCTTCAAGGCCCAAACCTTCGAGTTGGGGCTCAGGAGAGAGATCAGAGATTCAGTTGTTTCTCACAGCATTCTGACACAAACATGAGTGTTGGATCGAGCCCTCTTAGTGGAGAGTTTCCTTGCTGAGCAGTCTCCAGCAGCAGGACCCAATACTAGCCGGCATGCGGCAGAGTCTTCTACAGCGGGCAGTAGACAGATGACGCAGGGGTCCAAGAGGACTAGACCTACCGGTGGTCGACCGCGTGATACAAGATCGATTGTGCAAGGCACCCGGGGTGGACAACGACTTACCATGAGCGGACAGTGTTACTCCTGTGGCGGGGTTGGTCACATGGCTCGTGACTATCCAACCCTCCATGTGGATGACCAGAATATGAACGAAGGACCTCCCAGGCAGAGGTTCGATCAAGGCGGATCGCATGGAGTAGGAGACCGTGGCAGGGGAGCTGGCCATGAAGCTGGAGGTGGACGACGCTTCGAGGTGTTTCCACCACCACCACCAGGAGGTCCACCATAACCACAGGGAGCTGGTGGACATGGGAGAGCTCAGCTTCAGGCAGCTGAGACCTACGATCGTGGAGCTCCGGGAGCAGATGAACAGGAGCGGGACTAGCTCCAGACCTGGAGACTTTTGTTTATGTTTCTTCTAGCATTGTTGATGTTTATTGTAGATGTTTTGTGTCTTTTTACTTTGAGCTGCAGTAATAAAAGACACTTTTCTTGTGGCGTTTAGCTTCTTTCCCTCTCTTTTAGTTGTTACTAAGAGGTTCCGATTTAAAAACCATTGACTTGACCCTCACTTTGAGATACCTACTGGAGGAGACCCAGTGACCACACACTGATGCTGATAGTGTGACTCAACCCTTGGAGGTGAGAGTAACAGTTGGATCTCTTGGTAGTAGCGTCGAGGCCTTACGACGTCATCCTTGGTATGGAATAGTATCATCCATGTCAGGATTGACTGTATTAGGCGAAGAACATGGTTCATCCAGGGGATGAGACCGGATTTCTCTTATCGGCAAAGAAGAAATCTTAGCAGCTCTTGAAGGACCAGAGAAGGTCCAGGTTATCCAGGAGCGGATGAGGACAGCTCAGAGATGGCAGGAGTCTTATGCTGACAGGAGGTGGAGGCCACTAGAGTTCGAGGATGGTGACCACGTCTTCTTGCGGGTCTCACCTCAACATGGTTAACAGAGATTTGGACGAGGCGGCAAGTTGTCTCCATGCTTCATCGGACCATTCCAGGTCCTCAGCAAGATCAGCGAGGTGGATTATTGCCTATCTCTACCACCTCAGTTGCACCAGGTGCACGACGTCTTCCACGTATCTCAGTTGAGGAGATACGTGCACGACCTGATGCACATCATTGACCATGGAGAGCTAGACGTTGATGATGTGGAGACTTTTGCAGAGACCCCGGTGGATATCTAGGATCGACAGAAGTGGGTCCTACATGGACGGTCGATTCCTCTAGTACACATCAGATGGCAGCACGGGAACCTCCACTAGAGCACTTGGGAGCGGGAGGCTCAGATGCGTGCTTAGTACCCACATTTGTTTTCCTAGTTTATGATGTATCTTTACGGGGACGTAAAGCCCTGAGGTGGTAGTGATGTAAAGACCCGTAAATTTCAATGAAATTTTTTTCTTAATTTTCTTTGGAATTTTACAAGAATGTAGTTTCTGAGGGCACGTGATTCCGAGGCCTGGTGTTCCCGGAATCATTTTCCGAAGTTTGGCTTGGGTACGTTCAGTGAACGAATGAGCGGGTTTTTCTAACTTTTGAATCGATGCTCAGAATCGAATTCTGAGGGCACCGGTGGAATCACGGCGCCGGTATTTTCTTAGAAACTCCTCTTCCGGAGTTGCGTTTGCTCAGGTGTGGCTTTTAATTTTTTGGTCTTTAAGTTAAGAAATAAAATAATGTGGTACGACAACTTTATTTTATTTCACTTGAAGCCGCTTAAAGCCGCTTAAAGCCACTTAAAGCAGCTTAAGCTGAGATGAAGCGGATAGGGTGGAACCCAAAAATATCCTACCCTCTTGGTTGGATATTTTTGAGGTGGGGCCCACACGAGCCCCACTGTTTCTTTTCCACTAAGTAACACACCCGTGAAAACCCCTATTAAATGAAATTCAAATGGGGTGTTTCTTAAACAATTAAATGCTCCTTTTAATTGGGCGGTTAAGTTCGTTGAAATTAATTCTATGAATTAATTTTGTTCGTTTCATAACACGTTTTCAATTTGTTGGCATGTTAATAAAATAAGGCCAACACACCTTCTTCTGGAATGTTGTGTTAAGCCTTTGGAGAATATCTAAAGATCTTCCTCCTTCTTCGCGAAGAATGTGAAGAACGCGAAGAACGCCCGGCCCCCCGGAGATCGACGACGTGACTCCGACGATTCTCCCTCCGCGATGCTTCTTCCGCGACAAATATTTGATCGTCCGTTGAGGTAAGAGCTTGCGGTCCTTTTAATTACTTTGTGGTTTTTATCCTCAACATGGATTTAATTGTTATAATTAAATCAGTGTGATATCTTTAAACCTCGGAGATCGACGATGTGACGCCCTTCTGCGACTACGCGACGCCCTTCCGCGACTACGCGACGCCCTTCTGCGACGTGACGATCCTCCTACCGCGACGGTCAATTCCGCGAAGAACGCCCGCTCGACGACTACGGCGAGGTAAGGATTTTATTTGAAAATAATTTTTTATTCCCGTAGTTGTTTCCTTCTAAAACAAAGAGCCGGGATCAAAGTGCAATTTTAATTTATTAAAATTGTATATTTTTATGTTTTCATGTGTTGATCACTATTTCCTGTTTGTTATCACCTAACGTAGAGGGTTCAGGCCAAACAAACACGGCCCGACAACCCTCCGTAGTTCTTCGTGGATGTGTGGAATGGTGGACGGAGATAAAACGGGCCGCAGAGATGATTTGTTGATTCCGCAGTGAAGAACGGGACCCGGGAGGAGCTACGGCGCAGACGGAAATGGAATCGGACCACCGGAGCAACTCCGGTGGCCCGCGGAATCCACCGGCGGCGCGGGTCGCAAGCAGCGCCCCGTCGCGCCGCCGGACGGAGCCGCGACGGCGTCGGCCGACCAGACCCGTGACCGCGCGGGTCTGGTGACACACGGGACGTGGCAAAGCCGCGTCCGCTGACCAAGCGCGGCCCCATGCGGGGCCGCGGCTCCTCTTCCGGCGGGGGCTGCATGCCCCGCGGCTCCCCCTTGCTCGGCCGCTCGGCCGAGCCGAGCCGGGCCGGGTCACGCTAAATCGGGTTGGACCTGGACCCGGGTCGGGTCGACCCGTTTCGGGCCGACCCAGGGGGGTTGGGACAGGTCGGTCCGGGCCCAGACCCACGTTTCCGGAACTTTTTCGGTCTTTTGATCGTAACTTGAGCTACGGACCTCTGAATGACGCGCCGTCAGCGGCGATGCGATTCTTGGATCGAGACGGTCGTTTCGGTATATCACACTCTAGGTTTCAGAATACTTTGGGTTCGGCCGGGTTGGTTCGTACACGAAACCAACCGGGCCCTCGGAGCGGAAACGCTCATATCTTGAGCTTCGGACGTCCGATCGACGTGTCGTTGACTTTGTTGAATTTCTCTAAGTGAGACAGATCTTTTGGATTGATCCTCCCGAGGTTTGGATGCTGGTGGAGTACATTCGGGTTGGTTTTTCCTTAAAAACCAACCGGGCCCCTGGGACGAAAAAGCCAATAACTCTCAGACCGGGCGTCCGATTGACGCGCCGTCTGCGACGTTGAGTTCCTGTTGATGATAAGGAACTTTTGGATACATAATCTCTGGACTATGTGTCAGTTGATGTATTAGCCTCTCGGCTCGTGGAGCGGACCCTCCCGAACTAGCTTGCTGTGTGTGGGAACCCTAGAGCTGGCTGCGACTGTGACGATGATGAAAACAGTACCGGAATCCTCCGTGTTTTCGGCAATGACCACTACGGTACATCTTGGGATACATCAACTCTGTACTACATGTCAGTTGATGCATCGACCTCTTGGCTCGTGGAGTGGACCCTCCTGGAACGAGCATGCTGTTTGCGGAAACCCTAAAGCCAGTTGAGACTTGACAACTGCTGATTGAACGACTCTATGTGTTACGGATAGCCCAGTGGGAAGCGCTTGGTTGTAGCAGCAGACCCACGGCGGAGGAGCGCTTGGTTGTAGCGGCAGACCCGCGGTACTCAACAGAAGGAGTACCTCTGGAGGCTATGAGGGGGAGCGCTTGGTTGTAGCGGCAGACCCACGACGGAGGAGCGCTTGGTTGTAGCAGCATGGGGGAGCGCTTGGTTGTAGCAGCAGACCCACTACGGAGGAGCGCTTGGTTGTAGCGGCTGACCCGTGGTACTCAACAGAAGGAGTACCTCTAGAGGCTATGAGGGGGAGTGCTTGGTTGTAGCAGTAGACCCATGGTGGGAAGCTCTTGGTTGTAGCAGCAGGCCCACAGTACTCGATAGGTGGAGTACTACAGCAGTCCAAGGTTAGAGGGAAGCGCTTGGTTGTAGTGGCATAACCACTGTACTTGATGGAGAAGGAGTTTCCCAATAGCTATGGTTTCAACTTCATGATCGATCCTATGTGGGTCATTCTGGGGGTTAGTACCTACCTATCCTTTGTGGGTCTGATGGCTTAGATGAATCAGTGGCTACATCTAATCATCTCCATCGTCTTACGAAGAAGTATATCATGTGTGAGATGAAACCCTGTTTTGCTTTCCTTTGTGGATTGTGTGGTGCTATCCTGTGTGGATTTACATTCTTCTTTCCTTTGTGGATTGTGTTGTGCTATCCTATGTGGATTTACGTTTTGATTTCCTTTGTGGACTGTGTTGTGCTATCCTGTGTGGATTTATGTTTTTCTTTCCTGTGTGGACTGGGTTGTACTTGAGCTCGGATGTTGGAGCCGAGCGAGAATTGATGACTTAGGTATATGTATGGGAATATACCTAAGTAGTGTCGGATGTTACTTTGTGATTGTATATTTCCTTTGTGGATTATCCTTTGTGGATTCTGGGATACCTTCGAGGGTCTCGGGGTCCCTACTGAGTAGCTTATACTCACCCCTTCACGGGCTATGCCCGGACTACGTTGTGTTGGTTGCAGACGACGGACAGCGCTGATCGTGGTGGAGGCTTGTGGAGCAGGATGGTACCTGGAAGTGGACCACTGGGTGGGATGTACTCGGAGCGGTCGGCTGGACCAGAGGATCAGTGGAGGCTATCTGTACCCACCCTTCAGGTGAGACTTCCAGAGGACGTCTCGACGCTGTGGCTTTTCTTTCAGTTGCTGTTTTTCCCCTTTCAGTTGTACTTTACAGTTGGTCTTGTATTTCCGGGACCCTTTACTTTTCCGCACTTACTGTTGTACCAGTTTTTACTTAGTGTTTACTTCTTCTGCTTGCTTACTCTGTGGTTCTTGTTTACTTTACAAAGTCAATGCCTTCCCTTTTTACCAGGATTTACGCCTTGGTGCTAGTCGCCAGCCCCTGGCCTATGGAAGGCGGGCTTGGGGTAGTCACGGCACGGGCCCTGAGGATGGGTCGTGACAAATCACCTAACACTGATGAGGATTTGGATCAATTATCCATAATATTAACGAAATTTTACAATAAGAAGAAGTTTTTTCGAACTCCTAACTTCAAGGTAAAATTTTACCAAAAAGGAAGTTGGAAGAAGGATTGGAAAATAAGTGACAAGACTAATGAGATTTTCTTCTATGAATGTAAGTGAAAAGGACATATCAAGGCTGACTGTCCAAGGCTCAAGTACAAAAAGAGATATGTGGACAAGGATAGGAATTATAAAAAGTCCATGAAAGCAACCTCTAGTACTTTTGACGACATTTCAAGTGACTCTAAGACATAATATGATGAACAAGATAACATGTGTTTTATGAAAAACACATCTGAGGTAACATTGAACATTCCTATACATATTTCATACTATTATGGAGATGATAGTGACTCTAAAAACATGACTAATGAAGAAATGTTTGAATATTGTAACATGATTGAAGAAACATGCAATGAACTAAAAGGCAAATATAAATCATTGAAGAAATAGTATGCTCACACTGTGACTATTATATCTAAACTCAAAATTGATAAAGAGAAAAATTCTCAACTGTTCAAAGAGAACAACTAATTAAAAATTCCTAATGAGAAATTAAAGAATGGCCTAGAAAAGTTTTCTAATTTGAAAATACCCTTACTCAAATGCTAGTAAAACAAATTTCCCCTAAATATAACACTGGCATTGGTTATCAACCTGGAAAAATAAATATTGGTATAACAAATTTTTTTTCTAAATCTAAGACATATAGTTTTATTCCATGTTTTGGACACAAACCAACTAATTCATTATATGATACGCATTATACTATTTCATGTTTTTCTAGACCAAATAGAGTTTATTTTTCAAATTCTTCACTTAATGCATATAGGAAACCTATGAGGCAGATATGGGTTCAAAATTCACTTATTACTAATATTACTAAACACAAACAAGTATGGTCACTAAAATCTGTTTTTTCTTAATAATTTTGTGGGAAGGATACTGAAAGAGTTCCTGTAAAAGTTTATGGTACTTGGACAGTGGATGTTCAAGACACACGATAAGATACTACTCATGCTTCAAGAACCTAATAAAAATAGATAGAGGATATTTCACATTTAGTGACAATTCCAAAGAAAATATTATTGGCCTTGTCCAAATCGGTAACTCTAACATAGTTTTAATTTATAAATTATTGTTTTTTGATTGATAAAAATATAATCTACTTAGTATCTCACAATTATCTGATGATGGATTTCATGTTAGACTGGAAAATGATTCTTGTAATCACATTAATTCTAATGATTAATTAGTTTTTTCTGCATTAAGAAATGAAGATTTTTACACTGTTAACATAGATTCCTTTGCTTCTCGAAATTCTTCTTGCTTAAGTGTATTTTATAAAGAGTCTTGGCTCTGACATAAGAGACTAAGACACTATAATATTCACTCCCTTAGAAAGATAACTAGAAAAATCTTAGTTAAAGACTTACCCAACCATGTGTTTCTAAATGAAAATGCGTGTAATCCATGTCAAAAGGGAAAACAACAAAAAATTTCCTTCAAACCAAAGAAAGAAGTGTCAACTTCTCAACATCTCAAACTGGTCCAAATGGATTTTTTTGGACAATCTAGAGTTTTTAGTTTAAATGGGAAGCACTATATTTATGTTCTTGTAGATGACTTTTATAGATATACTTGGACCTTCTTTATGGATCACAAAAGTGAAGTCTGCTCTTATTTTACTAAATACATCAAGTCTAGGGAAAATCTTACTAGAATTATAATTAAATCCTTAAGAAGTGATCATTGTCGTGGGTTTGAAAATCAAGAGTTTGAATCCTTTTTCTCACAAAATGGTTACAGTCACAATTTCTCTACCCCTAGAACACCTCAACAAAAAAGATTTGTAGAAAGAAGAAATAGAACCCTACAAGAGATTAATAGAATAATTCTTAGTGATTATGACCTCCCTATTTATTTTTGGGATGAAGCTTTCAATACAGCATGCTACATAATCAATAGAGTGTTTATTGGACCTATTCTTAAGAGGACTCCTTATAGTTATGGAATAATCAAAAACCCAAGTTTAACTACTTCAAAGTTTTTGGTTTCAAAGTCTTTATTCTTAATTCTAAATATAATCTTGGAAAATTTTCATCCAAGAGTGATGATGGTATATTTTTAGTATATTCAATTTCCATTAAATCCTATAGAGTGATCAATAAATGAACCAAATGTGTGGAAGAATTTTTCCATGTAAAATTTGATGAAGCATATCCACATGAGCCTAAAACCATTCTAGAGAACCTAGATGATGATGTATCAAATATGAACATTAATTCAAAATCCTCTAACCATTCGGAAAAAATATCTGTAAAAACTTCTAGTTATAGAAATTCATTAGAATCAAGTTACAATGAACCTGTACATGTTGATAAACCTTAAATCACTAGTCACTCTTTTTCTAGAGCTGTTAGAACTCTTAAGAGCTATCCTTTAGATGGATTTCTTGGATTCCCATCTTGGCTATCGACCCAGTTTTCTCTGGAGAAGCATTTGGGGTGGTCGTAATCTTCTGAAGAAAGGACTTGGCTGGAGGATTGGGAACGGTTCAACGGTCAAGATTTGGACTGATCCCTGGCTTTTTGATCAGGCAGGCACGAAGGCGTCATCCCCTATTTATCCAGGATCCGAACATGCCACAGTCTGTTGTCTTTTTGATGATCAAGGGGCGGGATGGTGTCTGGAAAAACTCTTCTCATGGTTTAATGAGAGGGATAGGAGAATTATTCTGAGTATCCCCTGTGTGCCAAACGCAGGGCCAGATCATCTATACTGGACAAACGACAGCTCAAAAGAGTATTCGGTGAAAGCTGGTTACCGGCGAGCTCTTGCTGCTCAAATTACAGAAGGAAATGCGAGGCCCTGGACATCAACTTGGAAGCTTAATGTTCCCCCTAAAGTTCGCTTTTTCTGGTGGCAGGTGTGTACCGGTATACTTCCCACTAAGAGCCTCCTTGCCTACAGACACTTTTCATACGACAACTCATTCCCTTTCTGCCCTTCTGTGATTGAATCCCCTCTCCATGCTCTGTTTCAATGTCCCGGGGCCCAGGAGGTTTGGAATGGCTGGGGATCAACTACCGAGCTGTCCCTGGACATCGCCTCAGATCCTACCTCTCTTCTGCTACGATGGTGCTCCTCCGTTTCGCCGGCTAAAGCAGGCGCCCTGTGCATTTTGACTTGGATTATCTGGGATCGGCGGAACGAGGCCATTTTCAATCATTTCTGGAGCCCCCCCAGATTTTGGATTGACCGGGCTTTGTCATGGATTGCGGTTTGGCAGAACCACCCTTAGAAACAAAGACTTTTCACCCCCTCTCCTCTTCCCCAACACTGGTGCCCTCCACCGGAAGGGATTTTTAAGATCAATGTGGATGCCTCTCTCCCTAAGGATGGCCCAGTTGGACTAGGTTTACTGGCCCGAGACAACCTGGGAAATCTCATCGCAGCCAAATACGAAGCACGTTACACACTTTGGGAGCCCTCAGTCGCGGAGGCCGCCGCCATCCTTGCTGGGTTAAACTTCGCAAAAGATCGCGGTTGGGATTCTATTCACATCGAGTCCGACTGTCTCACGGTAATCAATGCCATCAATCTCACTGACGGCGGGCTTCAACCTTTCGGCCCCATTATCCGGTGTATTCAATCGCAGAGACAAGGCTTCAATTCCTGCATTTTCTCTTTTGTCAAAAGGGAAGCGAATGAAGCCGCTCACAAGATGGCTGGCATTGGCCCTCCTTACGAGGATTTGCTTTGGTTCAATCATTTTCCATCATGGTTATGCTGCTGTATTTCTACTGATCTCCATCATTAATGGATCCGTCTTTTTTTGTCAAAAAAAAGCTATCCTTTAGATGTTATTGTTGGAGACCTAGAAAATGGAGCTCAAACTAGAGCTTCTCTTTGAAATACGGTTGAACATCAGGTCTTCTTATCACAACTTGAACCTAAAAACATTAATTATTCTATCAATGATGAATTTTGGGTGATGGTTATGCAAGAAGATCTTAATCAGTATGAAAGGAACAAAGTTTGGAAACTTGTTGAAAGACCTAAGGACTCATTCACAATAGACACTAAATGGGTGTTTATAAATAAGTTAGATAAATCTAGTAACACAGCTAGAAACAATGATAGATTGGTTGCACATGGCTATAGTCAAGAAGAAGTAATTGACTATGATGATACCTTTTCACCAGTAGCTAGACTTGAAGCCATCAGAATCCTACTTGCTTATGCTGCACATCTAAATTTCAAACTATATCAAATGGATGTTAAGAGTGCATTCTTAAATGAGTATATAGCTGAGGATGTCTTTGTTGAAAAACCCCTAGTTTTAAAAACCCCCATTTTCGAAAATATATTTTTAAATTATCAAAAGCATTATATGGTTTAAAATAATCTCCAAGAGATTGGTACGATAGGTTGAGTACTTTTCTTATTTTCAAAGGTTTTACAAATGGAATAGTTGATCATAACCTGTTTATAAAACGAATTTATAATGATGTTTTAGTTGTCCAAATCTATGTAGATGACATTATCTTTGGATCTTCAAGAAATTCTTTATGTATTGATTTTTCTAAAATGATGACAAATGAATTTGAAATTAGTTTAATGGGTGAACTAAAATTATTTCTCTGATTTCAAATCTTTCAAAATAATGATGGTATTATTTTAACTCAATGTAAATATACTAGAGATATTCTAAAACATTTTGGATTGGATAGCACTAAAAGTAGTAACACTCCCATGAGTATCACTTGTAAGTTGGATCTTGATAAACATGGAAAATCTGTTGATCAAACCACTTATAGTGGAATGATTGGATGTTTACTCTATTTAACTGCTAGTCGACCTAACATTATGTTTACTGTGTGTATGTGTGCTCATTTTAAAGAAAATCCTAAGGAATGTCATTTAAATATTGTAAATAAAATTTTCAAATACCTCAAGCATACAACCAGTCTAGGATTGTTCTATCCTGGAGGAAAATCATTTGAATTAATTTGTTATTCTGATGCTGACTTCGATGGCTGTAAGTTAGATAGAAAAAAGTACCTCTGGAACATGTCACTTTTTAGGCAAGTCACTAGTATCATGGTGTAGTAAGAAACAAAATTTTGTTGCATTATCTACCACAAAATCTGAATATATAGTTGTTTCCAATTGTTGTGCACAAATCATGTAGATGAAACACACATTACTATATTATGGAAATCAATTCAGGCATGTACCAATAAATTGTGACAACACAAGTGCTATTAACATTTCGAAAAATCATGTATCACATTCTAGGACAAAGCATATTGATGTAAGACTTCACTTTTTGAGAGATCATTATCAAAAGCGTGATATCACTTTGGAAGTCATTGGTATTGAGTATCATCTTGCTGATATATTTACCAAACCATTAAATTTTGAAAGAATAGACTACATCATACATTAATTAGGCATGATAAATATTAAATAATAATCTTATTGTTTTATATCTTACTTTTTCATGTTTACTGTCTCACCGTAAAGTTTATGTTTACTATCTCACCCTAAATTTCATGTTTACTGTCTCACCATAATGTTCATGTTTACTATCTCACCATAAAGTTAAATCCATGTCTCACCATAAAGTTCAATCCCTGTCTCATTGTAATGCTCACTCACTGTCTCACCGTAAATTTCAATCGTTGTCTCACCATAAAGCTCAGTCACTGTCTCACCATAATAATCATTCAATGTCTCACCGTAAAGACCTGATATAGTCTCAGCATAACGATTATTTATGACTATTATTTACAAATTAAGAAACACTATCGTGGTAATTATCTATTTCACCTTTTTATTTCCCTGCGATTTTATTTTTGTGATGTTTGGTATTACTAAATGAAAAAATAAAGGAAGTGTCACTTGCACTTCACATGATCTTTCTTCTATTCACTCAATTTGTAACCCTTCTTCAACCCTTCAATCCTTCTCTATTGAACCTTTGGTGAATTCCTAGGATAAAATTCCCTTCATCTTTGACTCCTGAGAAACGTAGCTCAAAGAAGAAGAAAATTGCACCCAAGATGGCACCTGAATGTCCTCTAAATCCAAATCTGGTGAACCGAGTAGTAGTACCTAAAGATGAGATATTCCCTAAGTGAATTCTATCATTTAAGTCTCTATTTTTGAACGTTTTAAAAGAGAAAGGCTGGTTAGAATATATTTATAAGGAAGATAGTCCTGTCTACCCTAAGTTAGTGCCTCAACTTTATCAGTATGTTTAGTTCTCCTTTGATTTTAAAAATGGTTTTGCTGTGAGAAGCTGGATAAATGGCTAGAAATTCTCATTTTATTCGAGGTTGTGGGTTTCATGCCTTAGGATACCTCATGAAGGAATCTATGAGGACTATCATAGAGGACCTCCACCTTCTAGTGAATTCTTTGTTTTGGAAGATTCTTTGAAAAGCTTAATGAGAAATGGCACCAAGAAGAGATCCATTTCTGCTGAACTAGATGGAGAATCAAGACTTCTATTAAAGTTTATACAGAAATTTATTAGCCCCAGAAAAGGTTGTTTTTCTGTACTGAAATATCAGGATGTTTTTCTAAATCATCTTATGAAAAAATGGGCATAATAACCACTTTTGTAAGTATATCATACACCATATGTGTGAGCAGATCAAAACCAAATCCAAGACAACCTCCCTATTTTATTCTTAGTTTATCTCATCCATGCTTTATGCCAAAAATATGGTGGGACCTAATGAAGAAGTTATCAAGGATTGTGAGTACTATTTTTCAAAATTCATTATCAAAAGGATGAAAATAAATTGGAATCCTTGGAAAAGGCATCAGTGGAAGATAATGATAGGATTTATGAAAAGTTTAATCCAATGGAACATCCCTCAAGACAAAAAGGTATTTCTAATCCTGGTTTGGAACTGGATGAGGTTGTTGAATATGTTAAATAAGAAGAAGAAGACAAGGCTATTGTGCCTCCTAGGGAAATTGTTTCTGATAAAGAAGACAGTACTCTTGTCCCTCATGTAGTAAGTGAAAAAAATCCCCTACTTCTAAATATGTTGTTCATCTAAAAGATCAACCCGAGGATGAAATAGAGACTGTTATGTAATATACTGACCTTGAAGAATTACCTACTATGTAAGTAACTGACCTTGAATAATTACCTACTATGCAAGAAACTGACCATGAAGTACTCCTAGTAGAATAATATGTTCCTGAAGTCATTCCTTCAGATGAGGAAAGTCTGGAGCTATCTTTTCAGCTTGCTAGATAGGAAATGAGAGAGGATCTAAGAGATGAATTTGTAGAATTATATCAAGACCTTCAGTCTCTCAGTCTTGAGAAGGATGCAACTGTTTATGGGGAGAAATCCCCAAATCTGGAATCTTATGAGGTACCAAAATTCAATTGATCCTGGCCCTGTAGACATTCGGTATAATTTCCCAAGTTTTTATGATGTGAATGACTCCCAAGAAGTCTCAATAAAAGTCTTTGACCTTTCTACAATGTTCCAATTGAATTATGTCTATAATATTTCCATTGAAAAGTAACCGGAGCCCGTATCAGTCCCTATATTTGAAAATTCACCAAAAAAACCATCCTTAGTGAGTAAAGATGATCTAAAATAATTTGGAGCTTCCCTTTTGTATGGAGTTGAAAAACACCTGAATTCCTAACCTAATCATGTAACTCATTTATGTGAGAAATATGCATCACATTTGTTGGAAAAAGTTATTTGGTAGATCCAACCCAAAAATCTTCTTGAGATTCTGGAAGTCAGAGTTGAAAACAGACTGCTCAGTGATGAAGTGAATACCCAAAAATGTATGATTGAATACATGCAGAAAGATATGAATTCGAGATCAGAGATTTCTTCTCATCCTATGGAACATGTTGTTCCTTAAACACCACAGAATGTGGTCTCTCAGATTCAACCTCTTCTATATTCCTTAGCTGAAAAGGTCACTGAAAGAAACAAACAAATTGTGATAGAAATGTGATAGCTTGTTGTTAATCTTAACAAGATCACTGATGAGTATACAAGGTGCCTGAAAAAAGTGCTAAATCAACTGAAATCTCCAGCCTCAGCTATCAATGCTTCTAAGGCGTATGGAAAATCATCTCAACCTTCCTTAGACAGTGACCTACTCAGAATAGTGGTCAAAGAAGAACTTCCTACTATGTTTAGTGGTTTCAATAAATATTATCTATATGAAGTTATCAAGAACAGTTACAGAGTTATTTATCTAGTCCAAATCCAATCAAATATTTCTAATGATTCTCAGTAAGAAATTGACAAGAAAGTGGATATCTACTTCAACTGACTCTTCTCAAAGACTGACATAACCAATCATTTAAAATATCTTGTATAAAATATGAGGATTCCTCCTGTTACTAAAGCTTTCAAGACTCAAGTCCAAAATCTCACAGAGTTCACTCATCTGTTGGACAAGTTTATGGAAAACAAGGATGACTTTGAGAAATATATGCATCATGCTGGATAGATCATTGCAGATTTTTTTAAGCTTATGAGGCCATATCATCATGTATAGAGTACATCCATTGTTTCTCTTGTGGTTTCACCTCTAAGACCTGGTTTTCCTATATTCACCTCTGCCCAAGCCTCCAATACTATGTTTTTCGGTCAGATGCTGAGTCAGATTAGGTCTCTCATCCTTGATCAACAACTGCTTCGGCCTTCTACTACACCTACTTTGGATTCCTCTATCATTGAATGCCTTCCTTTACCTTCTCTATCAACTAGCTCACTCCCTTCTTCAACTTCTACTTCCTCTTATATGGCTTCCTCTTCTATTGCTACTTCTAAAGGCAAAGAGCATACTAGCTAGTAAATAAGGATAATTCTTACTCTATTTTGATAGGAATCATTTTACCTTTGTTTCACTTTTTTTAATTACCCTCTTTATCTTTTTATCTAATACATTATGCCCTTTGCTTGTATCTCTTTTCTTTTGTTCTCATATTACTTTTTGATAATCCCAAAAGGGGGCAAAATATAGGAGAAAAATATATGGGAAAAAAATATGAGGAATATATCAGAGAAGTATAGGAGAAGAGAACACTCACTCTACATATGCACATTCAAATTATTTTGTTAGAACACATATACACTCTAAATTTATATGGTTTGTGATCATCAAAAAGGGGGATATTGTTGGAATCTTCATGTATTAATCACGTTCTAATGATCACAAATCATATTCAGTCTATAAACTATGTTAACTCTATGTAATCTATCTCACATAAAATGTACAACTATTTAGTAAAAGTTATTCAAAGCCTTTAAGTGTTATACACTCATTTTGGTTACTATAGTCTATCTTTTGATTCACTTTATAATGATTTATCTAAAAAATTACTAAGTTTGATTCATTCCAGAAATATCACAACATAAGACTAAATACAGATATTTTCCTAAGTCTGAGACACTGTGACCATGAGACACTGTGACATCCAGACACCGTGACATCCAGACATCGTGACATCCAGACACCGTGACATCCAGACACCGTGAACAAGACACCATGAACCAGACATTATGGCATCGAGACACCTTGAACAAGACACCATGAACAAGACACCGTGACATCGAGACACTATGAAAAAGACATTATGATATCATGACACTGTGACCAATCCAGACACCGTGTGAGGGAGACACTGTTTTCATGACATATTGCGATGCCATTTCTTAATATGTTTTTTCATCTTTCAATTTAATTTCTAATGATCAAATTTGATGATTTTAATGAACTGACATAATTAATATTTTTTGTAGACAGTACGAGGTATGAGGTGCATAATACATGCAACATGTTGGCTCAAACATGTGCACTCCAAGATAAAAGAGTAATGCGGCCCAAGAAAAAGATGTAGTGTGGCATGATACTAAAAAGTAGAACAAGATGGTGGTAGTGTGGCATGACAATAGAATACACTTAGAGAATTCTTGAAGAAATAATTTCCACATGCAACTTGACATTGATGAAGAACACACGAAGAATACTGGAATCCCGATAACATCTTCACTCTGTCAAACATCAAGAAGAACACAAGTAGGATTTGTTTAACTTGAGACACTATATTTTACATATGAGGACTTGAAATCTGCATCTTCTTCATCTCAAGAAGTCCATAGCTGCAAAGACTAAAACTTAGAGCACTTCTAATCCTATCTCAATATTTCTGCTCTGTTGTGTATCATTTAATTAACTTTCAAGCAGTGTGTGTATCTGTATAACAACACACTCTGTATCCTTCATTAAACTAAAATATACAAGGTATCCTTACTCAAACATCTTTTTACACATTTTTATACCCATGGATAAGTGTGTAATAGGTCCATGTGTGGCCTGGTTGTTTGTACCCATGAAGAATTGTGGAAGAGGTGCATGTGTGACCTGGACAGTCTTGTATACTGTTGTTAACCAAGATCCAGGGTGTGGATCAAGTTTATTTTTATAAACTACTTATTGGTAGGTGATGACCAAGTGAAGTAGATTAGGTCTCATCCTAAGATAGAACCACTTATTTCATATCTTCTATGCTGCTTAATTTAGTCTTCTCTGTTTTACTTCTTTATTGTATAATTCAGATATCAATAAATTCACTTTTATAGCTACTCTTGGAAATAATTTATAATTGTCTTATTGTAGTAGAATAACTTCAAAAGTTATATTAATATCTGACATTAAGATTACTGAGAACTAATAAATCTTATAATAAGTTATTTAAATAGTCAAACTCTTATAATAGTATAATCTTGATTAACTGGGTTGTTTTTAATCTTTTGGGGAAACCTTTTTGAAATAATTTTTAACCATAAATTTTTATAGATAATCAATTCACCCCCCCACCCTTGAGCAAACTAATCCAACCAAAGATCTATTATATAAAATAAAATATGATATCTTTATAAAAATTACAACTCTTATTTCCAAATCTAAAAATAAATCCATCCAATTCAAAAAAAGAAACAGAAATGATGTTCTTTGTAACATGAGGAACATAATAATAGTTCTTTAAAAACAGAAGAAATTTCATAAGAAATTTTTTATGATAGTCTCCAATGGATAGAGTAGTTAGTCTCCCCACAGTATTAGCCTATATATACACCTCACCTAAGGAAGGATTCTGAAATCTACTAGTTTTCTGTGTTTGGATACAAATTTAAGCAATGCACACTATATCTAATACCCAACTTGTAGAAAAAATAAAATTACCCTCCATAAGGATCACACTTGAATCTTTTCCTTACTTTATCGGAAGGTTGAATTTACTCTTCCACTGTAATTTTATACCACATGATAAACAGACTACCTTTTCCTCATTTTCTTACCTCTAGGTATTATTCTTCTTGAAGTGATGGTGCTCTGAATCCGTAGACTTAAAATGAATCTTAAAACCATTTTCCATATATTTTGTTTCTTATTCACCATAATCACTACAGGTTTTTAATGACCCATGTCTTTATCAACTTATTTAACGAGAGTATGATGTTCTGAAAGAGTCCTATAGCTATTTCTCATATTTAAATTCAATATAAAATTAGAGGAGGTTTTTGGTAGTAAAGACATAATGATATCTCTTTGAAACTAATCAAGGATCTTAAACCCCGAGATGACTAAGAATTATATATAGATAATATTCATTACCACATGAGGCTGAGCTGGCTCTAACTCTTTAATCATGGATCTGAATAGTTTATTGGAGATCTCATATCTCTTTTTTCTCTCCTTCTCTTGATAAATATCATGAATGTGAAAAATTATTCTATATGCATCCAAATCCTTATAATTCTTTAAAATATCACTAGAAATGGAGGGTATAATTAAACATTGGGCATCCATTATATCACCTTAATGTTTTAGGTATATATATAAATCTTTCCCACTAGCCACTTTTGTAAGAAACTCAGAATGTGGGGCTTCCAACACATAAAATTTCCATTAATGGTGTAGTATAACGCGTAAGAGACTACAACATTATTAAAAATTCATGAAATTGAGAACTTTATCCTTCTATATTATGGATTTTATTAATATTTTATAAGTCATGTGCATTCCATTTCTACAAAAACAATTAAGAACAGACTATATGTACTTCCTTGGTTTCCAAAATAGATTAATAAATTTAAATTTCATTAATCCCCCATTATTTTTTGGAAACCTAACATCTCCCACTATTAGTTTTGAAATATCTTATTGCATGGATATTCTTGTTGAAAAGATCCTTACTCCCTTCTAATAACCTGAAAATTGTTCTGATAAGTTAATTGAAGGGCTTTGGGTAGGTGTAACTCACAAAATACATTAACTCGTAGCTCTTTAATCTTTTGAGTGGACTCCCAAATTTTAAAATCTCAGGAAATAAATTCCTCAAACGTTGCCTCTCAATTACACCAAATCCAACATTTTTATTTAACCGTTAATGTGAACCAATTAAAGTTAACCCAATAAATCATGATAATATTCCCTGATAATTTAAATCACCTCAACTTGGTCCAGTCAAGAACGTTGAAGTATGATATCAAATATAACTTAATTAATATAAGGCTATACCAAATTAATAATTTAGTTGATGGATTTTTATCCATATATGTAAAACTAAGATTTTATCTTATCATATACCTAGTTAATAGTAAGTGGATTTTACATAAGTGATTAACTATATCTTATAGAATTTATACGTAATTATGTTTTATTTTATTCTATCTTACATGCTTGTTAATATATTTATTAAGTGGTCATGTAGCAGCCACAAATATAAATAATCAAAAATACAACTGAATGAAATAAAATATAAGGGTCATTATCATGAGATTCTCTAATGGTCAGTTTTTCTAGATGATAAAAAATTAATCCTCAACACTAGGGGAAACACTTTGAACCATGTCTTGGTTGGTGTTGTGACATTCCACCTTGACTCCTATGTATCACCTAGATTGATTAATAATAACTAATTAATTAATAATTATTGTGATTTTAAATTCATGTGATTATCAATAAGAATAACAATCAAAATGAATAATTAATAATTAATTATAAATAAATTAATAATTAATTAATTAATAATATATATCTTTAGTAATTAATATGGATAAATTAAAAATATTATTACTTAATTTAATTACTAAATAATTAATAAAATTAATTAATTATTAATTAGTAAATAATTAGAAATTAATTAATAATTAATAAATGGAAAATTATTAATTAATTAATTAATAAATTTAATTACAAAATATAATTACTAATCAATCATAAATACTAATTAATGATTATAATTAATTTAAAGTAAAAATAATAATTATAAGTACTAATTAATTATAATGAATAATTAAATATAATTAATAACTAAATATAATTCCTAATTAATTATAAGTACTAATTAAAGTTTCTAATTAATTATAATGACTAATTAATAACAATTAATTAATATTTTTTTGTTCATATATATATTTTATTTTCAATTTTAATGATTGTATTTGGCAGTATATTTGATAAATTGATTTTAGAATAGAGGCATGCATACATGTTTGGTACGATAATGAATTTAGTTTTTCATTAACCTTGGACTCACTTTATAATTTAAGTAATGAATATAAATTTAGTTTTTTTATATTTTTTCATATTAATTGTTAGTGTTTTCATGATTTGAATTCAAACTTGATTAAATTCTCTCTAGGTAGATAGACATTAGGTTGGACAACTTACTTTCCTAGAGGATGGCCTTAGCTAGGGAGATGAATACAGTTAGTTATTTGTCACTCGAGGCTTACACAAGTGAAGTTTCTAAATCTCATATAACTCTAAGATTTTTCATGATGTGTTCATATACATTATTTATATGATACATGTGGATATATATTAATATGTTTGACTTTTATTTTTATGTAAGTAACATAAAATCAGGGGTTGTTTAAAGAGATAACTATTAATATAGTTTGAACAAATTGATTTGGAGGAGAGAATATGATTCCAACATAAATTATAAGAATCAAGACTACATAAAAAAAGAATAACATGAGATAATATGGTGATCATAAATCCACATCAAATACTATATGTGGGATCCTTCTAAATGTTTAAATATTTTCAATTAATATTATGTTTCCTTGATCAAATTTAATTAAATAATATATTTTAATCAATATTAAAAAATGGTTATCTATATTTATTTCAATTAGAAAATAATTTACATTGAACAAGGATTTCATTATATTATATGACCCAAGAGAGTTTTGGTGCTTGGAGAGTGTACAACATTGGAATATTTTCAAAGAAAAATTCATCAAAGGTTAAAAAATATGACTAATCAAGTGAAAGAGTCCATATTATATAGACATATGGAATTTAAAGATTGGTTGTGGCATATAGCCTATGTAGTAACTTAAAATGATAATTGGGTACACATATTTTCATTGGTTAATAATCAATATAGAAATCAAATTATGGATTTTTATGTCACAATATATAAAATGGAAGTTCTATTGACATTGGAAATTATTCTATCACAAAATTATGATACAATGTCACATCATTAATCTATAACATCTCAAGAAGTTCCATCATCAATGTAAGTTGTTCTTACACATCCTCATTATACACTTTCATTTCCTCAAGTTGTGATGTTCCATGGATGAAGTGTTATTTTCCTGGATATTCCTCCAAATAATTTATAATAGATGATAGAAAATCTTGAGGATGATTAAAAAATAGAACAAGAAGATGACAAGGAAGTTAATTAATAAGAGGATGTCAAAGAACATTTTGACCCCACCCATGTGGGGTTCCATAAACCTTTGGAACATCCTCCACCATTGGTAGAATGGTTTACTAAAGTCATTACATTCTTACCATATTTTTATTGGCCAATTATTACTCCTATTATATAATTCCCATGAATTACTGGGGGCACGAATCATGTTTTAGTTGAAGGTTTTATGTATGTTGGAATATATTTTTATAGAAAAAAAAATGTAAAATGTGTTAAAACAATATCATACAGAAATAAATTATAGTTATATTGTAAAATATTCAAAGAGATCTCAATATATGATTTGGTGTGACAAATATGATTCATTCTGTTACATTCATTTGTGATATATAATTTATAAAATTTTCTTTATTGGTGAATTACTAGATTTACTCCACACACATGTGTGAACCCAAGCCTATCACAAAATCATTGGTCATTAGATGTTGAATTTATTTTAACTATTATTATTGAAAACATAAGATCATGTAAACATGTCCTTTTTTTTCTTGTAGTGGATAGAATCAAACAAATTTTTGAGTATCAAATATCTTACTGAAGGGATTGGTTGCACAAAACAAGTCAATTGTGAAATTTTATGGTGACTAGGATGACTCTTATCAAGTTTATCTCAACTTATTGCGATTTCATTCCACAATAATAAAATTATTGATCAGTTACAAACTATTAAATATCTTAACCAAAAACTCTATGTTGATCAATCTAAGGAAGTGTTTGATTGATTATTTTTGGACATTTTTACCATGTGCGTCTAGTTTTAGAAATATCAAAAAGGTTATCCATATTAAGGGATCATTTTACAATGAAGAGTATACTATAACATTATTGATTTTCGAGTAACAATATGGTAATCGATCCCTTGTACCTTTAGAATTTTCTTTTATGTATAATTAGAAATTCTCATATTGGATCTGATTCCTAGATTTCTTTAGAGAGTTTTTCATAGACACATAATGAATTTGTATTATTTCATATCATTATAAAGCATTTAAAGAGGTTATATAGTATGAGTTTATATTATAGATATCACCCCAATACAATAATTGATACTATATATGACACATTCTCAACAATGTATGAACTAATTTCAAGGACATTTCCATAAAGAAAGAAATGATAATAATTGGTATGAATATCATTTTTTAACAAAAAATCATTATAATAGTTATTTTCATATGTTATCAAAATATTTCTCATATGTTAGAATATGAACCTCAATTAAAAATGTTAGACGAGAATCTCAAATATGTTAATAGATCTAATCCATAATTTTATTATTATATGATAAAAATTCAAAATCAAAAATCTTTGGTCGTATATGATCATGAGAGTAGATATAATCATATAATGACCAACATAATAGAATGTGTAAATGAGGTTTTCAGGGGAGTTCAAAAATTACCCATCATAGTTAATTAAGAATATTATATTGTGTTTTAATTATAAGTCCCACAATTATAATATAATATTTATATAATTTCTAAAATATAAATTACATGTTTAGTATAAGAGACCTTATATTGCAATGTATTGTATTTTGTAGAATGAGGGAAGTAGACTATAGAGGGCTAGAACAGAGGGATGTGATATGGTCACTATTTCTAGTTTTTTATTGATATAGTCCTTCAGGAATGTGAAACATTTAATTTCTAATCATTTCATTATGAAATGTATATATTTGAGTTTTTTGAGTTGTATGATCCTTTTACTTATAGTAGTGATCATGAATTTTTCATTTTATAGTATCATTGTTACTATGGTTTCCATAAATTTTAATCTTTATGGTATCCTTATAGACATGTGATCTTATCATGTTCTTATGTATGCTTATCAAGTTAGCAGTTTATTGATCCAGCTTGTCGACTAGAGAGTATTAATTTCTCCAAAATCTCTCCATGCATACATATTAGGGAATATCATAATTCTGGTATCTTAGTTGATTCACCCACGCTTCTACCATATATGGGTAGGTTGCGACCAAAAGGGAGGTCAAATTAGACTCAGAATAGAAATTAGATGAATTGGACCAGTGAAAAGGCACCATCATGAAGGTGTGGCATATGTGTCTTGGAAGGTCACATGTGAAATCATTTCCTTATATGTATAGGGTAGTCATCTAATAGTTAAAATGATTTATTTACTCTATCAATTAATTTAAAAAAATTACAAAAAATTATTTTTTTAATTATAATCATTTGTTGTCCGAAATGAAACACTCAAGAGGGGGTGAATTTATTTTCAAATTTAAAATTTAAGTTAAAACAATTTAAAAAAAATTAATTTATAAAAATACTTGGTTGACTAAAACTTTAGTACCATATTATTTTAGTCTCCAAAACTTTTATCTAAAGATTGATCAGAACATAGTTAAAAATTAGTATAAAAACTCTTTATAACTTTTGAAACTAATTTAATTGTATCAAACAAACTATATAAGAAAAAATTTAAATCCAAAAATAAGATTAATGTTTTTTATTAATTTTAAAATAGATATTGGTTTTGTTTTAAAACATATGAAAAAATATATATAAAAACACATAATCAAAATTAAAGAAGGGGTACAGTATTAAGACAAGGCCTAAAAACATCCCCATAGAAAACACTTGTTGCAAAAAATTCAATAAAAAATAAATAGATCCACAACATGGATCATTTTTTCATAAAAAATTTAACTAAGATAATCCATACTATAAAAAATCATCTTTCATAGTTATTCCTTGGATAAAAAAGATTCCATATAACACACGACCTCATTTATAGTTTTATGAGGTTGTACAAGAGTAAATTTTGAAATAGGGTATCAAAAAAAATCATGTCTCATGCAAGAGATAGTGTTTACAGATAAATAAAGTAAAGATAAAAAATCTTGAAAGATGAGAAAAATAGAAAGAGAAATATTTGAGAGATGTGATGATTTGGTGCAGCTCAATCCAATAATACTTGATTATCCATATGTCCTTAAATTTTATTTTTAAAACAAAACAATCATGTTTTCACAAAAGGTTGAGGAAAAAAAGTTTCATATAGTTTTTTGATTGAATCCTCTATGTATTACAGGTGTACATGTATTTACCTCTATTGTTATCTATAATAGTATATCTCATTTTTTTCACAAGTGCATCATTCTCATTAAAATAACTCCATATCAAAGTACACATGTGGTCTCTTAAACGTCAACACATAGTCAATATGAGACTTATACAGAATTGGTGCAAGGTAGGTAGTCTTTTTATGTGTTTTTTACCACACGGTCACATGGAATTCATGTTTAGTAGAATTTTTTCTAGAAGAATTCATGCACAATTTGTTCCAAACTTAACCATTGCTGTATAATTGTCCAGAAACATGAAAATCATTAATAACATTATAAACGTGATTCAAGATCATTATAATAAGAAGTTTTCAGAATAATTTAACATAATTAAATGTAAATAAGTAATGATACTTATATAATTTGACCAATACCACTATAATGAAATATGGTTTTTTAATTTTAATACATAAAATAGACATAATGGAAAGTCCATATCATAAATAACATACTTCTTTTTTCCAAAAAAAACAATTAAAAACATAAAAAATATATAATAACAACTCTTAAAACTAGGTATGAGTTAAATAATTGTCATCATTAATGACATACTATTCATAAATTTAGTTGAATAAGACTTTTTTATCTTTCCAACAGTCACACGTGTCACACGATATGTTGGTGTGATGATCTTTTATAAATTTTCTATTTAGAGAGAATAATATTTTTACAATTATATACCTCCAGTGGTCATTGTTCCATTCCTCATACTTGATAGATTTTATAGATTCTCTATATGTGACTTGAAGATTATTTATCACCATTTTATTGCTTCACTGGATGATAGATGGTGACCAGAGATACACACATTTAATAACCCTGAGGGGTGACTATTACATTAGAGGACATGGACTATATACTCGGTCTTCCCATCCTCATACAGGAGGTTATGGGTGCCAATATTGGAGACTAGTGTGTGATCATACACCATCTATATGGCATTGATGTCATTGGTATACCATGTGTCTTCTAGGTTCATGATTGCACATGGGTTGGCTTGATGATCATTTTTTCATCATTACTAATGATATATAAGACAATATACTTATTTTACCCACATATGAAAACATTATGTGATTGATCGAAGGCATGTTATGTATAGAACACTCTACCACCTTAGTACACATGATGTACCTATCATTACATGAGGATCTGGACTAGATGGGTATATATACTGTTGGGTTTACTTTATTATCACATCTGTATAAATGTCTCTATACGATTTTTTGAGATAATGTATAATAGTTTGTAGGGTGTATATATATGGTACATATGTGGTCCTGGGAGCTTTTCCATGCATCGATCCTAGATTAGAAATTCATATGATTATCAATATGAATAATAATTAATATGAATAATTAATAATAAAATAGTAAAAAAGTAATATTTAATGAATAAACAACAAATATCATTAGAAATTAATATGAAGAAATTAATAATTAAAAATTTGATTAGTTAATATAATTACTAAATAATTAATAATTACTAATTTATCAATAATTCATTAATAAATAATTAGTAATGAATTAATAAATAATTATAATTACTATTTATAATTACTAATTAATTATAAATTAAAATTATTAATCATAATTAATTAAAAATACTGCTTAAAATTACTAATTTAATATAATTTTTAATTAAATAAAATTTATAATTATTATTAATTAATTAATAATTGTTTGATCATTTCTATAAATTTTTTATATTATTAATGACTACATTCCAGAGTTCATTTGATAAATTTCTTCAAGAATATAGCAGTGCATTACATGCTACGTATGATAATGAATTTAGTTTTTCATCGACCTTGACCTCGGTTTTTAATTTAATTTATGAACATTAATTTAGTTGTTGAATATTTTTTTTATCAAGTGTTATAGTTTTCATGAATTGAATTTTACCTTGATTAAAGTCTTCTCAGGTTGAGGAACTTTCGTTCAGACAACCTACATTCCTAGAGGATTTCCTTGGCTATCAAATTGAATGGTGTTGGATATTTTTTTCTCCTGTATTACTCATGTAAAGTTTTGCAATTTCATTTAACTCTATGCTTTTACATTACACGTTCATGTACCTCATTCATTTGATTCATTTGGCTATGTATGAATATGTCTGACTTATAGTTTTGGGTATGTAATATAATCATGTTTGTTATATAAAGAGTTACACAACAATAAGGTTTTATCATATTGATTTGGTGGATGTAATAGGATTCAACCTATAATACTAGAATCATGAATATATAAAAATGAATAACATGAGATATGATGGTGAGATTAAATCCCCCTAAAATACTATGTGTGAAATTCCTTAAATATATTGAAATATTTTAAATTTATATTATGTTTCTTTGATCATATTTTATTAATAATGATATTTTATTTTAGATAAAAAGTGGGCTTATCTATATTTATTGTAATGAAAAAATAATTAACACTGAACAAAGTTGTTTTTATATTATACGACCAAAAAGAGTTTTGATGTATGTAGAGTTTACATCGATGTAATCCATTCAAAGAAAAATCCATTGAATTATAATACTAAAGGATAATGAAGTGACATATTCCATTATATATATAGATCTACAATTTAAAGATAGGTTGTCAAATTTAACCAATCTACTATATGACGATGACAACTGGGTACACATATTATCATTGGTTTATAATCAATCTAAAAATTTAATGTGGGGTTTTTGTTTCAATATAGATACAACATAAGTTCTATATACAATGGAATTTGGTCCATCACAACTTTATGAAAAAATTTAATATCCTCTATAATTAATATCTCAAGAAATTCCATTAGTAATGGTAGTTGTTCCATCACATCATCTTGAGAAATTTTCATTTCCTTAATTTTTGATTTATCATAGATGAAGTGTTTTTTTCTTATATATTCATCCACATAATTTAGATTTGGTGGTGGAAAATTTTATGGATAATGAAAATTCAGAACAAGAGGATGAGAAGAATGTTAAAAATCCATAGGATATTGAATAAAATTCTGAGCCCACCCATATGAGGTTCCACTGACCTATATACTATCCTAAAAAATAGGAATTATGGTTGAATTAAGCCATAAAATGCCTAACATAATTAGATGGTTCAATTATTACTCATAGTACATAATTTCAAGTAATTATTTGTTGCTTGAATCAATTTCTGGTTAAAGGTGTTCTGTATATTGGTAGATATTATGACAATAGAGAAGCAATAAAAATGTGATAAAACAATATCACATTAAAATACATTATAGTTATGTTGTAAAATATTCAATTAGATCGCATTATATGATTCTTTGTGACAAAAATAATTTAGTGTTTCAAATGTGTTTGAAAGCTATAATTGATAAAACATTTCACAACTGTCACATTAATATATTTACTCCCCACACTTTTGTAATCCCAATCCCATTATCAGATTACTCATCATTAGATTCTAAATTCATTTCAACTATTATTATTGTAATGGTAAGATCATGTCAAGATGTTTCTATCATTCTGGTAATGAAGAGAATCAAAAATATTTTTTAGTATCTAATCTCTTACTAGAAGGCATCGGATGCCTAACATAAGGCTATTTTAAAATTTTATAGTGTCTAGGATAAATTTTTCATATTACACTACAACTTACAGGGTTTTTATTACGCAATAATAAAATTATCTATTGGTTACATACTATTGAATATTTTAACCAACAAAAAAATTATCATCAAATGTGGTTTTTAATAAATTTTTGTGGATGTTTTTACTGTATTTGAATCCTTTATGAATTTTCAATATGCTTATACAGATTGATGGAACATTTATATATGGAAATTATACCAGAAAATTATTGATTTCTTCCACATAAGATGGTAATTTATCCCCTATACCTTTGTAATTTTCTATTGTTGGGAAGTATAACTTATCATATTTAAAGTAATTACTAAATAACCACAAAAGTTTTTTATTAGAAAGAGAATCGATTTTTCTTATTTCATATCATCATCAAGAAATCAAGGAGGTAGTACAATCAATGTTTTTTCATTAGAGACCACCCCATTCCCATCATCGATAATATATTCGATACATATCCTGGAATGTGTGATAGAAGATCAAGGATGAGACCATGGGTAAAAAAATCATAAGGATTATTATAAATCTCTATTTTTGATTAAAAAATAATCTTCATAGTTGTTTTCATATGTGTTCAAGTTAGTTCTTGTTTGTTTTAATACGAGCCTTAATAAAAAATGATGTAAAATCATCTCAAAGTTATTCACAGAGCTAATCTAAAATTGTATGATTATTTGAAGAAAATCCCTAAGCATAAATGTTCCCTAGAATTTGATTATGGGGAGAGATATATACATATGATAACCGATAGAATAGAATATGTAAATGGAGTTTTTTAGGGAGTTCAAAAATTTCCCATCATAGTTAATAATGAATATTATATTATATGTAAATTAGAAGACTCATAATTAAAATATTGTATTTGTGTAATGACTAAAATTATAATTACATATTTAGTATATGATACCTTATATCACATTGTAATGTATTATTTGGAAAATAGGAAAACAGGTTGAAGAGGGTCTGACCATAGGGATGTCATATGGTCACTATTTCTAGTGAGATATTGATAGAGTTCTTCATGAGAGTACAACATTTCATGTCTTCTCATTTGACCATACAAACTTTACATTTTAGGTCACTGAGTTTTTTGATCCTATTACTATTAGTAGTGTTTGTGTGATTTTCATTTTACGAGAGATTCAATATTTTTATTGTAATGACATTCCTGAATTATGGTATCCTTACATACATGTGATCGCAGCATGTGCTTATATGTGCTTATCTTGGGAGAAGTTCATTGATCCAGTTTATAATATTGATAGTTTTAACAATTATTATATTTCTCTAGGGATTCCTATAGGATAATATCTAAATTATTGTCTATCTATTTACATTCCCACACTTCTACCATACAAGGCTAGGCTGCAAGAAAAATAGAGTCAAAAGTAAACCTGTATTTGTAATGGGATAGATTGGCCTAGTGAACAGGAACTAAGATGGAGGTGGGTCTTATGCATCTAGGAAGGTCACATGCGAACACCTTACCCAAGACATTTTGAGCATTCATGTGACAATTAAAATTATTTATTCACTCTATCAATTAACTTAAAAAAATTTACATGAAATTATTGTCTCAATTGCAATAATTTGTTCGTCAGAGTGGAACACTCAATAATGGGTTAATTCAATTTCCAAATAAAAACATCTACTAATGGAATTTAAAACTAAAATTCGCAATTTATAAAAATTCCATATTAGCTAAATTGTAGAATCATGTAATTTGATATTTCAAAAAGGATCTCAAAATTATGATCATAACTTAGTTAAAAATAGGTTTAAAAAGTCTTTATTACTATAGAAACTAATTTACTTGTATGAGACACTTTAAATAAGACAAAAATTAAATTCAGAAATAAAATTAATGTGTTTTTATATTTTTTAAATGAGACACTAGTTTTTTTATAAAAAAAGAGAAAACCTCTAATAAAATACATAATGAAAATTAAACATGGGGTTTAGTCTTATGACAACACCTAATCCCATCCATCTAGAAATAACCTGCTTTCATGAATTTTATTATAAAATAAAAAAAATCCATAACCTATATTGGTTTTAAAAAAAATAAACTAAGATATTCAAGGATATAATATATACACATTCATGGTTATTCAAGGGATAAAAATATTATAGTTTACACACGACCTCTTCAATACTTATATGTGGGAGTACAATAGAAAATATTTGATAGATAGTGTCTGTAACTCTATAATTTAGTACAGGAAACTATATTTATATAAAAACAAAGAAAATCAAAAACTTCATATAAGATAAGAAAAAATTAACATACAAAGACATGATAGATGTTGAATTTTGATGTAGATGAATCCAATCAGCTTAGATTTCTTGGAAGCCGTTGAATTTTTCTTTTAAAATAGCTAAATTTTGTTTTCATTGAAGGTTTAGGAAAATAAAGAATCGTGGAGTGTTTTGAATGAATCTTATGTGTATTATAGGCACACAAGTATGTTATTATATAGTTATATATGAGAGTATGTCTTCTATTTTCCAAAATCATGTCACTCTCTTAAAAATAACTCCATATCAAATTATACATACGTTTACGTGAATTTCAACACACAGTCAATAAAAGACTTTGATAGAATTGGTACATGGTAGGTAGTTTGTTTATGTGGTCAGTACCACATGGTCACTTAGCCTTCAGGGTCATTATAATGTGTTCAAATAGTATGTATGCAAGATATATTCCAAAAATAACAGTTTTTTCAAGATTTTCCATAAACCAATTACTAACATAACATGTTAAATTAATTAATAACATTATTAACATGATTTGGTATCATTAAAATAAGAATTTTTTGGACTAATACAACATCATTAAATGTAATGGAGTATATAGGCCTTTATAATTTGACTAATACAACTATAATGAAAAATGGTTTTCTATATTTAATTCATAAAATAAACATAATAAAAATTACATATCATAAATAGCATACTTAATTTTTCTGAAAAACAAATTAGAAACATATGAAATATTTTATATAAAATTTTAAAACAATTTATGAGTTAAATAATTTTAATTATGAATGTATTACTATTAATATATTAATATGAATAATCCTATGTTATTTTACCTGTAGTAGCACATGTCGTGTGACATGTTGGTGTGATGTCCAGCTTGACATCTTCTTATTCAGAAGGAATATAATTTTCACTATGATGTACCAATAGTGGGAGTTGTTTCATACAATAGACATTATGGATTTTAAATAGTCACCATGTGCAACTTCAAGCCTATTGATCACAATTTGATTGCTTTACTAGTTAAGAAATGTAGACTAGAGACACATACATTTCATCTCTATGAGGGGGATGTGATTGTTACTTAAGAGGACATGGATTATATACTTTTTTTACCCATCCATGGAGAGGTAGTTATGAGTTCCACTCTTGGTGACTTGTGTACGGTCATACACCATCTAATAGGCATTTATTTTTTTAGCATACCACGTGCCTTCCAAGGTTCCTAATTGCAAATAGAGTTTATTTGTCAGCATTTTTCTATCATTATTGATCATAAAGATGTGGTAATACTTATTTGAAACATGCATTCATACATTATGTGATTGATCGGAGGAATTTTGTGTGTAGAACACTCCACCACCTTGGTACACATGTAGTACTTACCATTACATGAGGATCTTGACCAAACTGGTAGATACAGTTGGGGGTTCGTTATATTGTTATATGTGTATAGATGCCATTATACTAGTTTTTTTAATAGATTCATAGAAGATTGTAGGTTTTATGGATCTTTTACAAATGTGGAGTAAGGATAATTTTACATGAATCACTCATATAGATATCAAACCACATCCACAACACCTACTTTAGGATGTTCCTCAACAACACTGGTATATTTATATTATTAATTTTGAGTTATTTTGGTAGTATTATTAATTTAATTTATATAATTTATATATATTTATTTTTTTAACAAGGTATATGTAGGATAGAATTTATGAACATATTCTAAGACATTTTGTTCATATATTTTGATAGATATTTGATGTTATACAGCCCACTGATGCAAGTTAGACATTTCATTTTTTATATAAAAAATTATTTTATTATTTAATTTTTTAAGATATTACAATGTAAACTTAGTAACATTGCTATGTTAATTTATGACTTTTTTAGTTGTAATTTCAGGAATCATGAACCCCATATATATAATTTCTCAATGTGTCACTTCCACCATATTGTGAAGTCGTTGTTGGAGATCATGGTGTAGTTGTGACACACAACCACTTTCTCATGTTTTAGTGGAACAAACCAGACCGAGTCATGTGATACTTTGGATATATACATTATATCTCTATTTCACCATGATAGGTTGATGTGTTACACTCTTACACTTATAGGTAGACAGAAAATTGATTGGTTTTAGTATCATGCACTTTACATTTAGTATTAGGACACACATACCCAATACAATATTTTTCAACATGGATATCATGTAGGATGATTTCAGTTAGATGATAAAGTTTATTTTGATTTTTGGTTCTAAAAAAACATGATCATGTTCCTTCAACTCCATGGGAAATGAATTTTTCATTAGGTTTTATTACTAATATTTATTGTATTATTTAGATCATGCTTCATATTAATTTGAATGTTATTTAATTTGAAGTCAGATGGGTTTGATCAACTTGTACATATCATTGATCATCAAGAGGAGGAATTTTTTTCAGGATGTAATTCACCCAGATCTATTGGCTCTTATATATTCTCTATACTTCATATGTGAGTGTCTATGAAGAGGATACACAATTATATCTCTAAATGAGGCACCTTGGGATGATAATTTTCTCATTGTTTCTGCTTAGAATGATTCACCACCACTACCAACATCGTCTGGAAAACATGATGCGGACAAATGAAAGGGTAGAGGCAAGGATAGAGAGATCAACACTTAAGAGAGGTACCTATAGATGATGATGCACTATAGATAGAGGATCCTATATAGTAGGTGGAGGATCTTGCACATCGGGAGAGGTTTATTTGCCATATAAATCAACTCATACAACTAATATATCTTCACCATCTCCGATAGATATGATGGAGTGCGAACTAGCAATAGTATCATTGATTCTATTATCCTCGGGTTAAATTTCTTTCAGTGGTGACATCTTTAATATCACACTTTGAGCATATTTAGGATCTCCTTTCATGCCCCTACATTTAGGTCCATATAGAACCACATATGATGTTGGTCAATCATTCATATATAATGTTGGGAATACCTCTACATAGTAGCATGGGAGGCACCCTTATCACCGCATGAGGATGAACTTGCACCTATAGCCAGGACACTAGAGTGACACTAAAATCAGACACGGAGTGGACGTGAGGTTCATATTCTATGTTTTGGTATTCAGGGGCATCAATGTTGATTTATTTGACATCTTTAATATCACACTTTGAGCATATTTAGGATCTCCTTTCATGTCCCTACATTCAGGGTCATATAGAACCACATATGATATTGGTAAATCGTTCATATATAATGTTGGGAATACCTCTACATAGCAGCATGGGAGGCACCCTTATCAACGCATGATGATGAACTTGTACCCATAGTCAGGACAACAGAGTGACAATAAAATCAGACACAGAGTGGAAGTGAGGTTCATATTCTATGTTTTGGTATTTTGGGGCATCAATGTTGATTTATTCTAATTGAATAAATCATATTTCTAGTAGATAAAGTAATGTCAAAAAAATTATAAGTACAAATGTTATTTTTTCAAAAACGATATTTGTTTCAATTAAAATTGTTTTTCTTTAACAATTTTGATGAAATCCTTTTTATTTTCAATTATTTTTATATGTTTAGTCAATATTTTAAATTTCATTTAGATTGTATTTATAATTTATAATTTATTAACTTTCAAAGTCACATACTTATAAAATTAATATTTTTCATTTATCTAAATTCAAAATAAATTATATAGTATAAATGTAACATCTTGATAATATAAAAGGAAGTACAATTTTTGATATCATATGAGATACATTACACCAAGATCAAAAGATCAAATAAATATTATTATTATGTGACCATTATAACTGATTCATTCAATTGGAAAGAATGGATAGTATTAACTAAATTGTGAAATATAAAATGGTCCTAATCATTAATATTATATTTATAACTTCATAGAAAATTAAGCACCAAAATTTAGTAAAGTCGTTTTATTCTTCAAATACACTTTCTACAATAATGATTTTTATTATTTTTGTGAGTGAAAAATATAAATAATTTCTCAAAATTTTATAAAATTTAATTTGATAAAATAAATATTATCTTTGAAATATGAATATCAAAATTAACATATTTTTAGATTTTTAATATTTTAAAAAAAGTTTTATTTTTCAAGGAAGATTCAAAAAATACAGATTTTTATTGAAAACTATGTTTTCATTTAAACTATTTATATAATAAAATTATATTTTTCGTTAGTATAAAATTTTAATTAGTACATTTTGATTTAAAATAATCTAATTATGGTTTTAAAATAGATTTTATACTTGAACATAGAATAAAAACATTTTATATATTAAAAAGAGAATTTTTTTGAAAAACTATTTTCCATTATGTTTTATAAATTTAATTTTAAATTAAATGTTGTGACTTATATGTTTTTAATATTGAAATGTTTTTTCAATATTTTAAATTCATAAGTCAAAATTTATTTAATAGTTCTCTTTTATTTTTGTTCAATATGAATAGTAACCTTGGTATTTTTTACCATGATAAAGGGTAAATTTGGTAATGAAGGGTACAAATAATATGACAAGGACTATAAAATTACTCTTAAAATTGATCTAATTTTATTGGATGAATAATATTAATCCATAATAATTCATGGTTCCAATATATGGTCTTATTTTTCATTTTTTATGTGTTTATGATATTTATAATATTTATTTAAGGAAAAATCCAAGATGTCACACTCATATTTTTAATAAATATAAAATTTTAAATATATAGTTATCCAGATGTAATAATAATATATAAATATTAAATTTATATATATATGATTTATGTTAATTAAGGTAATTTATTTTTAGTTTTTAGTAAAGATATAATTTCTTTAAATTCTTACACAGTTTTGATGTGATAATTATTTTATTAATTGTAATATCAAATAAAAGTTATTATAAATATTAAAATAAATATATTTTGTGATAATTAATGTAATAAAAGAATTTTATATATTACTTTGACATGTTAGGGATATAATAAAATATATATTTTTTTAATTGTAAGTGTTATATTTATATTATTAAACTCAATGTAATGAATAATCCTTAAAATTGACCTTATGAATGTTTTATAGTATATAATATTTTATGAAATGATATAGAATTAATAAAAATATTTGGTTCGGCCAAAAAAATTGGATATGGTTTAATATTTTATACATTATCCTTTTATTGGTATTTTGTAATTTATAGTATATTTATTAACCTTAAAAGAGTAAAAAATCATGTTGTCATGGTAAGAGTTAAATGGGCTAAATAAGGGTTAAAAAAGATAAGGGTATAAATATAATCAAAACATGTCTTATTTTTTATTAAATTATTTCTACCTATAATCATTATATATTATAAATTAATAATTTTTGAGCCATTTTTAATTGAAAATTAATTTAAATTAATTTAATATTTTGAGAAATTCTAAGTGTTCCCCTCCCATCTCTTATAAAAGGGAACATCTTCTTCTCTTTTCATCACACTTAAATTAACATTATGTTAATACAATACCTACCAAATATATTCTTATAATCTCTTCCCTAATTTATAGGTATTGTTTTTTATATAAAACCAAACATAGGGTTATTAAGTTGTTAATCAAAAGAGATTATCCAAAAAAGAGGTATTGTTTTTAATGAACAGTTTCTGTTCTATTTTATCTTCCACCTCATTCAACCCATCTTAAACCATGATAAAATAATAAATACAGTATCATAAATATAATTATATGTTATTAGGTCAGTTTCATAACCTAAATCGATCTCCACTTCAATCAAACGGGATAATAATTTATCGTTTGTGTGTACGACGGACTACCGCCTCACAAACAAATGTAATTCGTTCTCTATAACCATATAAAAATAATGATTATAATTATATAAATAATTATTACTTATTATTTAAATTATATATTTATAGTTACAAAAAGTTAACATACCATTTATTTTCTTAAATTTTCATTCACATAAAAATGATAATGTCATTCATGTGTACATGTGGATTACCACATCCACGAATTGATGTGATTCATTTTCATTATCACATAACATGGAATATATATATAATTAAATTTAAAGAAATAATATTATATATTATATATTTTTATGATTATGTAAATTTAATTTCATACCTACATTATTTCCATAGCGATCATTGAAAAATGAGTGTGTTGTTCATGCATACATACGACCTGCCATCTCCATGATGGTAACATAATTCATTTTTCATAACTAAATTTGACGGTTGGATTTAAAAGTATAATTACTATATAAAATTGATAATTATTACTTGAATATTATTTTTGAGATAAAATAATGATGACAAATTTGACCATAGTCAACTTACCAAATCCATTTTGGATTTAGGTACCGAATATCGAAAAAACATCAAATGTGAACTTAAATGATTATGTAGTTATTATAACATGGTAATAAATGATATAAAGGTAAGAATAATCATTTAAACGTTTCTCAAGAAATTATAAATTAAACTATGTTTATTATTCTGAAATATAAATAATGTACATGATGATTCGCACTCAAGGTAAGGGAATACATAACTCAATTTTCTTTTCAGTGAGTTAAACTACTAATTTAATAATTATATCATGCTAAGATTATGTGTTAAATTACTTTTGATTAACATATATTGTATAAGAACATGTTTTATGTGTATTTACATATGATACACATAATTTATTCCTTTATTTATTGCTTTATTCAATGTTAAGATATTTTAAAGGGAATATTTAACAATAAAAAATTATTTTAAATGTTTTAAAGATTTATTTTATAAATCTTTATATTTAATATATATGTTTTCAAAATGAGTTTTATGAAACTATTTATAAGGAAAAAAAATTAAAAGGTAATTTTTTAATTTCTCTCAAAAAAATTCAACATGAATGTTTTTAAGGTTTTTTGTAAGGGACATTGTTTTAAAAATCCCATTTTAATATATAATTTCACAAAACTCAAAAGGAATGTTTTTTAACTTATACATAATGATTGGTTTTTCCCAATTTCATGATTCTTTAATTATTTAATTTTTCATTTATAAATTTTCAAGTTTCTTTTTAACAAAAATGATTTCATTATTGTGTGTGTGGTGAAGGATTTTAAAAGTTATATTTATATGAAAATTGTATTTTGACATCCAAATGTTTTTTACAAATGGGTTTAAAAGAGTTTAAGGGGTTTTATTCTAGATATGGTTCTTGTAAATTGTACAATGGGTGCACCCAAATAGGGCTAGTTGAGCCCGTTATAAATTATATGATGGGTGCACCTAGATAGTGCTCTAATTAAATAGGTAATATATTTTTTCTCTGGTGAATTGTATTCAAAATCGGCCATTTGGTTATTCAAATTTATATGGGTTTTTGTACGGGTTCTCTAATGGTTTTATGATGATGATTTCCTAAGGAACCTACATGACTTTTATATTCTTGATAATTATTTTTTTAATGAAATCTATTGATTTCAAAAGATAAGATAATTATATTTTTAAAAGAAAAAATATTCTCTTTTTAGATGAAAAGGTATGTTTTTAAGAAATGGTTTTAATGGATTTTCGGGTTTTTCACTAAACTAACTATTTTATATCTTTTATCTATTACCAATAATTTTATGCTCATCCCAAATTTTTTAAAAAAATTCATAGGTTTTATTGATGGGTAAGAGAAAAGAATAATTTATGTTGTAATTTGTGACCTTTTTTATGAAAATAAATCACATTTTATTTTAAATACATTCATTTTTATAATAAAAATAGATATTGTGTAGAAGTGTGCACTTATAATGTATGGATTTACTATGTTGGATGTTTTCCTAATTCAATAAAAATATAAATTTAAAATATCTTTAGGAAATATGGAATGTGAATTCAAGAATAAAGTCACAATAATATGTAATGTTTACGGTCGGGTCCTTGATGTTTGAATCAAAGTAGGGTAGAGATAACTTTGTAGATCATTATGTTTTACAGGGATGTTTTCTTAAGAGTAAGAGATACCATCATGGGTTTATAATTATAATGTTTCTCATAAGACTAATATTTAGGAACACCTTTTGAGGCTTTAAGTTTTTAAATATCAAGGTGAATAATGATTTTCTTCAGAACAAATTATTTTGAGTATTTTATCATATTTTTGGGAATTTTATAAGAATTATATAGTTTTAGAAAAGGACATCCCATATACCATGTGACAACCTATCACATCGGAAAATGTTGTGAGGTTTGAACCCACAACCTAAGGGAGATATGGGTGTATCGCCTACCAATGGAATACGTGAAGTACTTGTTAGTATGGATTATTATTTTTAGTTAAACTATTTAATGGATGGAGAATATATTTATTTTAGTAACATATGTTTTATTGAATATATTTCCATGGGATTGAAAAATGATTTGTTCATTAAGTGACTATTGTTATTTTGATTTATGTTTACTATTTTTGTAATCTGATAAGATTAAGGTAAATATAATATTATGGGATTTATTTAGGAATAAATGTTGAATTGTATTTTGGTGTGAAATATGGTTTTATTTTTGGATTTTTTGTTATTTATTTTTTATATATAAATTACTAGAATATATTGAAGATTATATTATTTATCCATATACATTGTGGTTTTATTCTTTAAGAGTAATTTATGTTATTTGGGGATAGATGTTAATACTATATTGGAAGACTATATGATCAAATACATCTGATTTTTGGTTTACAAACATAGTTTGGAATATTTTGCAGAATTTTAAGGATAAATATTTATCTAATTATCAATAGTGAACTTTGGGTATTACTATTAAATTTTGGATATTCAAGTAGTTTTTTATCATATAATGGTTTATTCTTCTATGGGAATTATATTATCTTATCTGAATCATTTTTATTTTTGTTAATTCTTTAATATTGGAGGTATAGATTGTCAACCTTTTGTGGGTTTATTGATCCATAGAAGTTGATTCTAGTGCTTAATTCATAAAAAACCAAACTTTTCATTTGGATAAAAAGATGCATTTGTGGTGGAAATTTCCTAAAGAATGAAACTATACATTTAAAGTTAGTATATTTACTTTTTTTCTTAGATATGGAGGTAAATTAAATCATCAAATCAATGTAAATGATATTAAAAAAATATACATCTACTTTTCCTATCGGTAAATCAATAAACTTTTAGCCCATCACAAATTATTGGTTTTGTGATTTTTCACTTTGTCATGTAATTGTTAATATTACTCTCTATATTTAAATGGGTGTAATATTTTCTATTCCAAGTCTATGTTTTCTGGCATGTAAATGTTATATTTTTTATTCAGGATAACCTTCATACTTCTCTTTTTTTTAAATGTTTATGTTCTATTAATCCTTTGTTCTGATGTGGTATTTCAATAAATGTATTTTGAAAAGTAAAACCTCTATTTTTCAATCCTAAGTTCAAAATTGTGAGTGATAAATTTATAATGGGGGTATTGTAATTAACATCCTAATATTTTAAAATGAAGAACTGTGTTCGATGGAGTATAAGATATGCTACATCAAGCTTAAAAAAACAACTAAATATTTTCATTTTGTGAAAGTTATCACATAGCCGTTAAATTGGGGGAAATGAATAATATTAACTAAATTATTAAATATAATATTTCCCTACTCATTATTAATATATTAAATAATGATTAGAAGAGTGATCGATTAAATTTATTAAGTAATTTTATTTTTCGAATACACATTCTTTAATAACAATTTTTTTTACTTTTCTGAGTGAACAATATAATTCATTTCTATAACAATTAGAAATATTTATTTTATTAAATAATTATAATTTATTAAATCATAATATCATATCTATACTATTGGTAAATATTTTAATTTTTCTAAAAAACTTGATTTTTCAGTGAATATAGAAAAAATACTTATTTTTATTGAAAATAATATTTTCTTTTAAATTATTTATAGAGAAAATATATGTTCTGGTATATTTTTAAATTTAATTAGTTCATTTAGATTCAAAATAATTTAATAATGGTTTTTATAATTAAATTTTTACATCAATTTATCATAAAAACATTTTATATTTAAAAAATACAATTTTTCTGAAAAAAACTACTTTTCATTTTATTTTATCAATTTAATTTTAAATTAAATGAAAAAAATTATACGTTTTTAATTTTTAAAATTTATTTATTATACTAAATCAAGAGAGTATAATTTATTAAATTTGTAACTTTTAATTTTTTTTCAATTTTAATAGTAACCTTGATACTTTTTTACCATGTTAAAGGGTGAATCGGGTAATTACAGGTTAAATTAATATGATAAGGACTATTAAATTACTCTTAAACATGGTATAATTTTTTTGGGTGAGTAATATTCGTCCATAATCATTTAATGTTATAATATATGTCCTTTTGTTTCCATTTTTATGTTATTATAACATTTATAATATTTATTTTAAAAAAGTTAAAGATGTCATGCTCATTTTTTATTGTAGGATTGTTCAGAGGTTATATTAAAATATTATTATTAAATTTAAACATAAATGTTTTATATTTATCATGGTAATTTGTTTTTAATTTTTAGTGAAGAAATAATTACCATAAATTATTACACAACATTGAGGTAGTAATTATTTTTTTAATGGGAATATCAAATAAATATTATTAAAAATATTAAAATAAATATAATTTGATATAATTAATGTAATAAAAATATTATTTATATTACCTTTACATTTTAGGTATTAAATAAATTATTGTTTTCTAATTAAAAGTTTTATTTTTATATTATTAAATTCTAAGTAATGAATAGTCACTAAAATTGACATTATAAATATTTTATAGTAAATAATATTTTATTAAATGACATAAAATTAAAAAAAATATTTAATTCATCCCAATTATTGGGATAAGATTGAAAATTTAATCCATTATCCATTTTTTTCTTTTTATTAATTTTATATTAATGATATTATCCCTGAAAGAGTAAAAACTGTGTTGTCGCATTAAGTGTTAAAGGTGATTAATAAAGGTTCAAAACTAAAGTTAAGGGTATTTATATAGTCAAAACTTATCTAATATTAATTTATTAATATTATTTAGACCCATAAACATATTTAATTAGAAATGAATATTTTTTGTTCAATTTTTATTTGGAAAATAATTTATATTAATTTAAAATTCTGAGAAATTACAAGAGTCCCCCCCCATCTCTTATAAAAGGGATCATATTATTCTCATTTAAAAACACATAAAATTTTTTTTTCTACCAATACCTTAAAAAATATATTATTATAATCCTTCCCTTCATTATATTGGACTTATTTTAGATATAACACCATCCTTAGTGGTCTTAAGGTCTTAAGAAAAGGAGATTGTCCAAAGAAGATGTATTGTTTTTAATAAGTTGTCTTTATTTTATTTCTTCTTCCACCACATTCAACCAATATTAAATCCTGATAAAATAATAAATAAATAATAATAAATATAATTATTCTTAATTACGTTGTTGTAATAACCAAAATTTATCCTCATTTCTATCAATGTGAAAATAATTTATCGTTCATGTGTACTTTGGACTACCGCCTCGCAAAGAGATGTCATTCATTTTTCATCGTCGTCTATCAAAACTATTAATAATGATGGAAATAATGTTTATATATAATATTCATGACATGTTTATAATTTTAAAAATTCAATATACAATTTATGTTCTTACCTTTCCATACACATAAAAATGATAACGTCATTCGTGCGCACGTGCGTATTAACCCCTCCACAAAGAAATATGATTCATTTTCATAATCACATTACATGGACAATATATATATATATATATTGAAAAATAGTATGATATATGTGATATTATGATCATTATGGAAAGGTACAATTAAAATTACCTTTTTTTATAAGGTTAATTGAAAAATGAAAATGTTGTTGATGCATACGTATGACCTATTATCTCTATGATTGTAACATAGTTCATTTTTCGTAACTGTATTTCATGTTTGAATTTAAAATAATAATTAATTTATAAATTTTTTTATTATTTTATTAATATAATTATAATTATAATTTAATGATGAATTCTTTAACCAAATTTGACTTACTGAATTTATTTTGAACATATGTACTAAATATCGTCAAAACGTCCAACGTGAACTTAAATGATTGCGTAATTTTTATAAAATGGTAATAAGTGATATAAAAGGAAAAATAATCATGAAAATATTTCTCCTGAAATCATAAATTAACTTAATTTTATTATTCAGGAAGATAAATAATGTACGTGACAATTCGGAATAAAGGAAAGGGATTTTTTTACACAACATTTTTTTGTTGAGTTAAACTGTCATGACCCGTCCCCTAGGGGACAGGTCCTGAAAAATTGGTATCAAAGAAGTCATTTCTACCACAGAACTTAGGACTCTGATATTTTTTGTGAAGCAGTAGTGTTGAGGGTACTAAGTGTGCTTCGCAGTTCAGGGAGTCCATTGTTGGTGTGGTGGCTGACATATCCATACACCAGGACCCTGACTACTGATTTCTAACTCAGTGCATGAGAAAAATGATTACGTGTGTGTTTTAAAAAAAATTCTTTATGTCATCTCAACCAGGTCATCTCACCAGGTATAAATCATTGACCGTGTAATATCTTTTTCTTTCAGGATGCCTCCCCGCGGACCACCAGCGAGAGTCCCGAGAGTAGTACGCACAAATATCCCACTGAGCAACGAGGCCTCTGTGCAGGGCCCTTTTCCAGCAGAGACACCAGCGGTACTACTTCTCGTTGGGCCACTAATGCTTCCATCCCTAGCAGAAGATGATGTACGCCGCTTGAGTGTGTTGCACGAGTTCTAGTGCTAGAGTCCGACAAGTTCAGGGGCGAGACGGACCCATAGGCAGTTGATGATTGGCTGGAGGCTGTGGTGAGAGTCTTCAGACTGGTAGGGACACCAGAAGACTTCATGGTGATCCTTGGTTCTAGATTTCTACAGACAGTAGCAGAAATATGGTTGGGCCTGATGCTCTAGGTGCATGACGAGATGACACTTCTCTCGGAAGACTTTGAGAGCCTATTTCAGGTAGAGTTTGTCCCATCCACCCTTCGTGCAGTGCGGATACAGGAGCTACTTCATCTGTAGCAGGGATGCATGATGGTAGAACAGTACTCAGTGAGGTTCACATACCTCTCATGCTACTCCACAGATATGGTACGATACCCATTCTTCTGGGCCCGGACCTTCGAGCAGGGGCTCAGGCGGGAGATCAGGGCTTTGATGATCTCACTCAGCATCCCGACACAAGCGGGGGTTCTAGAGAGAGCCCTCCTGGTGGATAGTTTCCTTTCTCAGAAGTCTCTAGCAGTGATACCCACCACTAGTCAACATCCAGCGGGGTGAACCATATGGTGGTTGTGGCGGTAACACCTCGAAACGTCGTCCACCGCCAGCAGCACGACCAGCTCCTCTACCACGTCTGCCTGCTCCCTACGGACTTCCTCAATCGAATCTATGTCTCTGCCTGGGTGGTCCTTCGAATCACCATTCGGATGATTAGCATACGGTCAAAATGCATCCCAAGCAGAGACAGAGATTCTATTGAGGAGGTCCATAGGGCACAAGCGGACATGGAAGAGGAGCTGGACGTGCAGCTAGCAGTGGGCGACATTTCGAGGTGTTACATCCACCACCACCAAGAGGTCCACCCCGGCCACAGGGAGCAGGTGGACATGGGAGAGACCAGCTCTAGGTAGCTGAGGCTTACGATCACAGTTCTCTAGAGATGATTCAAGGTATAATATTTCTCTTATCCACATTGTTGCAGTTCTTATAGAGATAGGTGTGAGTCACTCTTTCATTTCCACTACCCTCGTTCGGAGCTCAGAGATTTTTATGGAGTTCTTGGCTCGATCCTTACAGCTAGAGACTCCTACGAGAGCAGACTCGATGATTATGCACTGGTGTCGGCTATGTGAGCCTACTCTAGGAGGCGAGATCTTTGGTTGGGATCAACTAGTAGCGGCATTGAGGCCTTACGATGTCATCTTGGATATGAACTGGTTATCTATAGTTTATGCTTGGATCGAATGTATTAGGTGCACAATATGGTGTTTCCACACAGATGGGACCAGGTTTACCTTCACCGGCGAGAAGGGAGCCTTTGCAGCACATGACAGAGTTACTCGGTGGAGGGTGTAGCCGATCACTCATCAGTTGGCATGCCTTACCCTCGGAGCAGTTGATGTGGAGAGTCTGAGCTATCCTGTTGTGGTGGACCAGTACACGGATGTTTCCCCTTATTATTTACCTGGCCTACCTCCTCGCAGAGATGTGGACTTCTACATTGACCTGTACCCCAGGATGACACCGATATCTATACCATCATATTGGATGGCTCCCGCTGAGCTTCATGAGTTGCGGGTATAGCTGGAGGACTTTCAGGAGAAGGGATTCATCCAGCCCAGTGTTTCTATCTAAGTATCCCCGATTCAATTCGCTAAGAAGGTGTATGGAAGCTTGAGGCTTTGTGTCGACTACTGTTTCCTGAACCAGGTGACCATGAAAAATAAGAACCCACTCTTGAGGATTGATGACTTCTATGATCAGTTTAATGAAGCTTGGTGGTCTCAATGATAGATCTCAAATCAGGCTATCACCAACTCAGAGTTCGAGATGAGGATGTGTAGAAGACGACCTTCAGATGTCGGTATGGCCACTATGAGTTCTTGGTTATGCCTTTCGGCGTAACCAATGCTCCAGCAGTGTTCATGGGACTCATGAACATGATCTTCCAGCCATACCTCAATCGCTTTGTCTTAGTCTTCATCGACGACATTTTGATCTACTCGACGACTGAGGAGGAGCATGCCTACCATTTGCAGGTAGTACTGGACACACTCTGAGAGCACTAGAATTATGGTAAGCTCTCAAAGTTCCATTTTTGGATTCAAGAGGTTCACTTTTTGGGGCATGTCATCTTGGTGGCTGGAGTTGTAGTAGATCCAGCGAAGATTGATGTGGTACTTGATTGGGAGCCACCTAGGAGTGTGACGGAGGTACAAAGTTTTCTGGGTTTGGTTGGTTACTGCCGAAAGTTCGTTCCAGACTTATCCAGAGTTGCAACACCACTTTCATCCTTGACGATGAAGGGGAAACCCTTTGTGTGGTCATAGAGATTCCATCAGAGCTTTCAAGAGCTGAGGCAGAGGCTAACTAGTGCCCCCATCTTGAGGATTCCACAAGAGGGTGTGGGGTACTTAGTCTACTGCGATGCATCAAGGATGGGACTCAGGTGTGTCTTGATGCAGGAGTGAGCATTGATCGCATATGGTTCTCGATAGATGAGACAGCATGAGTAGAACTACGCTACCCATGACCTGGAGTTAAAAGAAGTGGTCTTCTCCTTGAATATGTGGTGACACTATCTGATGTGTGAGAGTTTTACCATGTACTCTAATCAAAAGATTCTTAGGTATATATTCTCTCAGAAGGACCTGAACTTGAGACAGCGCTGATTGATTGAGTTCCTCCAGGACTATGACTTTGAGATAGTCTATACTCTTATAAAGGGGAATGTTGTAGCAGATGCACTTAGTAGGAGATCTGGTATACAGTTTCTAGGCGAGGCGACAAACCAACTGTCTACCTTACAGATAACATTTGTGGATAGAGATGGAGAATCTTTCCTTCGGTCCCTTACAATCACTCCCCCACTTCTTCAGTGAGTCAGGGAGGCACAGCATGGGGACGCTGACTGCGAGACATGACATGCTCATATATCCACAAGGCAGGAACCCGATTGATTTTCTAAAGGTGAGGAGCATGTCATCCTCTTCAGAGGACGCAGTATGGTACAAGTGTCACTTTAAGAGGAAGTGTTGAGGGAGTTCCACACATCCCCTCAAGCAGTACATCCAGAAGTGGTGAATATGTACTTGGACCTTCAACGACATCACTATTGGCTAGGTATGAAGAAGGCAATAGCAGAGTTTGTCTCTTGATTCCTCACTTGTTAGCAAGTGAAGGCAGAGCACCGGGTACCAGCAGGCTTGGTATATCCTTTTGAGGTCCCAGAGTGGAAGTGGGATAGGATATCCATGGACTTTTTGACGGGTCTTCCACATACATCCAGGGGTCACGACTCAATTTGGGTGATCATTGATTGACTCACCAAGTCGACCCACTTCATACTGATCAGAGAGCAAGGTTCAATAGAGAGCTTGGGATGCCTCTATATGCATGAGATTGTGCAGATACATGGAGTACCTTTGACGATTGTCTCTGATCGTGACGCACGGTTTACTTCTCGGCTATGGAAGGAGTTGTAGGAGGCTTTCGAAACACAGTTTGTTCTAAGAACCGCCTTCCATCCTCAGAAGTATGGTCAGACTAAGTGGACCATTCAGACCCCTGAGGACATACTATGTTCTTGTGTCCTCAAATTCAGTCACAGCTGGGAGGACCACATACCTTTGGGGGAGTTTTCATACAACAACAGCTATCACTCCACCATAGAGATGGCACCTTTTGAGGCATTATACAGGAGACCTTGTAGATCAACCTTGTGTTAGACTGACCCTGGGGAGTCCGCACTAGTGGAACCAGAGATTGTACGAGCTACCATGGAGATGGTTCAGATCATCCAGGAGTGGATGAAGACTACACAGAGCAGACAGAAGTCGTATGCTGACAGGATATGGAGACCTCTGTAGTTCGAGATTGGCGACCATGTCTTTTTACGGGTCACACCTCGATGAGGTCTATGAATATTTGGCTGAGGTGGCATGTTATCTCTAAGGTTCATCAGACCTTTCTATGTCCTTATCAGAGTAGGTGATGTGGCATACCGCCTCGACCTTCTACATCAGTTGCACCGGGTGCATGACATCTTCCATGTATCCCCACTGAGGAGATATGTGCACAACCCTTCTCACATCATCGACCATGGAGAGCTGGATGTCAACAATAGGGAGACTTTTAAGGAGATTCCAGTGGAGATTGAGGATCAACAGGATCGGGTCCTAGATGGATGGTCGATACCTTTGGTGCACGTTCGTTGGAAGCACAAAAAACTCTAGGAAAACACATGGGACTGGGAGGCTCAGATGTGTGATCAGTACCCCTACTTGTTCCCTTAGTTCTAATTATAGATTATGGGGATGTGAATCCCTGAGGTGGGGAGAATTTAAAGACTCAGAAATTCCATGAATTGTTTTTCTTAAATACATGGGAATTTTACAAGTCTTTGAAATTTAACGGCGCATGATTCTGAGGCCCAGTGTGCCCGGGATCTATTTCTGAGGTTTTTTTATGGTACATTCAGTAAACATATGAGTGGTTTTTTCAAACTTTTGAACCGGTGCTCAGAATTGAAATCCAAGGACACTGTTGAACTTGCAGCACCGGTATCCGCTTAAGGAGACTTTCACTTTGACGAGAGTGAGTCAAGAATAAAAGATAGTTTTTGGGGTTTTTAGAGATTGAATTAAATAAAAATAAAGTGTGTGGCTTTATTTTTATTTGACGGTTAAAATATCTTCATGGAAGTTGGAAGTGGGACCACCACACCTTAACCTCACGTGGGGACCACAGGCGGCTAAACTCCCCTATTAATGGCATGAGTGGAAAACCTCTCATCTCCCCTCATTAATGAGGGAGAGTTTCTCCACACCCTCCCTCCATTATAGTGCCACATTCCATTTAATTAAATTGTGCCAACTTCCCTAATTAAATTGTGGAAATTCATCACATTAATTAGGTGGAGCCAATTAATTTATTTCATCTTTTTGTATTATGTGCCAATGAAATAATAGTTAAACCTATTTAGTATTATTTTCCTTGGCATCTTGGTGGAAACTTGGGAGAAGAAGGAAGAACTCTCCCAATGAAGAACGCTGACCTTCTTCGACTTCTTCCTCGGAGGTTCTATTGACATGGGACATCTTTAACCGACCTACCCTTCACATCATCGTCAACGAGCTGATGCAACTCGGGATTGGAAGCATGCAGCGGACGCGACGAACGACGATATTCTTTGTCTACTTTCCATGACTCCATCAACAAATGAAGAATGACGAACAAAAGGTATGGGGTTTTTACATGTTGATGTTTTTCTTCAATCTTCTTCAATGGTTGGAAAGGAATTGTTTGTGAGTGAGTTTTTTTTCATCCACTTACTTCTTGATTAGCCAATTGATACAACCATAAATGCATAGGGTGCGGTTCAAACCAACATGGCCAACCCCTCCGTTGTTCTTGTTTGTCACAATCTTCGACATTGTGATGAAGAGACGGAACGATGAATGCGTCGAAGAAAAAAGATGTGCTACCCCTGACTTCTGAAAACCGCGCTGCCCCCCGCGACGCTCTGGTGCTCTGGGCCGAACCACAACCCTCTGGCCTAGCCACCCCGACCGCACCGCCGCCAACCCACGCCACCCGGCTTCCGGACGCCCGCCGGCCCGCCTGGACCCGCCCTGCCTGGCCGCCGGTTGGCCCTCCTAGCCACACCCTCCCCTACCGCCCGCTGGCCCACCTGGAAACCTACTCGGCCACCTTTAGGCTTGCCCGACCGCCCGTTGGTCTGCCTTCCACCCAGCCTGGCCGCCTGCCGGCCTGCCCGGTCGCCTCCCGGCCGAACCGGCACCCTGGGCACACCGTCCTCCTAAGCCGTCCCGTGGCCCCCTTGTTTTGCCCTGTCCGAACCAGCCCGGTCGTGCCTTATGGTCTGGGTTGCGCCCTCACGACGCTCCGGGCCAAACCGGCCCTGAGCCCGGGCCGAACTGCCCACGCGGCCTGCTGGGCTAGGCCGAACCTAACAGGCTAGCCCACCCAAAGGGTCAGGCCAGACCCAATTGGTGTGACCGGGTCAACCTAGACCGAGTCGGCTCAGATTGGGTCGGACCGGGTCGGTCCCACCGGGTCGGACCAGACCCGGGCCCACAACCAACCCTTTACATTCATTGGCCATATCTTTGTCCCCGGACGACAATTTGAAAAACTGTTAGTGGCGTTAGTAATATTGATGAGAGAAGGTCCCTTTGAGTATACCCCACTAGAGTTTGAAGTATAGTTGAGATACAGTCAGGTTGGATCGTATACGAATCCAACCGGGCCCTAGGGACTAAAAGGCTAATAACTCACAGACCGGACGTCCGAATGACACGTCGTCTATTGCGTTGTATCCCCTGTGACATGGAGGACCTTTGAGATACTTCTACATGGGACTTTGTGAAAGTTGAAGTATAGACCAATAGGTCGTGGAGCAGATCCTCTCAGAGAAGAGCAAACATAGTGCGGAGACCTAGTAGCTGGCTGAGACCTAATGACTTCTGACCGATTCGACTCAGAGTGATTCGACTAGCCCAGTGGGGAGCACCTTGGTGTCGAAGCAGACCCGTAGTGGGAAACATCTCTGTGTGACGCGGTAGACTTATGGTACTCAAAAAGAAGAGTACCTCAGTAGGCTACGAGGGGGAGAGCCTTTGTGTGATGCAGCAGACCCACGGTGGGGAGCACCTCTGTGTGACACGGCAGACCCACAGTACTCGATAAGAGGAGTACCTCAGCAGTCCAAGGTTAGTGGGAAGATCCTTTGTGTGACGCAGCAGGACCACTGTACTATATAGAGGAGGAGTTCTCCAGCAGCCGAGGTGTTCGACTTTGTGCAAGGAAATTTTGTTTGATACTACCCTTAGAATAAAATCGTGTTTTGAGATGAGTCAGTAACTTGTGTGTTTACCTCATGAGTGAGATGGATTACTTGGTAACATAGGTATTTGTATGGGCATATACCTAAGTGAGGTTATCCGTTGAATTCTTACTTTGTGGTTTATCATTGATGGATATTGTGAGACCTTGAGAGTCCCAGGGTCCCTGCGGAGTATCGTTATACTCACCCATGCACAGTATATGTCTACACCTCATTGTGTTGGATGTAGACGACGGACAGCGTTGATCGAAGCTGAGTATATCAGGACTGGACGGTACTCGGAGGTGGACCACAGGGCGTGACGGTACATGGAGGAGACGGACGGATGTGGTGTACTGTGGAGGCTATCTGTACCTACCCTTTAGGTAGGATTTCCCGGTGGACAATCCATGAGATTTTTTTCTTTTTTCTAGTGCTTGTAATTTCAGTTTCCTTTTACTTTGTAGTTGGGTTTTATTTTTGGCTCCCTTTTACTTTTCAGCACTCCTTTTGTATATAGTTTTATTTAGTGTTCTGTTTCCAGCTCATACTCTGTTGTGTGCGTTTTCATGTTATAAAGAAAATGTCTTCCCATTTTAGGGATTTACGCCTTTGGGGATAGTCGTCAGCCTGTGGCCTATGAAAGGCGTGGTTGGGGTAGTCTCGGCACGGGCCCCAGGGGACGGGTCGTTACATAAACTACTACTTCACTGATTATATCATGCTAAGATTATGTATGAAAATAATTTTTGTTGTAATATATTCTTTTAACATGTTTTATATTGATTTAGATCTTATACACATAATAGATTCTTTTATTTATTGCTTACTTCAATGTTATAATATTCGTAAGAGGCTCATTAACTAAAAAATCATGTTTTAAATGTTTTAAAGATTTATCATATAAATATTTCTCTATAAAGGCCATGTTTTAAAAATGAATTTTAAGAAAGTGTTTATATATAAATGAGTGTTTTAAAAATGAAATTTTTAAATTTCTCTCAATTTTTTTCAAAAACAATTATTTTTTAGGTTTTATGTAATGAATTTATTTTAAAAAATCTCTTTTGATGTATCTTTTTAAAAAATTAAAAAGGAATGTTTTTTTATATATATGACGCAATCGGATTTCCCCAATTTTATAATGCTCTAATTATTTAATGTTTCCTTTTTAATTTTTCAACTTTATTTTCAAATAAAATTCTTTTATTATTATGTGTGTGTTATAGGATTCTAAAAGATGTTTTTCAAGAAAATGGTATTTTGATATTTTAAAGTGTCTAAAAAATCGGTTTGAAAGAAATTTTACGGGTTTTTTAATGATATGGTCCCTAGAAATTATATGATGGGTGATCCTAGAGACCTCTCCAATGCATTGTGTAATGAATGTTTTCTCCATATAATTATATTGGAATTCATCCATATGGGTATTCTAATTTGTATGGGTTTTTATAAGGGTTCTGTAAGGGTTCTATTATGATGATGTCTCAAGGAACCTACATGAATTTTATAAGATTGATAATTAGTTTTCATGTAAATATATTTATTTCAAAAGGTAATATAATGATATTTTTAAAGGGAAAATAATGTTTTTTCTCACTGAAATTGTATTTTTCAAGGAAATTTGTAATGGATTTTATTATTTTTCATTAAACTAATAGTTTCCTTTTTTTATCCTTTACTCAGATTTTTGTTTCCATCCCAAGTTTCTAAATATTTTTCATTGGTTTTATTGATGGGTAAGAGAAAATAATAATTCATGTTGGAACTTGTGAATTTTTTTATGAAAATAAATCATGTTTTATTTTAAAGACGTTTATTTTTATGGAAAAAATGGATACTATGTTAAACTAAAAACTTGTAATGTATGGGATTACTATGTAATATTTCGTCCTAATTCATTAAAATACTCAATCTAAAAGATCATTGGGAGTGAAAGAAAGTGAATTCTAGTCTAAAGTCACTATAATATGTAAGGTTAATGTCAGTTCCTTAGAATAAAAACAATCTAAATGAAATTTATCACACTAAATTAACATATAATAAATTATTGAAAAATAAATAGAAATTTAAAAATATAGTAAACAAAAACTAATTTACATGACACAAACTTTATTGATTAAAACATTGCATTAGCACTTTAAAAATTTTATTGGCATATTTCTTATTAAGTAATATATTAAGAATTATGTTATTATGATGTATTACTAATTATGTTATTATTATGGAATGTTATTAATTGAATTATTAATGAATATTCATTTTGTTAATAAATATTTACAATAATTACATTTATAATAATAAATAATAATGTAAGTAATTCTAATAAAGTTGTTAACAATATAAATAAAACTTAATATTAATTAAATTAATAATACCGAAAATATAATTATAAATAATAAAGTTATTATTCAAAATTTATTATATTTTTATATTTATTTATAATTAAATATTTATAAATATATAAATATAATTATATAAATATAAATATAAATATAAATAAATATTTTAAAAATTATTAAAAAATTATTTATATATTTATATGTACATATGTATTTTTACATATACAATTATTAATATATTTAAGGAATTGTAATTATGTATTTATAAATATAATTATAAATATATATTCATAAATACAAATTTACATGTTTAAATGTATATATAAAAAATAAATAAATGTTTAATTATATAAATATATTTATAATTATATTTATATAAATATAAATGTATTTATAATTATATAATTATTAAAATATATTTATAAAAAAATTTAAAATTATTTTATAAATATATTTAATATTTATATATAAAAATATATATTTAATTTTATAAGTATAAATGTATTGAAATAATTGTAAATACGTAATTGTAAATATATATTTATAAATATAAATTATAAATAAATATATTTATATAATTATGCATATATTTCTATAATTATATGTATTTAAATAAAAAAAATTCCTGTTAAATATATTTATTATGTGTGTGTGTGTGTTGATATTTAGATAAATAAATCTATATCATTATAAATAAATTTAAAAAATTTAAATATATATATATATATATATATATAATTATAAATATATATTTGTATAAATACATTAAATTTACATTTATAAATCTATTTATATATAAATATAAAAATATTTATTTACTAGTATTTATTTAAAGATATATTTTTATAAATATATTGATAAATAAATATTTATAAATATTTTTCGAGTTTGGATGAGGTTTGAGTTTTAAAAATATTACATGAACCCATCTAGATTAATAATGAGGGGATATTTTTAAATTTAATTTTGTTATATATATATATAATTATATAAAAATATTTATAAATATATTTATTTATTTAAATATATTTATAAATATGTAAATATAATTATATAAATATATATATTTAAATTATATATCATTATTTATAATTTTAAATATATATTACTTTAAATTGATGGGGGTTTACCACCAAATGAATTAGTGCTCACCCCTTTTCTGGTCAATGCCACATCATTTGGTGTTGGCCCCTCCTATTTACCTAATTAATCAAAAAATTCCCCTATTTAATTAAAAACCCCAATGTCATACATTTTTCTGTTCCCTTTAGAAAATAGCTAAATCACATAGCAGTAGAGTGTAGGAAAATAGATCAGGGGCCACTAATCGAAGATAAAACACTAGGGTCTCCATATTAAATATTATGGTGTTCTCAATCCTCTAAAAAACTAAGGGGAAGGGGAGAATAAGACACATGGGGAAACATCGAGACTGGTGGAGGAGCTTCAACGCCACTCAAAACAGATTGTAACATAAACCTCTTGGAATGTAGTTCTCCAAGAGATAACCCTAGATTCTCTCAATCCATAATAAAATAAAATTTTCTAATTTAGAATAACAGGTTTTTGGGAATGTATTGTATCAATAATACTCAATAATTTTTTATGATTTTTTTGTTTAAAAATACCCTTTTTTGTTTTCTAAAAAAAAATTTTAAGTGTGTTTTACAAGAATTTTTATTTTGTTTACAAGATTTTAGCGCTATGAGAATGATTCAAGAAACACTATTTTTATCCCTACATTAAGTTGTAGAAGATAACATTTGTGTATAGTGTCAACACTATGCTATGCTAAATTATTTTTGTATGGAACGACATTCCTATGTCTGGAAATCAGCAAGAATATGGATTAGAAACCCAATATTGGAGTTTGGATTTACTATTTTCCACCCTACATTTGGGAAAGTTGAACGTATGGTTTATCAATGTGAAGTTCTAGATTTTATGATTACAAAGATGAACGTATGGACCATCATCCCTACACAACTTTGTTCCCTAAGTTTCATAAAGATTAACGTATAAAGAAGGAACCCTATGTTATGCAAAGGAACCCTATGCTACACAGTTCAACCCTATGTTGTATTCTCAACAAAGAAGTTCTTCAAGCCTCATCTTCAATCTGAGATTGATGCAACGGTCAAGTCGAAACTAAATACCAATTCAGTTATCCTTTTGATTATTTCAAAGAATGAATTTTATAAGAGAAAATCATTCATATTTCTAAGGGAAGTTGTGACTCTCTTTGTTAATTGAAATTTCAATCTATGTGACCAATCAGGCTATTCTTTTGGATCTGGAATATCAAATAGATTTTCTTTCTCTATATATTTCTTTAGAATATCTCTTCCAAATACAAGATATATGTGATTCACATACAAGACTGCATTATTGAAATTATTTTGATAGTGCTAAGACAAACAAAAAACTCTATTAAATGACTATATTTTAGAGATATATATGTATAATCTAGTTCTATTTTATGTTTGCGACAGTTGTGTTTTGTTGTTTCTTTTAAATAAAATATCTTTTTGTAGTCAGATCACTTCAGACTATTTCAATCTTAAAGATATCTTTTTTTTGAATAATAAGATACATCTACTATCAGTTTCATGCTACGGAAAATGTGAAGATCTATTTGTTTCTACAAATCAAAATGCCTTTTGATTTATTTGAGTTTTGGCTACTCGTACTCATTTGTGGTAGAGAGTCTGCTTCTTGAACTAATATGTAGATAATAAGTTCTCTATTTAGAACCATATTACTTATTTATAGTCTTAATTTTAAAGGTGTCAACTTCCTATACTCATTTGTTTGAATTTAGGTCTTATGATAAAAGGACCACAGTAGTGAAATTATCTAGGCTCACAGACAGATCTTTTGGTGGAGTGGAATAGTTGATATGTATTCCTCTAACCACAATAAAAATATGTGTTCTTTATTTCTATTTATCTGCTTCATATTTCCATATAATAAAGAAAAAAATTGTTTACCCGCGCTAAATAAAATATGTTATTTAAATTAATAATTAGTTGAGATTTTTTTAGAAAACACAATCCCCCCTCTTAGGTGTTTTGTATATTCTGGCTGAATAATTGGTATCAAAGGGTTTCTTTTGGATAATGATATATCCAGATGAAAGTTTAAAGGTCTATATAAAGATGGAAATGACTAATCCTAGAGAAGAAATGTCCTTGGTTTTTTCTCTTTACTTAAATGGTGAAAATTATGGGTGATGTAAATCATAGATGATCATTTATTTAAAAAATCTTTGATTTAGAGTTTATTCATAGATTGCTACTCCCCATAAGATTCTGGAGAAAAAAATGGTATGTTGCAACTGAAACTGAATATTTTATGAACTCTAAATCTATGAATGCTATTATGTGTGGTCTTTGACCAGATGAATTCAATCTTGTCTCACAATGTCCTACTACTTATATAATTTTGAAAACTACTGTAGTTTTCTATGAAGGAACAAATAATGTAAGAAAAATGAGGTATGCTATAGATAAATTTAAATTTGAATAATTTAAGGTGTTTGATAGAGAAATTGTTACTCATATGAATAGAATACTTAAAAAATTATCAACAATATTATATCCTTAAGAGAACCCATTAAACAATATGATCAAGCATTGAAAGTAATGAGAATACTACCTTTTAAATATAATTGTATATCTGCTGCTATTCGAAAATCATCACCTATCAATGATTTGAGAATGAATTAATTAATTGGTACATTGATGATATATGAAGCTAAGATGCAAGCCAAAGCTGAAGATCACAGAATAATTGTGAAAAAGGGGAAAACTTCTCTAAGGGCAGCATCTCATAATCTAAATAGAAAAATAAAACAAGAAGACAAAAATAGAGAAGCATTCTGATGCATCTGATTTTGAAATAGAACTGGATTAGTTAGCCAGAACATTTTGTATATTTTATAATAAGAATAAAGGATTCCAAAAATTTTTTAATAAGGATGAGAGAGAGTAAAAATAATTCAGACTCTATGAATGTAAGAAACAAGGAAATATTAGACCAGATAGTCCTTAGCTAAGAAATTAATTGAGAAATAAATATAAGATATATCATAAAAATACTAATTATGAACATAAAGACATAAAAATAATGAAAGAAACATAGAGTGTTTCTAAAGACTCTAGCATCTCATTAAAATCTGATTCAGAAAAGGAATAATCAAATATGAAAGAAAATATGTGTTTCATGGCTAAAGAATAAAAAGTATGAACCTATTATTTAAGGAATTCTAGTTTTGATTCAAATTGTTCAAATAATAAATTGGCTACCTACTATTCAATTATAGAAGAGAAATATGACTCTTTATTAAAAAATCACAAATCTTTAAGGAATATTCATAATACTTTTTTAGGAGAAAGATATGCCTTGCTAAAACAACATCAATAGTTAGTCAATAAATTTAACTCATATACTACAAACTATGTTGATCATAAGAATAGGAATAAAGAATTACAAGATGATGTAGATACTTATAAAAGTGAATCTATTTTCCTTACGAAAGGTTAAAATATTATGAATAAAATTCTTGGTAACAATTTCATCAAAAGGGAAGTATTTTGTATAATAAGTAAGTGTCAAAAATCTTAATTGTATAAGAATTAATTTTTACCCAATTCAAAAAATGTAACTTGTAATTTTTTAGGAATAAAAGGGAATGTAATAAATAACTATTATTTAATAAATCCCTAAATCAGTGGTATTAAAAATACCTTTATTTAAAATAATTTATCTGAATCTAATGATATAAGATATGGAAAAACAATGCAGGTATGGATTCCAAGATCTTCACTATCTAACACTTCTAGAACCAATAAAATATGGGTACCAAATAACTTACGTTTAAATGATTTTGTAGGTGAAAGGATATAAGAACAGAAACTCTATTTTTTATATAGATAGTGGCTACTAAAGGAATATGAGTGGATATCCATCAAACATTCACACACTAACTCAAATAAATGGAGGTCTTATCACTTTTGGTGGCAATGCCAAAAGAAAAATAATTGGAGTTGGAACTGTTGGATATTTGAGGATTATATATATCAAAACCCTACTATATGTACAAGGGTTAAAGCACAATCTAATAATTATTTTTTTCTCATCTTTGAGTTGATGGATTTAATGTTGGTTTTTCTAACGATTGATGTTTTTTCTTTAAATATAAGTTACTTAAGTTTAGAGAACCTAGAATTTATAATGTCAATAATTTGGATTTAATTTCCTAATGTAAATCGAAATTGAATTGTTTAACTGATAAGACAAATGAATCTAAGATTTGCCATAGAATACTTGGACACTGTAATATTTATTCTTTACATATATTATCTATGAAACCGCTAGTTTTTCATTTACCTAGTCTTTAGTTGGACAATGATATATTTTTTTATGCATGCCAACTTGGCAAGACACCAAAATCTTCATTCAAATCTATCAACAAAATTTATACATCTAAACCTTTAGAACATATCCATATGGATTTTTTGGGCCATAAAGAGTTGAAAGTTTTGCAGATAAATTATATGTGTATCTTTTAGTAGATGATTATAATAGATTTAACTGGTTTTATTTTCTATAACTCAAAAGTGATTTTTTTCTATTTTTGTGTGTTTTTGTAAAATTGTTCAAAATGTAAAAGGATTGAAAATAATTTCATTTAAAAGTGATCATGGTGGATAATTTTAGAATCCAGAACTCAATTCTTTTTTCTCAAATTTAGGTATTAAAAACACCTTTTTTACACCAATAACACCTCAATAAAATGGAATTTTTGAAATAACAAATAGAACTATTCAAGAAATTTCTAGGACTATGCTGAATGAAAAGAGTCTTCCTACCTATTTTTGAGAATAACATGTATGAACGGCCTATTATATCATGAATAAAGTTTTTATTTGACCTATTGTAAAAAAACACTTTATGAACTTTGGAATAAAAAAAATTAAAATTAAAGTACTGGAAAGTTATTTGATGTGAGGTATATATATTGAATAATAAAGACAACCTTGATAATTTCGATCTGAAGGATGATGAAGGAATATTTTTAGGATATTGTTCTATATATAAATATTATAGAGTGTTTAATAAAAAATCATAGATTATTGAAGAATCGGTTCATGTGATGTTAGATGAAACTGACCCTTTTATTAAAGAAAAAGATCAAACAGATGAAGTCACTTACTCTTTTGATAACACGAGACTTGAAACCTCTAAAAATTATTTTGAAGATGATATTAATTAATTTTATTCCACTTCATAAGAACATGAAACCAAGGAACCTAAAATATTTCTGCCTAGACAACCAAGAATCCTAAAGAAATACCCTTTAGAAACTTTTATAGGAGACCTAGACAAAGTAATAAGAATTAGAAGTATTGTACGAAACCTAGCTTAATTCTATGCATTTCTATCTCAATTGGAACCAAAAACTAGTTAATAATCCTTAGAATATTAGAGTAGGATGTTAGTAATGCATGAAAATCTAAACCATTTCCAAAGGAATGAATTCTGGTAACTTGTAAAGAGACCAACCAATTATCCAATTATTGGAACTAAGTGGGTCTTTAGAAATAAACATGATGATCAAGTGATCATAACCCAAACCAAATCTAGATTAGTGGATAAAGGATATAATCAAGAAGAATTTATAGATTATGATGATACCTTTTCCATTGTAGCTAGATTAGAAGCAATTAGAATTTTCTTAGCCTATGCATCTCATATGAATTTTAAATTATATCATATGGATGTTAAATTTTCCTTTTTAAATGGTTATTTTATGGATGAAGTTTATTTTGAATAACCTCCACATTTTGAAAATCCTCAAAAATAAAACTCTATTTTTAAATATATTAAAACACTTTATGGCCTTAAATAGGAACCTAGAGCTTGGTATGAAATATTTTGTTCTTTTCTTTTAACAAATGGTTTTACTGTTGGTTTTGTAGATCCACCACTTTTTAATAAATTTTTTTGTTATAATATTTTATTAGTTAACTTTTATATTGATGATGTTATTTTTGGTTCAAATAATAAAAATCTTTGTCCTGATTTTCAAAAATTAATGTAAAAAAGAAATTGAAATGAGAATGATGGGAGAACTGAATTTATTTATACGATTTTAAAATTTATCAAAACAAATTGTTGAAATATTTTAAATCAAAGTATTTTTATTATAGATTTATTAAAAAAAATGTGCTTGAAAACAACAATACATACAAAACTCCCAAGTGTACTAATATAAAACTTGATTTGGATGAATCTCGGAAACCAATTGACAACAAGTTATATACAGGTATGATTGGTATCTTTTTATATCTTACTACTAGAAACCAGACATCATGTTTTCAGAATTTATTTGTGCTAGATTTCTATCAAATATAAGAGAATATCATCTTACTACTGTCAAAATAATTTTCAAATATTTAAAAACAACATTTTTTCAATATCTTCTTTACCCCAATATTTCTAATTTTCATTTAATTTTATATTTAGATGTTGATTTTAGATGGTGTAGACTAGATAGAAAAAGTACCTCATGAACCAATCACTTCTTAGAAAAATCATTAGTTTCTTTGTCTAGTAAGAAACAACACTCTATTCCCATGTCTACCGCTAAGGAGGAATATGTTTGTGTGCACAGTTTCTTTACACATTTTTTGTGGATGAAAAAAACACTACTGGACTATTGACTAAACTTTAATAGTTTACATATTTAGTATGATAATACTATTGCTACTAATATTTCTAATAATTTTATAAGTCCTTATAGGACTAATATAATTGATATAAGCCTCATTTTCTAAGAGATCATGTTCTTGAAAAGAATATATATTTTGAATTTTTTAATACCAAACATCAATATGATGATATGTTTACTAGACCACTTCTCAGTGCTAGTTTTTATTTTGTTAAGGGGGGGTTATGATTATTTTATTTTAAATGATTGTATATTAATTTATTTTCCTTTTTCTATACTTATTTTTGTAATATTCATTTAATATGTTTTAATTGTTATTATTTTTCACTCTTGTTATAATTTTTTTTAAAGAATTTTATTTTATTTTATTTTTCTTGTCACTTAAAAGTATTAATGAGTACAATCCTCATTCAGCGCAAGAAACCGTTTGAATTCTCCTATTTACCTTTCTCACTCCTACAGAAGTTTTTGAAACTTATAGAGTATCTCTAGATTTTATTTTTCATTAAATGAAAACCCAAATCCTTTAGTAACATTATTTTAAAAATCATCATAAATTGAAACTTTGTAAAGATCCGTTGATGCAGAATTGGACAGAAATATGTATGCTATGATGAAAGCTTGTAAAGTTTTGTAGGGAAAGTTAATAGACTTTGGTTTTTTGGATTCTAATAATTTTTTACTCAATGAATCCATTCATTTTTAAGGTTTAGTTTACACATTTTATGAATAAAATATTCCAATAGAGTATGAGATAAAAGTAAAAGAGTTTTGTAGAAATTCTATGTTCAGTTTTGGTTATGAGGAAGACTCTCTCATCTTAAAAATTACTAATAAATAGTTCTTAATGTATTATATTGAAATGGATGAGTTGCTGCAATGCCCTAATGAGGGAGAGTTTTGGTTCAACATGGGAAAAATTATAGAAGGATGTTATATGTATGAGGACATAATGTTCTCTTTGTTTGGAACTAGGGCTGTCAAGAAACTGTTTATGAAGGATTTAACACGTGATTACCGAGTTTTGATAAATTTTATCCAGTCTAAGATTCTACCAAGAACTGCTGAGGTTGAAAAGGTTATTTATTAAAACATGTTTATCATGTATCTATTTTTGAAAAATATTAAGTTTGGTTTTTTTTTATTTTATTATAAAATGTTTAATCCATTCTTGTCAAAATGAATCCAAAATGGGTTATTATCCTTATGGGAGAATTATTTTGTATATGTTAAAGAGGAGTGGAAAAATAGTGAATATATTATTTGGAAATAACTGCCATTATAGAAATATGTTGAATGTTGGAACCATAAAGATGCTAGGATTTTTTTGAGAAACTATTGAAAACTTTTTATGTCAGTTGGTGATGAGGAAAAACAATGGTTATTAGTTGTTGCTCGGGGGGAGAAAAAAACTATACCCTCTACTGGTTCATTTTGTCAGAGAACTGAAGGTGATAGAACACCTAGACCAGGGAAATTTCTTTTTCATAAAATAAGAAGAATATTTTCAGTTAATGTTCTATATATTGTTTATGAAGTTGTGGTTGGGGATGTGGATGTCATTAAAACTGGTGACCAAGGAGTAGTTGGGACCTAAAACCCAGTAATCGAGAATGTTTAGTAGGTGGTTCAAATTCAAGAGCATCATAGGGAAGAGATCATTAATGTAGGAACTCAGAATGTTCTTGATGCTTATGTTGTTAGAGGATCTCTTTTGAGGAACATATCAGAAGGAGATGGTAAGCCAAACCTGAATATTGTTAAAGTTAGTCAAGAAAGATCTAGTTCTCCTGCATCTTTAAATTTTGAAGAAAATTCATAGGTTATTAAGATACAAATATTAGATGATCATAATATGTTTTTAAGATAACAATTGGAAGAAAAAAAGTTTTAAGAGTTTACAGTTGTTTCTATTTCAAGGTCAGAGTATGATGCTAAGAAGCTTCATTTGAGAGAGTTTAGGGAAAATCTCATTTTATTTAGAGATATAAATGAAATTGTCACAAAAATGTCAAGAGAATATTGTGATTTTAATGATGAGTCTATCAGGAAGATAGAATTTGATGAATTTATATTGTTGATTAAAAGAGATTTTCAGTCTCTTAAGGAAATTAATTGTTCTTATACCTCTTATTAATAGACACCACCAGAGCTTCTAAGAAAATTTAATGCAATTACTGAAGATCTGGATGAATTCAATGATATGCTACACACTCTTTAGTGTGATAGCATTCCTTTGGGTGTTTTGTTGGACAACCATGAGGAACTAGTTAGTCAGCTAACTTTGAATAAATCCTAGTTGGTACTAGTGATTAATCAAGTCAAAGAAAATCTTATTTACTTCATACAATCTGAAGTGAATGACTTTATAAAGATCAATTTGGTGGAAATATTAAGGTTTGGAAATTAATTTAAGAATATTATTTATCATCGAACATAATTTTTCAACAATAATTTATAAAGTTTGTTGTTGAAGTTGTTGGATCTTAGTAGTGTAGTGCAAGCCATACCTTATCCAGAAGATCCCTTCATCCCTACTGATACCGTTCCTTAAGATCACTCATTTTGAATACCCAAACTGATTCTGTAATATACTTTAATCCTTTTAAAAATATTTTAATGTTTTTTTAAATTTAATTCACTTCATTCATTCTTGAGTCTACTTGTCTTTATTTTATTTCAATACTTTTGGGCCAAAAATTGACTTATTTTCCAATATCTGTATTTATAACTATTCATTTTTAGTTATGTACTATATTAACTATGGTTTATTCCTTGTAAACCGCCTTTTTGATATCACAAAAAGGGAGAGAATATCTACACTTGGGGGAGAAACTATCTCTAGGGAAGAGACGATTTAATATTGTAAACCATAACATTTCATTTTTCTTAAAATGTTTTTCATTCTCGAAATAATTCGGAAAAATTGAAATTTTGAGAAAATTTTTATATCAACTTTTGTGTTTTATATCATCAAAAGTTTCTTTAATTATTTTAAGTATTTTCTTATGGGTTTTGGGATCTTCAAAATGAGTGATATTGTAGTTCATGTGTTGTCTCAACAATACTCTATAATTTATGATGATTATGATGTTCACAAATACAATTGTTTTTTCTAATAAAGTTTTGTTATATGTGTTTTACAAGAATTTAAAAAAATTAGGATTTTAGCATTTCAAGAATGATTTTGGAAACACTATTTTCATCCCTAGGTAACATTGTAAGAGATAACATTTTCATATGTTATCAACCCTATGCTACGCTAAATTGTTTGTGTATGGAACAACATCCCCACATATAGAAATCGGAAAGCATATAGACCAACAAACCTACATTGGAGTCTGGATTTACTATTTCCAACCCTATGATCAGAAAATTTTAACACATGGTTCATCAATGTTACATTCAGGATTTTATGATGAAAAAAATAAAGGTATAGATCAGTATCCCTGTGATACTTTATTCCCTTTGTTATGTAAATATGAATGCAGGAAGAAGAAACCCTGCACTACAAAAAGGAACACCATGCTACGCAGTTCAACCCTACGTTGTATTATCAATGGTGAAGTTCTTCAAGCTACATTTTCAATCTGAGATTTCTGAAATGGTCATGTTAGAATTAAAGAAAGATTCAAGGATCATTTTCATTTTTTTAAAGAAATAATTTTATCAGAGATAATCATTCCTATTTATAATGGATGTTGTGACTCTCCTAGTTAACTGAAATTTGAATCTTTTTAACCAATCAGGCTATTCTTTTGGATATGGAATATCAAAGAGCGTCTTTTACTATATATATTCCTTCAAAATATATCTTCAAAATACATGATATAAGTGATTCACATATAATACTGTATTATTTAAATTACTTTCACAATTCTACAACAAACGAACAACTCGGTTAAAGGATTAGATTTTGGAGATATACATGTATTATCTTGTTCTACTATATGTTTAGGACTGCTATTTTTTGTTGCTAATTTTAAATTAAATATATTTTTGAAACCATATCACTTAAAACTGTTTTAATCTTGATGATGTTATTTTTTGAAATATAATATCCATCTAATGTTAGTTGCATGTTTTTATATCTATGAAGGTAACTTTGTTCTAACAAATCAAATCCCTTTTTGATTTATTTGAGTTTTGTATTCTTGTACTCAATCGTGGTTGAGTTTTAGTTTCTCAGAATAAGTTATGGATAATTTTTTCATTGTTTAGAACCAAAAGACATTATTTTTATCCAAAATTATAAATGTGCCAAATGCATGTACTCAATTATTTTAATTTCGATATTTTGATAAGAGGACCAGACTAGTGAAATTATCCAAGATCACAGAGAGGGATTCTAGTAGAGTGGAAAAGGGGATAATTTTTCTCTGAACCACTATAAAAAATCTTGTTCTTTATTTCGGTTTATCAACTGTATGTTTTTCTAAAAGAATAAAAAAAACTACTTATATGCACTAATTAAAATAGGGTATTTAAATTCATAATTGGAGTTGAATTTTTGACAAAAAAAATTCCCCCTCCCCCGCTTTTGTGTTTTGTATATTACGACCATACAAAAGACCTTAATCATCCTATTTTTATTCCATTTAAATAATTCATTTGTTTTTCAATAGCTCATGAAATAACTAAAATATTTTTCAAACATTTTTTACTTTAATATAAAAATTCTAGAACGTATAATCCTCATACGTATTCATATTTAAAAATCTAAAATCAGTATTTTTATTTTTTATCATGTATGGATGACTATTCACTTTATGTTTCTCTTATACAATAACCCAATCTTAATTTCTAGCAATTATAAATTATCCCTAAACACAACTTCCTCATAAAATCTGTATAACCCATTATAAATGTGTTTAACTCATTTACAAGAATTTTACCTAAATGACATATATTTTAATCGAGGAAACCAACATTATATCACTTATTTGTAAACTAAAATATTTAATTTCTACCCAATATATTCCCAGTAATTAATTTAAATTCTTTAAAAATCATTATAGAATTATGTCACAACATAAAAAGCATTATAATTTAAATATAACATTAAAAAATCAATTTTTAGCATATAAAACACATTATTAATTTCCTTAATAATGTTAACATAAAAATAAAAATCATTCTCACTTAATATCCATATTTTTTAACATTTAACCAATGTTACATAATATTTTCATCTATAAATTGTATTTAATTTTTTGTTAAATGCATAACCATTTATATAAATCTATTCTCATTAGATTAAAATTAATTTTAATCCCATTAATCTCATATAAAACAATAAATAGTAATTTTATTTTATAACTAGTATATAAATGTTTAATTGAAATCATTGAAGTGAAATTTTTCACCTTCCTCTTATTAAAAAAATAAAACACACCAATTATAAATCCCTCTTAAGACACTCGAAATTCACAATTTCACTGAACTATAAAAATAAAATAAAATTTCAATATAGAATTATTCAAATTATTATTATTCCACACAAAATGATAGGTATTTATTATCTCTTACAATTTAAAATATAATGCCACTAACATATAATAATTCTTATTATAATTGAAGGAATAAATTTATAGAGAATATAGAGAGAGGGAGAGAGTTTAAAGGTATGAAAGTTCATAATTATACCTTACGGGATGGATTATTACACATAAATTCTCACATCCTAGGATTATAGAATTAAAAAAAATGCAAGTATAAGAATAATCACCTAGGGACCTCCTAATACCTGGTTCCTATCCAGCTTCATCCCAGTATAATCCAACATACCACATAGTGAATATAACTAGGAATCCAACCCATTTCCCTCTACTAACAGGTACCCAACATTATTTGTTTTGTAATTTTAGAAAATGACCTTAAATTTTATCATCCCTTCTCCTTCCTTCACCCAAGAAACCAAAATTTATCCCCAAAAAAATAATAATAATATAAACTTAATTGAAATGAAAATTGCACTTGAAAACTAAAAGTTGATACAAAATCCCCACCATAGGGATTCATATCCTCTAGAATATTTATTAATAATATCTAATATACTCATTTAGTCATTGAAACCTAGTTTCTAATTCCCAATCTGGAGTCTCCTAGTATACTCAATCGTGCATCCATAGAACATGTATAAGTGGAATGATTTTCCCTCGAACAATCTTACAACAATGATCTGCAATATATATAGTCTCTCCTTAATAGATTCATTTTACTGCAATTCTATATCATCATAATGAACTACAATATTTGGATATGTTTCATATTTTATTGGTTGTGATAAATGAAGGCATCTAAAAAAAATTATACCTCAAAGGTAACCCCAACTAATAATAAACATTCCTAATAGTTCATGGATCTCAAATGGTCAAATGAATCACATAGCTAATTCACCTTTATTTCTAAATAACTAATGTCCCAAATAAGGTGAGACATGAAGAAATACATAATCTATAATAAAAAACTCAAGTGTTTATAATATTTGACTAATATATGAATTAAACCTACTATGATACATAAATGGTCTCTTCTTGATCATCAAAACCAAATTAGAAGTTTTTTGTGCCATGTTGAGCCTAAATAAGTAAATCCTTTTTGACTTTTATCCAACATAAGGGTGATTAAAATTACCTATAATTCAATGCCTAAAATGATGGAATTTTAATAGATTCTTAGTTAGTATTTTTATAAAAAAAACTATAATAAATCAATTTAGTATTACCATGAACAACTATAATCAAGAATACATACACATACCATGTTCTAGAGAATCTATATAATAAGCTCATATTATTCATTGATCTAATGAAGATAAATCATATGCAACTTCACTTGGGTACACAAATCATTTTATAAGACCAACTAGAATTGAGATAAAAATCTCACATCGTAATGAGACACAATGATATTTTGTATCCCATGATTTCTTATAATGTATCATGAATAAATCATCCAATACTCATCAATTGTCTTAGTTAAATTTTTTGAAAGAAAATTTGAATCTTTAGTCAACTAATCAAAAATAACCCAAATTATATCTCTACCTTTCAATGATATAGAGATATTGGTCATAAATTATATGGTAACTTCATCCTATTTCAACTCTATAATAGGGGTGGTTTAATAATACCTTCAAATATTTGATATACATCTTTTACCTAAAATTAGGTAAAAAATAAAATTAAATCCATTCATGTCCCATTTCATTATCAACCACAAAAGTATTATCAAATAGTATTGAACATATTGTTTAAACAATAATGAATATCCAATAATGAAACATGAAATTCCTTATTCATTTATTACTATAGGGTCATTAGAAAAAAATCCATTCATTAAAATGTAAAATAGAACTAGTGTCAAGTTTCCATACAATTATCTTATCCCCACTATATAATTTTCCATAAAAAATATGAATTTTTAAATTAGATTTATAGCAAACTTTTAATCACTCAATAAATGATGAATTTATTGTCAAAGGATCTAATGTTATGTGGCCTCATTAATTATACATAGTAATATATATAAATAAGAGGAAATAATATAAGCTTCCACTCATATTTCAATTCACAAACTTCAACCACTGAATATTTCTTCCTCAAATAAAAAATAAAGACAATGCCTTTTCCTTTATTTAATATCTTCTTGAAATGGAATGAATAATGACTCTTAATACTTATTTTATATATATAACTCAAATACAACTAATAAAATATATAACTCAAGATTTTATGATCATTTTATAAAATAAAATTCTCACCAAATAGATAATTTTTCAAACTATTAAATGTATAACAAACAATTTACAATTTTATATCATGGGTAGATTAATTATTATCTTCCTATCAAGAACCATATTAAACCACCCATTCATCATACATTTTCAAGCACACCAATCCCACACTAAAGAAATTAAAATAATCATAATATCACTTTCCCATCTTCAATAAAATATGAAAAGGTTCCGATGTTAACCAACTATTTACAATTTCAAATTCATCATCACATATATTTTTACTTTAAAACATCACCCAATACTTTTTTAATATCATCATTTTCACATATAGAAAATATAATTCCAAGATAAACCAATTGTAATAACCTAAGATCATCAAATAAGCTTTAAATTTTGAAAAAAATCATCAGTTTCTCCCAAGGAATCATAATATCCACCCTTTTAGGATCCATTGATATTTTAGATTTAGAGGTAACACATCAATGGAAATTTAATTTCTAAATCCAAAAATATAATTTTTACATCATTATATATAATCAGTGAGATCTAAAATTTTAAAATATTATGGGAAAATGTTTCCTATGCACAATATAATATTGTGAGTATATTCATATATCATCAATAAACAATATCCTAAATGAATCCCAATAATTATGGAAAACATGGTTAATCATAGACAAAAAAACATTCAGTTTATTTCTTTACCACAAATAGCATCCCTAAAAAATAAAAATGGAAATATATAGTTTGAAAAGTTGCCTTTGGAATATCTTTCACTAACACTCTCAAATAGGGATAAATAGATTGAATAATGATATAAAAAACTAATTGAGATCCCTAATATAGTAAAATAAGTCATTTATCTATATAAATTGGTGTTGGTTCTTGATGGTAACTTGTTTTATCCTATGAAAATTAAAAGAAAATAATAATCTTTCATTTACATTCATGGAGAAAAATCATAAAACCCCACATAGAATCAATAAATATGTATCGATACCTATCAATTACATAAAAAAATGCAACGCTATTAAAATACACAGGTAATCCAACAACTATCCTTTATATTTATTATATGATCAGCCTTATTTTTTTCCAAATCATAAATAGAATTATTGGATTTATAGTCCAGTACCTTATAAAAACATAAGATTTATAACAATATATAATAGAAGTAACTCATATTTGGAAAAAAAATTATATTTACATAAACAAGTCAACTAATCTATTAAAATAATTAAATTAAAAAAATTTATCTCTAAAATAAATAAGCCCTAATGTTTCCCAGATTTTTCTATAAAATGGAAAAAACTGGGCTTCTTTTGATGGAATCCTTTATCCTTTCTAGTGAGGTTTAAATTTCCAAAATTATAGAAAAGAACTCAACATCTAGAACTGAATAAAATACAAAACACGCAAGAATAAATTAATGAGAAGAAGAAAATATGAAATAGAATAATGTCTAAGGAAGAAGTAACCAAAATCATATATCTAACTATGGAAGAACCCTAACTAAGATGAATTGACACCTTATTTATATAAACTAAAAAACCAAACAATGCACCTTGACCCTACCTTCAGTTTCTCTAACTCCCCTACACTACATCTCTGCATTGAGCCTATCCTAAAGAATCCATGACACCCTTGTGACCAAATATCCAATAAAATATATGGATAGAACTCTATAATGTTTCACTGGACAATTTAATAGATACCTAAATGGAATAAAGTTATCAACCTTTACCCTTCTAAACACACTTATTTCTAAACATATGAAGATATCCTATTTTATTATAAGATTAAACTTAATTTGGATCACTAAATAATACACCCCATGTATTTCCTTTCTGTATACACTGATAATACTCTAGTGACACCCAATCTCTAGAAGGAAAAAGAAGAAAAAATTCTTCCCCTATTCCCCTTTTATTTCTCAATATTAATATGATAATCATCCGTCATTCTCTTCTTAATACCTCTAGATCCATTGGTACCCATTGAATCCTTATTTTATTCCACTAAATCCTTCACAAAAATGATATTTTTTTTAACTGGATTCATAATAATAGGTAAAAAATATAAAAGTGGAAAAATATCATAAATTTTTTGTCATGATGAAGAATAAACATATTTTCTTGCTTAAAATCCATCATATCAATCTACCCATATTGAAAATATTTTGAAAAAAAACTCAATGAAGATGAATTTAAATGTATATATCATTAATACATTTTTCTCAATCCCTAGATAAAAAAATCCTCAGAATTCCATTAGTCCCTAAAGAATGAAAAACATAATCTTTATGTTCATTATTTATAGTATATCTACCATATCAAATATAATGTTTTTATCTTATAAAAAATCATTCTTACGTAAAATCATTGTATGTCCTATAAATATTGAAGGGTTTTGGCCCAGAAATATCAAAATACATTGGTAACCACTACCACCTCAAGAGATGCTTTTTCTTTGATGTTGTGAATCACTTTAAGTAGACACCCGATAGTGTTATTCTCTATTAGAGTCTCAGGTTCTCCAACTGGAGGAACATACTCATCCATAGTCCCTATATGAACTTACTTATATTAGTAATATTTTAACTACAAAAAACCAACCTGGGGTGACCCATTCCTTCCCCCAATATGAAAATTCACAAGACCTGAAGCGCATTCTCCGACACCATGAGTTGTTGAAAATCACCAAGGAATAACAAAAAACCTCTTGGTAATGGTTTCACCCTTAGTAAAATGGAATTAATCATCCATAAAATGTGATATCCACACCATCATAATTAGAGTAAATATCAAAAAAAATATACATGTAGAGTAATGTAGAGAATAATAAAAATGGATACCATAAATAATATCACATAAAAAATATAACATGCCATAAAAGTGACATATACATAGTATCTCAAGTAAAATATAAAAAATCCAAAATATTAATCAAAACCCATATGGACACTTAATACATGAAATGGTATAAAAACTAAAAAATATTTCCTCAATAGATAACATGTGATACCATGTCTCATCCATCAAAACCCATGGGTGATGTTAATTAAGAATATCCACCTAAAAACATGGTTCCATTACCTTTACCAATGTTCGGGAAAATAATGTATATATACACCTGAAGTCATATGCAGTGTGTGAGGTTAAATTCTTTTAGGATTCCACCATGAATCTAATTAATGATTTTAAACCATGAAAACCAATAATCTAGTTTGAAAACTCTCATTTTACAAAAAATATTCCACATTGAAAAAAATTCACATGAAATCATTCCTTTAAAATACCTTTTGTTTTTATTAAAATAAAACATGTTTGTAAAGTATAATCAACATGGATTGGGTAAATAAATCAAACCCACTTGGAATAAACCTGAAAAACCTTCCCAAACAATGAATAATAAATTTTTTGGAATATAAATCATCACATAATCAAATATGAGGAAATATCCATGTAACGCCCCGACCCCAGCTACCCAGAGTCGGTGCATTATTACGTAACATTGGCATGATCACAAAAGATCATGACTTGAAAGACCGATTAGTTTAGTAGCCTTGGAAACACTAGATACATTCATAAATGTTACATTACATCATAAAGTGAAAAATCACAATAATATAGTCTCCACAGTTCACACTCATATCCCCATCAGACTATCCCTATAGGTCAGGCATAAAATATTTCTTCACATCATGGAAAAATAAAACATAGAAAGGGGTGAGATCAAGTGCTCAGTAAGGATAACAATATAGCAGAAACATTCATAAATAAACATACACATTTAAGGGAATGTATAACTGAAACAAAATCCTTTTAAACTTAAACTTCATCATAATAAGGAAAAAATAAAATGAAATAATGCCATTTACTTATTCACATAGATATTCTATTAGTCGAATAATCACATGCAATATCAATAACCACTTTCATAATGATGGAATGAATAATTCCAGACTATCATAACCACATAGTCAAGCCCTCGTGTCAAGACTACAAATAAGATTTTGTCAAGGCCTTGTGCCAAGACACTAGTTTGTCTCATGAGAACTACTGATGCATCGAGGAGCTATATCAGGCTCCACTCGTCACTTATTAAGTCTAATGCATTCCTTATATGAAAATGTTTAAACATATCATAAACCATAACATAATCATATCACATAAAACATGCCTAAATGAAACATAACATTTCCACATTTCAATCACAAGATATCAATACAACACATTGATATAATAAAAACATTATCAAACCCATTTTCAATACCAAAATAAAATAAAATTAAAACATGGTATTTATTTTTCATTTAAAAAAAATTATGGCTTGTAGAGGAAGCTGAAAGTCAAATAATGGTCACGACGGCGGAGAAGTCATTGTCGCCGCATACGTACGACAAAAAAAGATTCTCTTTTGTCATTTAGTAAAATTCTTCATATAAAAAAGATTCCTTTTGAATAAATTTAAAATTCAAAGGGTTTTATAAACAGTGTAAAAGAAAGTTGTGTAGAAAAAAAAATATGCCTCAATGAAAGGAGATTGAGATGAAGTCCCTTACCTCGTGTCCGACTTGACTCTATCGTTCTTTAATCTCCTAAATAATAAACTAGAGTTATATTATACTCACTTAAGAACATTTTTAAAGTTAATTATTCCTTTTATATCACTTATTACCATGTTATGAACATTATGTAATTATTTAAGTTAATAACAGTTGTTTTGTTGATCTTTGGTACTTGAGTCAAAAATAAACTTCTTATAATTACAAGTTGTTCATGTGGTAAAATATCCATTATATCCAGAATTATATTCATGATGTAGATATCATATATATAATATATATCCAGTATATACATTCATTTATAATATTACATAACATTCAAAGGTAATAAATGAAATGCACCGTTCATGGAGACAGTAAGCCGTACATACGCATGAACGCTACTTTAATTTCTATTTCATATTTAATGGAATGAAATTACAATGATATAAAGGTATATTATAATTCTAGTGTAATATCATATATAATATCATAAACTCCATCCTTTATACGTCCCATATATGGCATTAACGATTCAAATCACTTTGAGGGGGCGTTAGTTCGCACTTCCTAAAATGAAATTACCGCGTTTACCCATAATGGAAATCATAAAGGTATGACATAAATTAAAAATACAGAAGCATAAGGAAAACATATACATAATATATATAATATATAAATATAGTGACATATTAATGGCCAACATGAGAGGTGTTAAAAGAATATTGAACAATCATCGTTTCTGTAACACCCCGATATTTTATGAAAAATATTATTTTTAATTTCATTAATGTCTTGTGTTTTACACTACACCAACAAAATCTTGCACAACACGCATCCTTGACTTGCCTTGCATTACAGGAAATCGTGACCTTCCTCGATAGCGTGTGTTGTACGCAATACCGAGTTTTAATAAACAACGATATATTATTATAATATTGTAATGAACTAGCCGTTATGAATAGTATTAACTAAATTTTGAATTTTATAACATTATTATTCATCTTACACATTTTCTAGAACATGGAATTAGAACAAAATAAATTTTTCGGGTAAAATAAGTATTTTTCAAAAAATGCAATTTTGCCGCCTTTTGATGGCGCACCCACATTAAATCTAGTTTTTGACATGTTTATAAGTTCAATTTTAAAAAATAAAATTCTTCTTTTCAATCAGGATATAAAAATTTACATTAGATAAAGTTTTTATATTTTTCTGATAACTTTCATATTTTAATGAATAGTAAAAACACGCTATATTTCAATTAAAAACAACTTTTTTTCATCGTAATATCTTATGTGATTAAATTATAATATTGAATGGTTTTAAAGTATAAATAGAATATATTTTTACCATTTAATATAATGTATGTCATTATCATTTATTTTACCTTGAATTCGTAGGTTAAATCAATTCAATCTTTTGCAATGTTTTAAAGAAAACCCCGTTTTCTTTCAACAACGGGATTAATTTTAATTTAATTTCTGCATATTTTTTGTATTGAATTTGGAAAAATTAATTCCATATTTGGAATCAGTGGGTCCAAATTATGTTAATAATCTACTTTTTATTTTTGGGCATTGTGAATAGTAACTACGGTAAATTTTATTTACTATAGTTAAAGGTAAATCGGGTAATTAAGGGTAAATATAATATTATAAAATTACCCTAACACTTGGAAAAATCCTATTAGATGGCTAAAAGTAGACCCATATAACCTAAGGGTCGGATTAGATTCATTTTATGGACTTTTTTCCATGAAAATAATTTAATTATTATTAAAACTAAAGAATGTGACAACATGTCACTTTCTTAAATCTTATAAGTATAATAATTTTAATTTATTGATAAACTTCATGAAACTTAGAACATGAATAGTCTCCAGAAATAAAATACAATTATCTAAATCATAGGAATTTATTTAGAATTTTTAGGGATTAAATAAGTATCATTTATTATGACAAAAAGATGATGCAGTAATTGTCTTATTAATGAAATATTGACATAATTGATGTTATAAATGCCCAAATAAATGTAATTTGAGACTTTTTATGACTTAAATTAATTTTCTAGGTTAATATGACATTTTATTGTTGATATAAGAAACTTGGTTCGAACTTATCATTCTGTTACTAATTTCATAAAAATCATGTACCAAATAGTGTCAAAATTGCCATAAATTAGTTTTTAAAACAAATATTATATTATTAATTGTTATTTAATTCCTAAAAATCTAAGGTTTGGTAAAATGACTTAGATAATAATATATATATTAATAATAAACAACTTGGGGTTCTTTTGGCTTGTTATGGTAAGTTTATTAACCATATAGTGTAAGAAAACAAAAAGACACGGTAAAAGTTAAATTATTTAACTTAGAGTTAAATCTAATTGATAAGGTCAAAATAATAACCTAAACTTGTCTAAATCCTATTGGATGAGAGGATTTCTACCCATTCCCACTTTATCTTCGAATTAAGACCCTTTGGAACCATCATAAACCGAATTTGACCTTAATATAAAATAATATTTTGAGATTTTCCTAAGGTGCCCTTATCCTCCCTTATAAAAGGGAACCTCCTCCCTCTCCTCCTCACACCAATTTCAGCATTCAAGCTCTTCCAACCCCTGAAAAAATCTCTTCTCCACTTCCCTAGTATCATCCTAGAGTTCCTGGCCTTCTTCAAAGACCATCCTTATTTCTTTAAGTGGAGGTTAAGAAAAGGTGTGTCAAAAAGTGGTAATATCCATTACCAATCTTTTTCAATTTCTTTCTTATTCAACTTCTTCTTCTTTAGTTTTTTAATGATAAAGTAATAACATCAGTATTTATTATATTCTGATATGTTATTATAAATATGAAACAACTCTAATTAACCTTCTATCCATCCTACGGAAAAAGGAAATCACCGCGCGTGCGTACGTACAGAATATCGTCTCCACGCCGTGGTGTAATCTATTTTCCACCACCACATTAATTGGATGGTTATAATGGTGTAATGAGTAACTATATATGATTATTATAAAGTGATATTGATACTGAAATAGTATACATACACTTCAACACAATTTCACGATCATGAGAATGATATCATCGCTCGTGCGTACGTACGGACTACCGTCTCCACGACGCGATGAGATTCATTCTCCACATTAACCATTAATGAATGATTATAAAGTATATATAATGAATAATAATGAAATATATGACATGTTAAATCTACTGGATTTATGTATATATATATTTATGTCATCTACTTACTTCCATTCAAGACAATAAGGAAAGGAAAACAGCGTTCATGCGTACGTACGGACTACCGTCTCCATGAACGGTGTATTTCATTCCATTTATCGATCCATTATATATATGTATATTCTGAATATATATTATATATAAATCATGTTTTATATTCTGGAATTAAGTATTCATGATCTAAGTAATCATATGAATAATTACAAGTTAAAACACGAACGACAAATGAGACGATTTTACCCAAAACGCTACTTTAACATGAATTTTCAAAAGAAAGGGTAATATAAAGTCATGAGTGAACCATATATGATATAATAACAATGAATATGATTCTTTAATAAGTCAATGACATTATTTAAATCATTATATAGGAGGTTCGGACACTTACGAAGCAAATCGGACCTAAGGTAAGGGAAAATATCACAATCTCATTTTTATCCGAGATTGTTTGTACTTTGAAATTTACTAGGGTGTATTTTATCATCCACATACATGTTTCCTCAATATGTAATATTATTTCCATTCACATAAAATTTTTTAAATTCTATTTTACCCTTCGGTGAGTTTTTAGTAAAAGATATGAAAGGAATCTTTTGTCGTTTTTCGTACGAGGTACTTTTTTTACTTTTCCGACAAAAGTATGAGAAGAATGTTTTTTTAACTTGTACGGCATGAATGGATTTTTAAAACATTATTTCCAAGAAGCTTCCTTTACATGTTTTCAAGTTTATTTTTAATCAACTTCTTTTAGTTTAAAATTGTATGACATGTTAAGAAAGGAAAATGTTTTTGAAAGGATATTTTCCTCAAGAATGGAGTTCAAGTGTTTTATCAAAATTATTTTCCATCTAAGATAATATAGGGTTCTGTTTCTATCCCTATTATTACATTGATTTGATTATGTTGTGATGGAATTATTTTTATGATTTTCTTTATCTTATATGAATTTTTTTATGATGTCCTGATGTTTAAGAATCCCATTTTTATTACATGGGTTATGCAATGATGTATGATTTATGATTTTGTGGCACACATAAGAATGGTATCATTATGAGATGGGTGGGACCTATATCTCCCTCCAATGCATTGGGTAAAGATTTTATATCTCATGAGATAGACATAGCTGGAATGGTAGGTTATACCGGTTCAGTGAAACAGGACTGAAACGAGGGTGACTTGGTTCAGAAAGGGACTTTGTCCACTAAGATAGTCTTGGCAATGAGTCTTGACTAACAAGAAATGATTCTCTATGATTATGTGTGTATGCCACAAAGTTTCATGTTTTAAGTTATGATTATTGGGATTACATTTCACTACTATGATTTATTCCATGTTATGAAATTATGATATCTTTTACAGGTTAAGATTTCCAAAAGATATGCTCTTATGAATATGACGTGATTGATATTTCTTTTGTTTACCCTTACTGAGCATTTGAGCTCACCCTTTTATGTTTTCTTTTCCCTAGGACATAAATAAAGGATTTAGGTTTTAAAGAAAGAAGATCTTTATGGGAGATGTTGAAGATCTTTCACCACGATTAGAATATTATATTCCGAGTTTCCAAAGACACTAAACTATTACGGTCCTTGTGTGTGTGTTCTTGTTATGTACTAAGTATTCCGCAAAAGTAATGTAATTTTCATGTACATCAAGATGCGGGTCTCTACAGTTGGTATCAGAGGAAAGGTTTAGTCAACCTTTGGAAACTAGGATGCAAAACCGTTAGTGAGATCCCTAGATATATTTCTAAGGTATGTCTAGGGATGTCCCTAAGGATAAGTATACGTATAGGATATGGTCCTAGAACTACGGTAACGATCTTAGAATTTAACCTAAGATGTTAGATATTAAGGGTACTCCCCCTTTACTATGTTGTTTTCCCTAGCATGATTTTTGCCTCTCACACTATTCTTTTTGGGTTTTAGACGATGGCTGGAACCCGAAGGAACCGTGTTGATCAATGCAATGGACAATGCAATGATTGTACTCCTGAAAAAACAAATGTTATGGGAGATGGAGTGCAAAATATTATTGCTATACTTACACAAGCTATGAATCATTCTGGACTTCCAAATGAGCAGAGAAGGGAACAATATTCTATTGAGTCCTTCATGAGGCAACGTCCACCTTCTTTTAGTGGGTCTTCTAATCCACTTGTTGCTGAACAATGGATCAATACCACTGAAAAGATATTTTCAGTTCTTCAATGTTCTGAACATGATAAAGTCATCTTAGCAGTATATCGTTTGGAAGGTGAAGCTGATCAATGGTGGAATCTTATCAAGAATACGAGGCCAAGAGATGAAATTGAGTCCATGGAATGGGACGAGTTCAAAAACTTGTTTTTCAGTAAGTACTTCCCTTGTATTCTTCGAACAAAGATGGAAAAGGAGTTTCTTGAGCTGAAGAAGAAGGATGATGAATCTGTTGGTATATACGAATTGAATTTTACAAGACTTGCAAGGTATGCATCTAGAATTATCATCCAACCTGAAAGTAAAGTTGATCTATTCTTCAGTGGCTTAAAACCAAATCTTCTAAGGGAATTAGCTATAAGAGACTTCAGTAGCTATGAAGAAATTGTATGTTGTGCTATAAAGGTAGAAATGGAAGTTGTTGTTACTTATCCATCTCATAGTTTTGACAAGAAACGAAAGATGGAGTTCAAGGAGAAATCTCAGAATAATGGTGAAAAGAAGATGAATGTTTCCTTATGCTCAAAGTGTGGAAAGAAGGATGGTGGAGATTGTCTTAAAGGGACAAGTAAATGTTTCAAATGTGGAAAGGAAGGTCATCGGGCATTTGAATGCCGCAATGATGGGAAGAATATGTCTAATGATGCAAACAAAGTAAGGGATACACAGAATGAACCTACTACACTTCAATGCTTCAAGTGCAAGGAAATGGGGCTTTATGCTAATAAATGCCCTAATCCAAGGGTTATTGATGATCGCCACGAGCAACCGCTTAAGGCAAAGGACAAAGGGAAGTCACATGCGATCACTATTGGCGATGTTGAATATGACAACGATGTGGTGGAATGATTAAGTGTTTATGTAATGGGATTCCAAAATAATGTTGTATCATGGAGTATTGGAATATTTATGTATTGGTCTAATGTGGTATTCAAAGTGATTGAGATATTTTTGGAAATAAGATAATATGCGCATAATGAAGGGAAAACGATAAAATTAAATGTTTAACAGTATTCATGAGCTCATGATTGATATAAGGACTAAGTGATATCATGGTTTGAGTATATAGAATTTTGAGGATTTTGGTATGTGGAAAGTGTTAACTTTTAACTGCATTCATGTTTTCACTATGGTTCAATGGCTATTCATTTTTTCAAGAGAATACATGATTAAGTTATTCACATGATTGGAATGTGACCAACAATATATATATGGAGGATAAATTATGGTATTCACATGCTTGGTTGATGACATTTCAAGTAATCGTTTTCTTTATACTATGAGCTTGGACCGAAGTATTTTGGATAAGCCCAAATATTGGAATGGATTATGTTGGACATAAGTTAGGATAGAACTTTTTTCGATATTATTGATGGGATGTTATAGTAATATAGCTTTAGAAAAAGGACAACCTGCAGGACGGGAGACAGCCCATCGTGTTAGACAAGGTTGTGGGAATCAAACCCACAACTGAAGTGCGACTGGCCTTTATCACCTACCACTGGCCTACAGGAAGTCCCTGTTTAGAAAAAACTAGTTTTATTATATTAATCAGTATGATATATGAAGTATAAGTCCATTTTAGGAACTATATATCATTAATCTCACTATAGATGGACTTATGTATTTTTTGATAACTTTTATAACCTTTTGTTTGAGACAGATGGAATGACCCATCATTCTATCACATGATCTGCTAACACATAACGAATGTCAAATTCAACTTCATTTCTTTAAGGGATTAAGTGGAAATTTTCCAAAGAACGACCAACGGTGAGACTATACCGAAATCACGAAAGTATTTCTTCTAATTTCAATTTCATCAACTTTAAGGAAACGATCTTGAAAACCAAAAATGTTGTCCTAGTGCTCTTATATCTGATTAATCAGATGGTACCTTAGATCGTCACAAATTTATGGCTTTGTGATTTCTAGCTTTTCCATAGCCATGTTCTCTACCACTTTCCATCTAAACATGATGATTAGATTTCTCTTCCATATCTATATTTTCACCTATGTGGAAACCCAGTGATTAGTTTATTTGGGTAACCGTTACGTTTCATACTTTTATTTTTAATGATTGGTTTTGGTATTCCTTTTTACAATGTGGGTTTCTATTAAAGAAACTTTTGAATAGTAAACCATTTATAACCCTGACGAATTTCGAGGGCGAAATTCATTTTAAGGGGGGTAGAATGTAACACCCCGAGATTTTATGAAAAATATTCTTTTTAATTTCATTAATGTCTTGTGTTTTACACTACACCAAAATAATCTTTCACAACACGCATCCTTAACTTGCCTTGCATTACAGGCAATCACGACCTTCCTTGATAGCGTGTGTTGTACGCAATACCGAGTTTTAATAAACAACGATATATTATTATAATATTGTAATGAACTAGCCGTTATGAATAGTATTAACTAAATTTTGAATTTTATAACATTATTATTCATCTTAAACATTTTCTAGAACATGGTATTAGATCAAAATAAATTTTTCGGGTAAAATAAGTATTTTTAAAAAAATGCAGTTTTGACGCCTTTTGATGGCGCACCCACATTAAATCTAGTTTTTGACATGTTTATAAGTTCAATTTGACAAAATAAAATTCTTCTTTTGAATCAGTATATAAAAATTTACATTAGATAAAGTTTTTATATTTTTCCGATAACTTTCATATTTTAATGAATAGTAAAAACACGCTATATTTTAATTAAAAACAACTTTTTTTCATCGTAATATCTTATGTGGTTAAATTATAATATTGAATGGTTTTAAAGTATAAATAGAATATATTTTTACCATTTAATATAATTTATGTCATTAGCATTGATTTTACCTTGAATTCATAGGTTAAATCAATTCAATCTTTTGCAATGTTTTAAAGAAAAACCCGTTTTCTTTCGACAGCGGGATTAATTTTAATTTATTTTCTGAATCTTTTGTGTATTGAATTTGCAAAAATGGATTCCATATTTGGAATCAGTGGGTACAAATTATGTTAATAAGCTACTTTTTATTTTTGGGCATTGTGAATAGTAACTACGGTAAATTTTATTTACTATAGTTAAAGGTAAATCGGGTAATTAACGGTAAATATAATATTATAAAATTACCTTAAAACTTGGAAAAATCCTATTGGATGGATAAAAGTAGACCAATATAACCTAAGGGTCGTATTAGATTCATTCTATGGACTTTTGTCCATGAAAATAATTTAATTATTATTAAAACCAAAGAATGTGACAACATGTCACTTTCTTAAATCTTATAAGTATAATAATTTTAATTTAGTGATACACTTCATGAAACTTAGAACATGAATAGTCTAAAGAAAGATAATACAATTATCTACATCATAGGAATTTATTTAGAATTTTTAGGGATTAAATAAGTATCATTTATTATGACACAAAGATGATGCAGTAATTGTCTTATTAATGAAATATTGACATAATTGAGGTTATAAATGCCCAAATAAATGTAATTTGAGACTTTTTATGACTTAAATTAATTTTCTAGGTTAATATGACATTTTATTGTTACTATAAGTAACTTTTTTAGAACTTATCATTCTGTTATGAATTTCATAAAAAACATGTACCAAATAGTGTCAAAATTTCCATAAATTAGTTTTTAAAACAAATATTATATTATTAATTGTTATTTAATTCCTAAAAATCTAAGGTTCGGCCAAATGACTTAGATAAGAATATATATATTAATAATAAACAACTTGGGGTTCTTTTGGCTTGTTATGGTAATTTTATTAACCATATAGTGTAAGAAAATAAAAAGACATGGTAAAAGTTAAATTATTTAACTTAGAGTTAAATCTAATTGATAAGGTTAAAATAATAACCTAAACTTGTCTAAATCATATTTTATGAGAGGATTTCTACCCATTCCCACTTTAGATTCGAATTAATACCCTTTGAAACCATTATAAACCGAATTTGACCTTAATATAAAATAATATTTTGAGATTTTCCTAAGGTGCCCCTCTCCTCCCTTATAAAAGGGAACCTCCTCCCTCTCCTCCTCACACCAATTTGAGAATTCAAGCTCGGAAAACCCATGCCAAAATCTTTTCTACACTTCCCTAGTATCATACTAGATTTCCTGGTCTTCTTCAAAGACCATCTTTAGTTCTTTAAGTGGAGGTTAAGAAAAGGCGTGTCAAAAAGAGGTAATATCCATTACCGATCTTTTTCAATTTCTTTCTTCTTCAACTTCTTCCTATTTAGTTGTTTCATGATAAAGTAATAACATCAGTATTTCTTATATACTTATATGTTATTATAAATATGAAACAACTCTAATTAACCATCTATCCATCCTACGGAAAAAGGAAATCACCGCGCGTGCGTACGTACGGAATACCGTCTCCACGCCGTGGTGTAATATATTTTCCGCCACCACCTTAATTGGATGGGTATAATGGTGTAATGAGTAACTATATATGATTATTATAAAGTGATATTGATTCTTAAATAGTATACATACACTTCAACACAATTTCACGATCATGAGAACAATATCATCGCTCGTGCGTACGTACGGACTACCGTCTCCACGACGCGATGAGATTCATTCTCCACATTAACCATTCATGAATGATTATAAAGTATATATAATGAATAATAATGAAATATATGACATGATAAATCTACTGGATTTATGTATATATATATATATATGTATGTCATCTACTTACTTCCATTCAAGACAATAAGGAAAGGAAAACAGCGTTCATGCGTACGTACGGACTACTGTCTCCATGAACGGTGTATTTCTTTCCATTTATCGATCCATTATATATATGTATATTCTGAATATATATTATATATAAATCATGTTTCATATTATAGAATTAAGTAATCATGATCTAAGTAATCATATGAATAATTACAAGTTAAAACACGAATGACAAATGAGATGATTTTACCCAAAACGCTACATTAACATGAATTTACAAAAGAACGGGTAATATAAAGTCATGAGTGAACCATATATGATATAATAACAATGAATATGATTCTGTAATAAGTCAATGACATTATTTAAATAATTATACAGGAGGTTCGGACACTTACGAAGCAAATCGGACCTAAAGTAAGGGAAAATATCACAATCTCATTTTTATCTGAGATTGTTTATACTTTGAAATTTACTGGGGTGTATTTTATCATCCACATCCATGTTTCCTCAATATGTAATATTATTTCCATTCGCCTACAATTTTTTAAATCCTATTTTACCCTTCGGGGAGTTTTTAGTAAAAGATATGAAAGGAATCTTTTGTCGTTTTTCGTACGAGGTACTTTTTTGACTTTTTGGACAAAAGTATGAGAAGAATGTTTTTTTAACTTATACAGCATGAATGGATTTTTATAACATTATTTCCAAGAAGCTTCCTTTACAAGTTTTCAAGTTTATTTTTAATCAACTTCTTTTAGTTTAAAATTGTATGACATGTTAAGAAAGGAAAATGTTTTTGAAAGGATATTTTCCTCAAAAATGGAGTTGAAGTTTTTTATCAAAATTATTTTCCATATAAGATAACATAGGGCTCTGTTTCTATCCCTATTGTTACATTGATTTGATAATGTTGTGATGGAATTATTTTTATGAATTTCTTTATCTTATATGAATTGTTTTTTGATGTCCTGATGTTTAAGAATCCCATTTTTATTACATGGGTTATGCAATGATGTATGATTTATGATTTTGTGGCACACATAAGAATTGTATCATTATGAGATGGGTGGGACCTATATCTCCCTCCAATGAATTGGGTAAAGATTTTATATCTCATGAGATAGACATGGCTGGAATGGTAGGTTATACCGGTTCAGTGAAACAGGACTGAAACGAGGGTGACTCGGTTCAGAAAGGGACTTTGTCCACTAAGATAGTCTTGGCAATGAGTATTGACTAACAAGAAATGATTCTCTATGATTATGTGTGTATGCCACAATGTTTCATGTTTTAAGTTATGATTATTGGGATTACATTTCACTACTATGATTTATTCCATGTTATGAAATTATGATCTCTTTCGCAGGTTAATATTTCCAAAAGATATGCTCTTATGAATATGACGTGATTGATATTTCTTTTGTTTACCCTTACTGATCATTTGATCTCACCCTTTTATGTTTTCTTTTCCCCAGGACATAAAGAAAGGATTTAGGTTTAAAAAAAAGAAGATCTTTATGGGAGATGTTGAAGATATTTCACCACAATTAGAAGATTATATTCCGAGTTTCCAAAGACACTAAACTATTACAGTCCTTGTGTGTGTTTTTTTGTTATGTACTAAGTATTCCGAAAAAGTAATGTAATTTTCATGTACGTCAAGATACGGGTCTCTACAGTTTCGTGAGGCAGTAATTCGCCACCCACAAGAAACAGTATGTTTTTTAACCATTAGACAAAGGTGTGTGTATGTTTAAATCAAATACTTCCCATAAAGACATCATAGTATATTTAAGATAATGTTTTTGTTACAAAATAAAGGAATAAAAAGTGTTTAAGGGGTCGGAGAAGAAAAATAATACAAAAGAACATAAGACAAGACATTACCTTAAAATCGGGTAACTCTTTTTGATTTGAGCCAAAGGCTTACTTGGGAAGACTTCTGCCCAAAGTGAGGCTTCTAGGAGTAAGAGAGTGATGTTGAGAGAGTATTTGGGAAGATTTTGGCCGATCCAAATGGGTTTGAAGGTGTGAATAAGGTGGTAGAGTTGGGGGCATTTTATAAGAGGAGAGGAGGGGCACTTTTGGAAAGTCATGAAATGTTACTTTATTATATAATGAGTTTCAGATTTTAAAGGTCCCAAAATTATATATTTCAAGTATAAGGTGATAAGGGTTCTAAATATACTCATCAAATAGGTTTTTTACAAGTTTATGTCTTAGATTTTACATTATATTTTCATTTTATTTAAATCGTTAATTAATGAGGTAATCGCTGCATCATCATGGTGTCATAAACAATTTAATTTATTTAATGTCTAAAAATTATAAAAAAAATATCATGATTTATTAAATCCTTTTATCTTTCCAATGACTATTAATAGTCTAAGAGATCATTTACACAGACAAAATTAAAATTGTTTTAATTGAGTGATACATACTTTGGTTATACTTTCCCTTTAAAAAACTAATATACTAAAATGTCACTATCACCCAAACGTGATTCCATGGGTTCCCAAATTTGGCACAAGGCATCCCATGGTCGTCCAAGACACAACCAGTATGATTAGGACACATTTTTGGGTCATTTGGTATTATTTTGATATTATTTTCATACCCTTAACTACCCGATTACTAATTAATCACGATAATTAAAGATAATTATCGTTGTTACTATTCATAATGTCAAAAAATAAAAGTGTCTTAATTACATAATTTGGACATTATTATTTCAAATATGAAATCCATTTTACCAAATTCCAAACACAGAAATTGTAGTAATTAATTTAAAAATTATTCCCGCTGTCAAAACAAATAGCATATTTTTAAGAAACTATATCTATCAAAAGATTGACAATTTTTTATGTCCAATTTTAAAGTGAAATTAATTATAATGACCAACATTCGATAAAATGTTAAAAGTATATTCTAATTTTACTTTAAAACCACTCAATAGTATAATTTATCACTTGAAATTATTTTGTTAAGAATGTTGTTTTTTAGTATTTTTCACTGTTCATTGAAAATTGGATGTTCTCAGAAAAATACAAAAAATTCAACATAGGATAATTTAGATATTCCAAATCCAAAAATGAAGTAAATTTTGAAATATAAAATTTATATAATTTCAAAAGGTGGGTATTACTATTCATAACGTCTACTTTGATTGGTCACGGTGTGTTAGAATCTCGAACTTGCGTACAATGCAAGCTATTGCATTATTGAAAAAGAAGTGTATTGTGGAAGCGTGGGGTGTTACATTCTTACCTCCTTCAATAAATTTAGTCCTCGCAATTTGAAAATTTTATTCAAAAATATAAGGTTGAAAATAGGAAATACCTTTGTGGAAAACCCATATCAGAAATAGGGTTAATAAAAATATAACTTTAAAAGAAAGAAAGAGAATTACAAAGGTCACACGAGATAGCCCATAGTAGGATTCTATGAAAACATGGATATGGAGGAGAAACAAACCATCAAGGTCTGATAGAGAGTTGTAGAAAATAGGATTAGGAGAAAGTTAACTATAAGAAAATCACAAACTTGTGATTGGTTAAACGATCATTGATTCCCCAATATGAAAAGTTAACCGACAACATTTTTGTTTTAAGTTACTTTTCATACAGTTGAGGAATTTATTTAGGATATTTACTAAGAACTTAAGGAAATATACATACTTGTCATGTAGACTTTCATTCTTTAATAAATTTTTACCACACACCCATCATTCACTCAAAAAGATAATAGAACTCAAAAATATTATATTTATCCTAATCGTACAAGGTTAAAAATATTAACACATACAATTTAGATTAGGAAAACTATTTTTTAAAAACCAGGGACTTCTTGTAGGCTAGTGGTGGGTAATAAAGTCATGTCGCACTATGGTTGTGGGTTCGATTCCTAAAACTTTGTCTGATGCGATGGGTTATCCCCCGACCTGCAGGTTGTCCTTTTCCTAAAACTATAGTGTTATAATATTCCAAAAATAATCTTCAGAAATGTTTTAACCTTAAACAATACTATCCAAAGTTAAACTTAATCCATTTCAACGTTTATAGTTATCCAAAATACCTCTGTCCAGACTTTCTCTAAAAGGTATCTAAATTCCAAAATCAATTCATCAGATTCCCCAAACAAAGTAAAGTTTTTCTTATTGTCACATACTAAAAATATGATTACCTTCATCATATTAAAACCTTAATGAAAAAAAAAAGTACTACAGTACAATCATTATATATATCACATTATTCTTATAACCATAATATATTTCTTGAGTCCAAAAACACAAATACAATAATTATTCAACATCATCTGTAGTAACATCATAATCTTGGCCTTGACCCCTTGGTCTTTTTTAAGGTAAGTTTCTCTAACACTTAGGACATTTATTTGAAAAATTCCCCATTTCTCTACAATTTTAGCATTCAACATTGATAACCTCTTTCTTTCCCTTGCAATCACGAGCCTGGTGACTTTTTTCTCCACATTTATAACAAACTTTCATTCCTTTTAGGAAAGTACCGGGGTGATTCTTCCAACAATTATCTCATAATGGAAGATCCTTTTTCCCCTTTTTCCCTTTATCTATCTCTTGTTCCACTGTTCTATTCTTCTCTCGCTTTACTTTGTTGTCATAAGACTTAGAGAATTCCTTTTCTCTCTTGATAGCACATGAGACAATGTATTCGTATGACGAGAAGGATTGTGAGAACTATGATCGATGGAGAAATGGTTTTAACCCATCAAAGAAACTATCAATATTACTTCTTGGGTTACGTATATAATCTGAAGCATGTCTCGCTAACCTTGTAATGTTAGACTCATACTTTGCAACATTCTCATCCTCCTTTTGCCTCAGACTTATAAATTGTCTTTCCATATCTGCTCGATGGTCACGAGGAAGGTTATTATTCATAACCTGAGTGAGTTGTCCCAGTATAGTGATAAGATGATCAGCACCAGTTGTATCACCAACTCCACTATAATTATCTTGAGTAGGAGGGCAACCCCTACATGGAGTGCGTGCATTGGGACAGTTTCCATTCCTTCCACTAGGTTCCATTTCTAAATAATGTCATAAACTAGATTATTTTATGAATCAAAATACATAATTCCAAACTTGTAACATACTTAACATAAATTATATAGTTTTATGGATATAATCCATAATCATAAAAAGGATTTCTTTTAGGAGGTGTATAATCATAAATCCTTCATAATGGTTTGTAAAGAACGTTAGAATTGTCCTAAACATATCCCCTGGGAGTGTCGTAACCAAGAGTGATGCAAGGCCCATTGTTGTGAACTAGTTCCCATCGAGTCTAGCTCAAAGTAGTGTTTTCGGGTTTTACCCCTAGGTACATCTGTTCCAGAGTCTCCTCTACCTGCTCATATCAAGACAGGGATGTATTTCTCTGAAAACTCACAAAATCATTATAATACCAAAATTCTAGGATGTTCTTCTATACTAATCCTCAAAGACTATCTTAGGTCTATGTGCTCTAATCAGAGTTTATCTAAATATAGCTTCCATGGTTAGTACTAAACTTCCTCTGATACCAACTGTAACGCCCTGACCCCAGCTACCCAGAGTCGGTGCCTTATTACGTAACATTGGCATGATCACAAAAGATCATGTTTCGAAAGACCGATTAGTTTAGTAGCCTTGGAAGCACTAGATACATTCATAAATGTTACATTACATCATAAAGTGAAAATCAAAATAACATAGTCTCCATAGTCCACAATAATATCCCTTTCAGACTATCCCTGTAGGTTAGTAATAAAATATTTCTTCACATGCTAGGAAAATAAAACATAGAAAGGGGTGATCTCAGATGCTCAGTGAGGATAACAATATAGTGGCAACTTTCATAAATAAACATATTCATTTATGGCAATGTATAACTAAAACAAAAGCCTTTTAAACTTGAACTTTAGCATAATATGGAAAAAATAAAATGAAATAATGCCATTTACTTATTCACATGGATATTCTGCTAGTAAAATAATCACATGAAATATCAATAACCACTTTCATAATGACGGAATTCATAATGCCAGACTATCATAACCACATAGTCAAGGCCTCATGCCAAGACTACAAAAAAGATTTTATCAAGTCCTTGTGCCAAGACACTATTTTGTCTCATTAGACCTACTGATGCATCGAGGAGCCATAACAGGCTCCACCCGTCACTTATTAAGTCCAATGCATTCCTTAAATGAAAAGGTTTAAACATATCATAAACCATAACATAATTGTATCACATAAAACATGCATAAATGAAACATAAAATTTCAACATTTCAATCACAGGATATCAATACAACACATTGATATAATAAAAACATTATCAAAAACATTTTCAATACCAAAATACAATAAAATTAAAACATGGTATTTATTTTTCATTTAAAAAAAGTTATGGCTTGTAGAGGAATCTGAAAGTCAAATAATGGTCACGGCGGCGGAGAAGTTGTTGTCACCGCATACGTACGACAAAAAAGAATGCCCTTTTGTCTTTTAGTAAAACGTTTCATATAAAAAATATTCCTTTTGAATAAAAGTAAAATTCAAAGGGGTTTATACACCGTATAAAAGAAAGTTGTGTATAAAACAAAATATGTCTCAATGAAAGGAGATTGAGACGAAGTCCCTTACCTCATGTCCGACTTGACTTGATCGTTCTTTAATATCCTGAATAATAAACTAGAGTTAATTTATACTTTCTTAAGAATCTTTTTAAAGTTTATTATTCCTTCTATATCACTTATTACCATGTTATGAACATTATGTAATTATTTAAGTTAATAACGATCGTTTTGTCGATCTTTGGTACTTGAGTGAAAAATAAACTTCTTATAATTACAAGTTGTTCATGTGGTAAAATATACATTATATCCAGAATTATATTCATGATGTAGATATCATATATTTAATATACATCCAGTATTTACATGCATTTATAATATTAAATTACATTCAGAGGTATGAAATCAAATGCACCATTCATGGAGATGGTAAGTCGTATGTACGCATGAACGCTACTTTCATTTCTATTTCATATTTAATGGAATGAAATTATAATTATATAAAGGTATATTATAATTCTAATATAATATCATATATAATATCATTAACTCTATCCTTTATACGTTCCATATATGGCATTAACGATTCAAATCACTTTTAGGGGGCGATAGTCCGCACTTCCTAAAATTAAATTATCGCGTTTACCCATAATGGAAATCATAAATGTATGACATAAATGAAAAATAAAGAAGAATAAGGAAAACATAAACATAATATATATCATATATAAATATAGTGACATCATAATGGCCACCATGAGAGGTGTTAAAACAAGATTGAACAATCATCGTTTCGTGAGGCAATAATTCACCACCCACAGAAACAGTATGTTCTTTAACCATTAGACAACGGTGTGTGTAAGTGTAAATCAAATCCTTCTCATTAAAACATCATTGTATATTTAATATACTGGTGCTGTTTCAAAATAAAGGAATAAAAAGAGTTTTGGAGAAGCAAAATAAAACAAAAGAACATAAGAGAAGACATTACCTTAAAATCGGGTAACTCTTTTTAATTTGAGCCAAAGGATTCCTTGGGAAGACTTATGCCCAAAGTGAGGCTTCTAGGAGTAATAGAGGGAATTTGAGAGAGTATTTGGGTAGAGGTTGGCTGAGCCAAATGGCTTTGAAGGTGTGAATAAGGTGGTAGAGGTGGGTCCTTTTATAAGATGATAGGAGGGTCACTTTTGGAAAGTCATGAAATGTTATTTTATTATATAATGAGTTTCAGATTTTAAAGGTCCCAAAATTATATATTTATAGGATAAGGTGATAAGGGTTTGAAATCTACTCATCCAATAGGTTTTTGACAACTGTAAGTCTTAGATTTTACATTATCTATTTATTTTATTTAAATCGTTAATTAATGAGGTAATCGCTGCATCATCATGGTGTCATAAAAAAATTAATTTATTTAATGTCTAAAAATTATAAAAAAAATATCATGATGTAGGAAATATTTTTATATTTTCAATGATTATTTATAATCTAAGAGATCATTTACACCGAAAAAACTAAATTTTTTTTAATTGGGTGATACATACTTTGGTTATACTTTCCCTTTAAAAAAATAATATACTAAAATGTCACTATCACCCAAAAGTGATTCCATGGTGTCCCAACATTTGGCACAAGGAATCCCATGGTCGGACATGACACAGACAGTAGTAGTAGGAAACATGTTGGGGTCATTTTTTACTATTGTGATATTATTTTATTACTCTTAACTACCCGATTACTAATTAATCACGATAATTAAAGATAATTACCGTTGTTAATATTCATAATGTCAAAAAACAAGTGTCTTAATTACATAATTTGGACCTTCTAATTCTAAATATGGAATCCATTTTACCAAATTCCAAACACAGAAATTGACAAATAGCGTGTTTTTAAGAAACAATATCTTTCAGAAGATTGACAATTGTATATCTCCAATTTTAAAGTGAAATTAATTCTAATGACTAACATTGGATAAAATGGTAAAATTATATTATAATTATAATTTAAAAACACTCAATATTATAATTAATCACTATAAATTATTTTGATTAAAAATGTTGTTTTTAAGTATTTTTCACTATTCATCGAAAATTGGATGTTCTCTGAAAAATACCAAAAATTCAACATAGGCGAATTTAGATATTCCGAATCCAAAAATGAAGTCCATTTTGAAATATAAAATTTATATAATTTCAAAAAGTGGGTATTCTTATTCATAATGGCTACTTTCATTGGTTGCGGTGTGTTAGAATCTCGAACCTTCGTATAATTCAAGCTATTGCATTATTGAAAGAGAAGTGTATCGTGGAAGCTTGGGGTGTTACAATCCATAACATAAGGTATCACAATAAAATGAGACACAAACCTAATTCCTAAAAGTATATTAATAAACTATTAATAAGTAATGTTTACCATGTTATCTGACCATAAGGTTATGGTGTGAGATAGTCTAAAAACAATATTTTAGTTGGCTAAACAAATATAAAATATTTGGAAGCTCTCATAGTCATTCACGTGCCAAACTCCCAAGATCTCTCCCAATCACTTTATAAAGAAATTAGAATCTCTATTCCTATTCATCCCCAAAGGCTCTCTAAATACCTTATAAATAACCCTCACACCCGTGGTATCCCATGTGTTACTCTATTCTAAAAAAATCAAAATCACAAGTGTCAAACATAAAATTCATTTAAAAATACAATTATAACATGTGAACATGCCCATTTAAATAAAACACCTTACATAAGGTAAACCCATTTCCATGTCCTCTTTATAAATCCATTTAAAACTATTAAACTTCTTTGATCCATTTTATCAAATATATGGGGTCCATTGAAACAAACCCCCTTGGTAAAACCCACTTAAAACATCAAAACGCCAATAAAAACCATACATCACAACAAATATTTATTAAACATAAACTATAAACCAATTTAATAGAAATTAAATTAATAAAAAAATAGATAAAGGAATTTTAATTTCTCTATGAAAAATACCTCTAAATAGATACCCCACCTCAGAAATGGTTTCAATCATGTCACCTTCAATAAAATCAATAGATTTATAAAGGAGGAGCTCACACACAGCTAAAGCACAAGAAATAAAAAAAACTCAATTATTAATCCTAGGTTTATCCAAAAAACCATATATAGTTTTCAACTCCCATATAAATTAAAGAACAATGCATAAGGTTAGGGTGATTAAGAAATATTAAATAAATAGACTTACCTGAAACCAAAACACCAAGAGATCAAGAAGAATCTTCCACAAAGGATAGGGGAGAAGCTTCAATTCCAAGGTAATGGTATATGCATTAAATGTGATAGAAATGAGGTTATAATAAACTAATCCTATTAATGTAATTTTTGAAATGATCCAAACATTTTAATAACTTGGAAAACTTGCATGGTTTCACTGAATAGTCTGAGAACCCATGTTTTAACCATGTGGGTGGTATGGTCTCCAAAAAATAAACATTTCAGGGTTACCCTTGAGACTCTAATAGTCTGAAAAATAATTCAAAATGATTGATTCCCCAAAAAAATACCCACTAATGGTTAGAAAAACCATGTTCCAACCCTTCACCAATTTACATTTTTTCCAAAAAAACAAATTTCTGACCCCCTCGATCCCTAAAATTTAAAAAACCAAAAAAACAAGATAAATAAAAACTCAAATGAGACATACTAGTGACCCATAATGTATCACAAACTTCCCAACCATGTCACTATCTACCCTAGAAATTCCTCAGGCATCCTATGGATAAAACAGGTGAGGCCATTGTTCCCTCACTAAAGCTTCCCACTCCCATGTCTTATTTCTTTTTCCAATACATTTCTAAAGCACATAACATAATGGGATTTATTTACCAAAAATCAGCATGTTATGATAATAAAATATGTGAACAGGATTCTCCATAATGGTGACATAAGGTTCCACCTCTAAATCATTCTACTATATCACATGATATGAGTCTGGATGGTTTATTTTCAATTGAGAAACATGAAACACGATATTAATTGTGGTTATACATGATGAAAACTCCAACCAATTGGATACCTTATCAATTTGTTCCATAACTCAAAATTCATCAACATTACATGGGGAAAATTCCATTTCATTCCCATGTAATGGTGTCCCAACTGAATAGATACATGAAGAAACACATGATCACCATCCTTAAAAATTATTGGGAGATTTTTTTATTAGTGTAGTATTCATAGTGACTCTAATATGTCTCCATCCATTTATGAATCATCCAAAACATCTCCACTTCTTATGATATGAAACTCAGTCAAAAAAAAGAATGCTCATTGTGCTTTACCCATCACAATGGGGACTAACATGGCTTCTCATATAATTCCTCAAATGGGGCCATATTGATCGAGGCCTAATAATTGTTATTGTAAATATAATCATACAATGATATATTCATTTATCGTGAATACTTGAAGTTAGGAACACATTATCTATGTATATCCTCAAGAAATTAGATAGTCCACTCAGATTGTCCATCGGTTTGTGGTAGGTATGTTATGCTCAACAATAACTTGGTTATCATGAATTCATGGACTCCTTTCCAAAATCAAGAATTAAGAAAATAATTTCAGTCAAAAACAATCACTGAGGGAACTCCATGAATCCTAACAACTTTATGTAAATAATGTTTCTCAATCTCCTCTACCTTTTTTGACTATCTGATGGAAAGAAAATGGGATGATTTCACCAAATGATCAACAAAAAAACATAAATCATTTTCCCACTCAGAGTATATATATTTACAATTAAAAATTCCACCAAGATATCATCCCCCTTCCACACCAGATTGGAAATAGCTTTCAAAAACATAGATGGCCTTTACTGCTCAAATTTGATTCTCTAGTAAGTCAAACATCAGGAAACAAAATCTGTAGTAGATTACCTCATACCAGGGCACCAATAACTAATCCTTAGAGTATAATAAATCTTGTTATCCATGAAGTTAATGACCCAACTAGAATGATGTTCAACATGTACCACCTCCTACCTCAATAGGAAAGGAACCACCAGCCACCTCCTAAAGAGGATAATCCATCAGTAAACTAAGAAAAATCTCCCAAGGTATCCCCACCATTTAAAACAGCACTAATCTTTTGGAAATTAGGTTCAGTAACTTGATCAATCCCCAAAAGATTAATAAGAGAGGGTGTGACCTGAACACTAGTTAGTAATACCTTGTCTCTGTCCTCTTACACAAATAGACATAGATAAAAAAACTCATCATCCCCAATAATCCATTGATTCCCAACTGATGTGGATCTGAAAATTTCTATTCATGGAATTATAAACAACATTCCCCTTATTAAATGTAAAAGTAATTTCAAAATAAAAATTGTGAATATAATCTACCTAGAGTCTCTATCTAAGTATCAATTCCCTCTAGGTGAAAATATACTTTAGGATTCTAGGATATGAATATACTATAAAATACTACTTAAATAGGTCATGATTCCACATCATCGATTAATGCATAAAAGCTTCCAACTCTAGATTGTGGGTGGGTTAATTCTACTGATATTGTTTAATATTATATTATCCATTTTCCACCACATGGTAATTTTATATAATCATGTTCCAAACCCCACAGTATAGGATTCACAATATACTGCATAAGATTTCATAGGATTTGGGATAACCAAAACTGGAATAGATTTCAAATGGTTCTACAACTCCTCAAAATATCACTATCTCATCTCACTCCAATTGAACTTCACTCCTTTCCTAGTCAATTCCATCAAGGGATAATCTATCCAATATATGTATTGAACTAAGCATCTATAATACGGTTTCAATTCTAAAAAATTCAGATCTTGTTTACATTATTTGGATACTCCTACGACACGACTGCTCAAACCTTCTCATGATCAACTAAAACTCCTCTATCAAAAATCACATAGCTCATGAACATTACCACATAAATCAAAAACTAAATTTTGGAAAACATTTAATATAGAAAATTATCTCTCAAGATTCCAAAAACAACCTTCAAATGGTCATCATAATCCTCCTCTACCTTGAAATACACCATGATGCCATCAATAAAAATTACTACTAAGGAGTCCAAAAAGAACAAGATCATATTTTTTATCAAGCACATAAAGTTGATATGAGAATTGGTAAGGATGGATTTCATATCTAAATGCAGAAATTATCTATATTGACTTTTAAAGGTTTTCTTAGGGACATCCTTTTTCACTGATGCACAACTGGTCATACCTTGATCTCAATTTGATATTTAAAAAAAATATCCTCTAAAATGATTAATAGGATTATCAATTTTGGGTAAAGGGTATTTATTATTTATAGTCACCCAATTAATATTATGGTAATCTATTTAAATTTTATGCTTCTGTTTGTCTTCTTGGAAAATAGAATTAGAAATTCCCATGGGGAGAAGCTTGGATGAATAAATACCTTTATCTCAAGGTCCCCTAGCTACGTGTTTTTCTCTTTCAGTTTGTTTGGATCAATCCAATATGATAGAAAATAAATGGGTATTGTCCTAGGGAGTATATTGATAGTAAACTTGATCTATCACTAGGTTATAAACCAATAAACATCCTCCAAAAAAATAAGGGTATTATTCTATGATAATTAGAAAGAAATCATATAAACTCTACTGTAATTCATTGAATAAAAACCTAGAAAACCAACACAAAATCAAATACATCTCAAAAGAAACATGTAATTTCTTTTCTGGTTATGGATTTCACTCCACTTAGAATATGTGAATGCTTCCATTAAGAGATATAAACTTGTCCTGGTAGTGGTAGAAATAAATATGATCGTTGAAGCTAATAATTTAATCCATATCAAATATGTCTTCAAATACATCTAGGTTAAACATGAGGAAATCCCAAAAAACTTCCACATCAGTGATCAAAACACAAAACTCCAAGAACTTAACTCCTAGCTTATTCTTTCTACTTAATGGGTAAAAAATCCATCAAAACATTACTAAATACACTCTTATACCCAAGGAAAGAAGCTCCTTAAACAATATAATTAAATTTAAATCAAACATATTAAATAAAATAGATTAAATGGGAGAAGGAATAAAATATTACATCTCATGGTGTATAACCTGGATGCAGGGTATTTGGGTAGAAAATATACTGCATGAAGAAATAATGAATCTCAACTATCGTGAGCCCTCTTCACATAGAATGAATTTATATTTCCCTAAGGGTGATCCATTTCATCATAAAAAGCATCATATCATACCTGAAAACCCTTACAAAACATGTAAGTGACTCCACTTTACTGCTAAAAAACGTAAAAATTGTTGAATATGACTCAAACTCCTACACTAGTGAAACATCTTGGGTACCTCTGTGGAACTAGGCTTATTATGACTTTCCTTCCCACGCTAACATCTTTCGATAAACTTACACCCTAAATAAACCACTACTGTTGTACCTAATCACAGTTTAGTACTCTTTAAATATTCCTAGCAGGGTTCATCCCACTTCCATGTCTGACCAGATGATTATATTTGGCTACCACCCTTTGAAGGAACACCACTGATACATGTCTTCCTAACTATGTCTGCCACCTCCATAGTTTCATTGTTGACCACCTCAAAAGAGGTTGGTGAATAAATAAGAATAAAAATGTACCTAATATTATCCTTCATGTCCATCTCAAAATGTCAAACCTTGAGGTAATCATTCACTGGGATTTAAGGAGAGACAAGAACTAACTCAATAAACTGGGTTATGTGATCCAACACTAAATATTACCTTTTTTCCATTTTCACAAACTCATAGGCCTTTTTCTCCCTCATGTTCTATAGGTATAATATTTTTATTAAAATCCAATTTAATATATTCCATGTGAGATTCTCATACCTCTTTTCTAAAACTATTGATTCCCACCATTTCTTAATCAGCCCTAATATATAGGAGGTGAATACAACCTTCAAGATACCATGGTTATTCAAAAACTAAAATATCCTCTCATTATTTTCTGTCCATTACTCAGGCTCCTAGTAACACTTGTTACTATGGAAGATAAGTGTATTTTTTTAGTAAAATTTTTAGCGTGGTCAACTATATGTTTCTTCTCCCAACCACCCTCATGGCCTAAGGACTTGATCCTACGGGTCACTAACTCCACTAAATATAGATCAATGATTGAATTTAACTAAAGTTTATTCTATATTAAAACCTCTATAAGCCTTAATGAGTCCTTTATGGGAGTCATTTTCTAAAAGATACATTACACAAGCTTAATCAATACACAATTCAAACTCATACAAAATTATTTAAACCCAAATAATGCCTTCTAATAGGTCTCAAAAATAGAATTAAAATAAATAAAACTTTCAAAAATATTATGGATGAAATTTTCAAAAATTTAAACACTTTTATATTATGCATAGTTTGTCCACACTATTACGAAAATTGTGTGTCGATCGTGAATATGGAACTGGATGGTGAAAACAAGGTCACACAGACACCGCATTGTTACTACTAACAATGCACTTAAATCGTTTTCCTTCTTATTTTCTCCTTGTTTCCCAAAAAAACACAAAATAACTCAAGGTATCACCAAATAACTCATAATAAATATGAAAATACATCAAATCACAAATAAATAACCCACAACAAGGCTCCAAACTATAAATACAATCCCAAAGCACCCATGGTAACTCAAGGTTCGACACAATGGAGAACTAGATATGCACTCTTATTCTCATACCTCGCAAGAACTAATATCCCTAGATCTAGTCAACCAATGGCCCCCAAATATAATGATATACAATACCATTCTATAGTAAACCAACCTAGGGTAATCAGACCCATCACCTAAGTTGGAAATCCACAAGGTATGAAGGGTGTTCCTGATTAGTATGCGTAAGTGAAAAAAACTAGAGAATAACAAACAAACTCTTGAGAATGGTTTCACCCTTGTAAACCCAACAAAACCCATCAATAAATTAGAAATTTCACACCAACATAATAATAGTCCACAAAAAATAAACATACAACTAAATTAACACAAAAAAGTCTAAAAACGGAAACCATAAACAACATCACATCAACATACATAACACTTCATAAAAGATACATATACATGGCATCTCAATTAATTACTCAAACCCCCAAAATAGGGATCAATATCCATATGGAAAATATATATATCTCGATGATACAAAAACTCAAAAATAAGTTATCATGAGATGGCCCAATGAGACCATGTCACCTTAATAAAAACCCTTAGATAGTAGTAATTTAGAAGATCCACATAAGAATATGGTTCCCTTGTCTTTTCATGTTTCCTAAAAATAAAAGTCTACATATGCTCAAAATAATATGTAAATGGTGAGGAAAAATTACCATCAGGATATCACCGTGAATATATTTAATTATTTCAAACCATTAAAACCAATAAACTAGTTTGAAAACTCATTTTTCAATAGTAATTAACTTCAAAAACATTTCACATGAAATCATTCCTTTGAAATACCTTTGGTTTTTATTCAAATAAACCATGTTTCCAAAACATCATCAATAAGTATCAAGTAATGAATTCAAAGAAACTTGGAATAAACATAATCAACCTAACCAAACATGGTAATAAAATGTTATAACCATAAACTCCATTTTATAATAATATAAGACGAAATTGTAATAACACAAGGTATCACAATCCTACGGGGAACGAATGCAATGTGTGAAAGAATATAAATGACCCAATAATAATTAATATGAACCACAGACTCTAACCATAAGGTTCTAATGTGAGATAGTCTAAACATAATATGCTAGCTGACTAAACAAATATGAAAAGATTGGAATATCTCATGATCTTACCCATGACCAAATCTTGAGATCTTTATTGGTTTTTTTGTCAAAAAAGTTTAATCTCTCTCAATATTCCTCTCAAAATTACCTCCCAATCCCTTGGAAAATCCAACCTTACATCCTAGGTATCCCATGTACTACTCCCTGGAAAACAAATCCACATCACATTTTCCATATATAAAATCCATTGGAAACTATAATTTAATAAAAAAATCACATTTTAACAAAACATATTTCTCATGGTAAAACCATTTCTAAAACCTCTTTTGAAATTTATTTGAAACTATAAAACCAGTTTCGTCTATTTTTCAAATACATTGGGTGAATTAAAACCAACCCTATTTGGAAAACCAACTTTAAACATAAAATTTAAAATAAATAAACTTGTATCACTATAAATATCTATTAAACATCAACTATAAATATGTTGAATTAAAATTTAACGCACAAAAACAAAAGGTGATAAATTAATAAAAGTGTATCCATATGAAAATCCATTAAATAGAGATACCTACCACATAAATGAATCTAAACTTTTTTTCCTTCAATTAAAACCGCTATATTTAGGAAAAATAAGTCCCCACACACCCAAACAACAAAAAAATTAAAAAACCCACATTATTAATGTTAGGTTCTTCCAACCCATCATCTAGGGTTTTCACCTCTTATTTAATTGGAATAAAAAGGCATGAGAAGGGGGGGTGATAAAGAAATTAGGATGAAATAGACTTACCTCAATCTAAAATAACATGATATCAATGATAATCCACCAAAATGAGAGGATAGAATCTACACTGCTAAGGTAAGGTGGTATACATCAAATGGGGGAGAAAGGGATCCAAAATAGAAGACTTATATCAAGGGAATTTCTATAAAAATTGAAACTTTTTAATGACATAGACAATTATTATGGTTTGGTCACATGGTTATTCAAAATATATGTCAACCATGATGCGGCAACTATTTTCCAAAAACTAAATTCACCTGATTACCCATGATCCTCAAATAGTTTGAAAAACCATACAAAAGTTAACCACCCTAAATATCACCCTTATATGGTTAGTCACATGGTTAAAAACAAATGTGAGCCAACCATGAACCAAGGTCTATTTTTTCTAAAAACCCAAATTTCCAATCCTTGGCTCCTAGAAACCCAAAAACAAAAAATAATATGAATAAAAACTCAAATGATACATACTAGTGACATGGTGTGTATCACACCAACTCCTTCCCACGAGGATCATCAGTATGCTTCTTTGATTTCATGATTCTAAAATGTTCAATACACCAATTAGACGCCTAAATTAAATCTTTCATCAATTAAATACATTGTGAATTATTTCCTATACATGATCTAGAATTAATTAATTAAATAAATATAATCACATTACACATAAAATTTTTCTCATTGATTTATGTTAGTTTGTTCATTACTAATATCAAATTCATAAAACCACCAATTATATTATTAAAAATTTATTCATTTGATAAAAAATTAATCACTAATAAAACATATACATATGAGAACACACATATTACAGGTCCCTATTTGAAAAAATTATGGATGAATAACCTATGAATTTTACTTAATTATAGTTAGTATTCTACCCAAAAGTATCATTATAAATTAATCAAATGAAATCCCAAACTCCTAAAGAAACTTAAATTTCTTAAAAGGTTTTACTAACTTATCCCAAATACATAGAATTTATACAATGTCTAAACCCATAATCTATATTTTATTATTTTATTAAATATAAATCCCTTAGAAAATAAATTTATATGATACCATTTTGTAACATCCTATTTATAAATGACCATACCACAACGTTGAAATATCAAATGGAATCAAGTGCTCTCCCCAATAACTAGGGGATGGTGACTATCATCGAGGGTATATAAGTATTTCTAGGGGAGTGATTTATCCTTTAATCATCAATCAACAAAGAAATAAAATAAAAAACTCAAAAGCCATAAATAATGGAAATAAAAGTAAATATACAAAAATAAGTATAAATTTAAATCCCATAAATTCCCAAATGAATAATACATACAAATATGGTACAAAATATATCCAGAAATTTTATTTTGAATAACAAAAAAATAAGAATAAAATTAATATTTATAAAAAAACCCATTATATGGATCTTAAATAATGAGAAATCAACTCCATGACATCACCTCACACCATCTTATAGCAATAGATGCACTTTTAATTTATCTATAACACCATGCCTATAATTTATAAGCACATGATGTGTATGCATTCATGGAGTGAGATATAATTCTATGTAGAAACCACTATAACCCTAAAAAAACGTTTGATTTTAATTTCCTCATATTTAAATGTGGTATATTAGTTAGTTTTTTTAATCATATCATTTAAAACATGAATTTTAAAGAATCAGTTATAAATTAAGACACATGATAAGGTCATATACCTACTTGGACTAGTGTCGGTGAAAACTTTGATCACCAACCAAATAATATAGTGACCAATCACATGTATCATGTATAATTATTCCAAACATATAAAATATATTATTTACTTTCCAAACACATGTAATATAAAATAATTTTAAACCTAACATAAGACCTATCCAAAAATCATGTCTCATATATCATCATCTGAAGTCATTTCCTTGACCAAAGATTTTAATAAGTTAGATAAACTCGTTGCATTTACATTAAAAGAGTTGTTAAATAATTTCAAAATTCTTGTTTTCAATTCATCACAATACATTAAAAACTCTCTTTATATTACATGAAAATAATTCATTTATTTTAAAAAAACTCATGTAAATACTAAAATATCATTCATTATTTTTAAACAACAATAAAAAAACTCCAAAAAATATAGATCTCAGAAATCCCATTTCAAACCCTCAACTGTGTATTTTCTTCTCATATAGCATATAACATATCACCCCCCCCCTGACATGTTTCTCTTACATAATTACTCAAACATAATTTCTAAAATATAAATATTATTCTTTAATACACAAACTTTATTATAAAATAACTATATCATATTATTAATCATTCGACCACATTTCCTTTAATTTTACTAAAATTGAATATATTTCTTTCTTTATTTCTTTATTTCATTATAGTGAATCAGCATTATAACCATTAATTAAAAATAAAAAACATGTAACCTCCACACAACATATTTTAAATAATTCATTCAAATTCATACAATAACTTTTTATAATTATATAATAATAATAAACACTTTGCAATAAGAATACAAAACTAAACTCTCAATCTTCATTTCACAAAACTCATTATTAATTTCCATAATAATTTTAACGTAAAACACTTAATGATATTCAAAAAATATAAACATTATTTATCATTTATTTAATGTTAATTAACATTTTCAACAATAAAACATAAGTAAAATATGTTTTAAACTAAAAAATATCATTTAAAGTCATTATCATTAGGTTAAGATTAGTTATCATCACATTAATCTCACATAAAACATTAAACCAAAATACCAGTTCATAATTAATATATAAACACCTAATTTAGTTCTAAGAAGTTATATGGGTCACTAACCTCATATTATATAAACAAACATATTCAATAATAAAGATCTAATCTCTCCTCAAAATTATAAATTCATAATTTTAGAAAAGTAGAATAATAAAATAATATTAAAATATGTAAGTAGTTAAATAATGATTATTTTACATAAAATTATAGGAATTTATAATCTCTTAATATTTTAAATCCAACACAACTAAAGAATTAAAATTTCATTTTTAATTAAAGGAGAAATCATCTATGGAAACTAGAGAGAGGAAGAGGGTTCTAATGGATGAAAGATTATAAATATGTCTTATGAGATAAGGATCTAAAATTAAATTCACAAATCTTATGACTATAAAATTATAGAAACAACCCTATTAAAGTACCCACATATGATCTTAATATGTACCTAGTGCCTAAATACTATCTAATGGACACCCAATGTGTGCCAACTGGCTATATAGTTGTGGGACCTTGTCATCTATCCCCCTACCACCTAAAATGAGTACCTTCTACATAACCACTAGGTACCCAGTGGAACTTACTATTTAATTTTAGTAAAAAACATTTAATACACCCTTATAATCTCTTTCCTTCATTCAAAAATTCATAATTTATCCCAAAATAAATCTACATAAACATTAATTTAATTTAAATAAATAATATAATCGCTCATGAAATTATAATGTTTTATAGAAACTATACTCATGACAGTGAAATATTTTATCTTATCTCCATTATTATTATGAATTGAGCTTCCTTTTTTCTATGGGCCAAACATTTTTTGTATACCCAAATTTCCATAATAATGAAACCAAATTTGATATTCATTATTATGTCTTTTCATTGGTTATTCGATGGACTTTTAGGTTTCTTATAAATAAATATTCTACTTAATAGTGAGATTTTATATATTTAAATCATCCATGATGTAATTTTTCTTATGATCAACACCCACACCCACATTTCCCTAATTGTGAAAAAAAATTTGTTTTTATACGAAATCCTCAAGATTGTATATATAATCATTATGTTTCTTGTATAAAATTTCCATAATAAGTTTTATCAATCTTATAAAATTCCTTAAAAATTATATTTTTATTTTTTATTAATCCATATTTCATCTCATATTTAAAACATATCCTTTGAGTTTCTCAATCTATTTGGACCTTTATTTTACAATTTTGGACAATCCATCAGCAATCTTAGAATTTTGTTCCATCTTGATATTGAGATAAAAAATGTTTTCTATGTTTTAAATATCATTAGATGTAATATTTTCAATATCAAGTTTAAAATCACATTTATACTCTTGATTTTTATTCATATTGATCTTATAATCACATATTATAGTGCTTTATTTCTTTTTCATATCCCTATAAATGTCTACTTCTTGAATTTCATCATATAATTCAACCTAAAGTTTAAAAATACCCTCAATTTACACTTCATCATATTCACATTTTATCTCAATTTATTTGTCTGTTTATCATAGACACATTGATGTCTTTATAATCCTTAATATCCTATATATTTATTCCATTCCGTTGTTTCATTCTTGTGAAATAATGTTCCTTTTCATAAAAAAAAATCTTATATCTTTTCTTGACTTTCACATCATTAGAAAATTTATTTGTGGGTACCTCTTCTCAATCATCTCAAAACTTATTAGAATAATTATAAAAAAGATATCCTACTTTTTAACATAAAAAAAGTAAGTGGAATCTTACCTTTTAATTATAATTCCCCATTTTTAGATTATAAAAAAAGGAACAACATCCCCTCATCAACTTATTATTCATCCAAATCATCCTCTACGATGATATTTTTCATTTCCTTAAATGAAACTTCTATAGCTATTTATTTTTCTATAGAATATACTTTTTTACCTATCATCTCATAAGAAGGAACTATACTATATAGTTTATACAAAGATATTTTATTTTAATCCTTTCCCTAAACCACCATCAACTTTCGATTAAAGTGATGTGGTAGACATATCCATATAATTTTTGTGATGTTGAAATATTAAAGTGTTTTTCAAGTTTATGCATGTACTCAACAATCGCATTCAAAATAAAAAATAATTCATAAATATAATAGTTATGTTTCATCCTCAAGTAATTATGATTATTACAGAGAACTTTTTTTTACTTCATGCACTTTAGTGTCACCATCATATATATTCAATAACTTTTACCACATGGAATTTGAGGATTTACCTAACATCGGCTTCATATATATTTCATTATACAATGATCCCCTTAAAATAATGATACCTTTTGTGTTTTAATCCTACTCTTTGTGATTAATTCCCATGAGAATATCACTCTTTGTATTTATAAAACATCAATTAACGATAACCATATTATCATCTCGGTTGACTGAGCAGAAGTGGTACATTATATTATTATTCCATAGCTGAAAATTGTGTCCAATAAAGAGTAGAATTATTTTAGGATTAAAACCCTATTTTAAAACTCATTTATAGAGAAAAATACCTTCACAATAAAGTATAATATATGAAATCATGGATGAATTAAAACCTTCTACTATGATACCACATGTTGGTGCCATAAAGGGATGTTACCCTAAGAGGGGAGAGTGAATTTGGTTTTGTTAATTAAAATATACCCCTAATAATGATATTATATCATAGTTTTCAAAAACATAACTTTATTCATCACCATATATAAAGGTGATTATGAACAATAAAACAAGTGATTTTACTTATTATCTCTATTATTGTATAAACACTCACAAAATGAGTAATCACTACTATATCTCACTCAAGAAGAACCCACTCTCCCTCATGCTTTTATGTTTTGATCACACAAATAAAAAACAAAATATAGGAACTATATTGGTACAAAAATATACTCCAGCCCCATCATAAAATAAAATCACCACTTCATTATTTAGATAAGTATATAAAATATATACAATCATGTTTTTCCCTTTTAAATATCTCTATAATAATAAGTTTCTCATATACATTTTCTCTTATATATTCAAGAAAATATTTCTTTTTCTATACTGCTTGACATATTGATCAATTTTTAGGATAACTCTATGTAATTCAAACTTTTAATGATCTTGTCACCTATCATGAACCTTTATTAGATTTTCCAAGACATCCAATAAAATTGTTTTTTATCACATTACCTCATTTGATAAATTATATGTTCAAACTATTTTGAATTATTCAAAAACTTCTTACACTATACCATTACAATGCACCATGAGAAGTTAATCTATGATGATTTTGAAATATATTATTCAGAAATAATGGGCTAATCCACACTCATCTTATGATATTTTGAACAACATTAAACTTATAAAGGTATAGATGATCGAATAATTCATGTATTACCAAAATCTTCATGGTGAAATTTAGATCTCACACCCCTCATTTTTGATATGTCTATACACCCACACTCCATAATGTCAACACCATTTTTCATGTATAAATCATATATAACTAATCACAACATAGTATTTAATAATTATTTCATATTTTTTATTTGATGTTTTAAATTTAGGAACCATGGTATGTAAACCATTCATGGTTGATATTGATATAATTCAATGATGCAATTAGATCATTTGTAGTGGTGAATCATCACAATTTTTTATAGGGATGTGTTTTAGACCATTATCATCCTATAAAATTAATAAATATCAATAATAAATTAATTTTATACAATATATTTTGAGTATAAGATATTTTTTAGTCCATAATCAAACATTTAAATTATTATATTGAAGAAAAAATTAAATTATTTGGAGTAGTGTATGACTACTTAGGAAGGATATCATTAAATAATGGAAAATATTGTTGTTTTTATTAAATGGGATGAAAAATAAAATCACTAAAGAAATTTAAAATCTAATAAATCACCCTTAATGAGTAAATTATATAAATATTTTTCACTTAATTTATGGTTATATATCATTTTAAGTATATTACTCCATAAAACATATAAAATATATATATAATTTTGGAAATTGGTTTTTATGTTGGAAAAATTCTATGTGTCTTTGTATGTGTTTTTGTGTGTGTTTATTATTTTTATTTCATGTATAATGGATTAAAACTATCATTCATTTTTATATATATGTTTTTGGATAAAATTTATGTTACAAAGATTTAATTTGATCACTTAATTTTTTCTACCACTATTATATATTGGGACCAAGTTGAATTGAAGTTATTTTTGCATGATGAAATAAAAACATGTTGATTTTTTTGTATTTTGTTTTTATTAAGATTAATCAAATAACGTTGTAATATTTATTGATTGGAATATAGGAATGAAAGGGGGAATCATAATAATTATATTATATGTAGTTTTGATAAGAAGGTTCATTTGTTTCAATTTTCTATTTGGAATATTTTTTGAAGAATAAGTTGGGTTTCATATTGATATTGCATTTGGAATGAAATTTTCAATCGATATAAGAAAATGTATTAGAGTCTGAATGTGTCCATGAAATATCTGATGACGATTTTTCTTTCGGTTAACTCTCAAATATAATAATTTTCCAGAGAAACTTGTGATGAAATCTTTGTGACAGAGAGGGGGAGAAGAAGTGTTTAGTACCCTAATTCTAAAGATTTAACGTCTATCCCTATGTTCTCAAAGTCATGAATAAGTAATCATAAAAGCCTCAGTTTCTCAAATAATAATGGTAACAAAGTTCGAAGTGTTTCTTAAGTTCTTATTAACATTGATCCACCAGACTATTTGATCCATCATATTTTACGATTCATAAAATGAATAAAATCACCTGATCATTTGTTAGTTGGAAAGTATTAAATAAAGAATTAATTTTGAACATTGGTTCATCGGATGTTTTGTTCCACTGATTCATCGGACACAACATTCAACCGATCTATCAGAGGCAGTTCAGTAGTGATCTGTTGATGTTGATTAGTATATAGAGATAATTGGGACCAATGATTGAAAATGGGATGAAAGTCCGATCAATGTAATGGTATTCAAAAATTTAGTCAATCATTTTTATTAGGTTACTTTGTTTCATTTCAATTGGGTCAAGAGAAAAAGAAAAAAAAAGTGGTGTTTGTTTATCAAATGGGGTAAGAATCCTCATACAAGATATGGTACAGATTCATAAGATAATACTTGACACTAATAAGTTAGACATAGGCATAGACCAATCCATTATACATAGGTATACACTAATAAGTTATTAGATTTCGTACTTTATCAAACACATTCTGAAGAAGTTGTGAAAATTTGAAAAAAAAAATGTGAAATTTTGTAAAGCTATTGTCAATGTGTTATAAATTAAAGTTTGAATCTGGTGATTATGTATCATTTAGGGGTTTTTATATCATTAGATGTTGCAACAATATTTAAGGAAAAAGAAAAGAAATAGAATTCTAACAAAGTTGAAATAATGGTATTGGATGAATAGTTTAAAATTTTTACATCTTTCATTTGGTATGGAGCATCAAAATGAGAAATATTGGTTATAGCTTGTACGGAGCATCATAATGATAAATCCTAAGTTATTATGTTTTTCAATTGGGTTAAGAAAATCAGAGTGACCGTATATTATCAACATAATGAGAATATAATCATAACCTTAAATGATATGAGACTGAAGAATGGTATGAAAGATCAAATAAGGATGATTTATGGATAATTTTTGAGAATTTTTTAGAATAATAGAGAGGAGTGGAAAAGCACTAAAAGTGTCAAAGATAAATTGGAAATTAATATGAATTTTGATTTTTAGTAAATTTTGTTGAGTGGAAAAACATTTCAATATTTCTGACCATACCACTTTTGGCTATCCAATAAATATAATGAATTAAATTAAAAATTTTGAAACTTTTAGTATTCACATTTAAAGAGAGAGAGAATGAAATAAAATTTTAGAGAGAAGATGTTTCCCAACTAAGTTTTCCTAGAGAATTTTTCTAGAAAGAAGAAGGAGAAAGGGTTATTAAATCAGGTCAAGAATTCTGATGCAGATTTCTAGGGAAAGTAGAAGTGGTTCAGAATCATTTATAAGGTATTATTTTCTTATTTATTATCTGGACTGGTTAATTAGACTAGGCCATCAGACTGAGTTTTTGTAAGAAGTCTATATAGGGTGTTTCTACCAGCTACTAGGTAGGAGAGATAAAAAGTGTGTTTTGAATAAACTCAAAAGTGTAAATTGATAAATAATCATAGTAACTTATTATAAACCAATTTTTTATGGTTTCTTAACTTATTACACAAAAAAAATTTACATCATTTATAATAGAATAATAACATACATTATTTTATTGATAATAGTACTACATAATTGTATGGGTATATCCTAAACGTTGTATCTATACAAAAGGGTTATTTTCTATTGGATTGTGTGGTATTATATTATTTCCAAACCATGCTAAGGATGTAGCTACTCTTGTTGAGCAGTGAAACTTGTAAATACTTGTGTTCCTTTAAATGTGTGATTTTTTTCAGTAAAGTGATAAATCATTAATAGGAGGAAAAATATTTTCCAAAAGAATGGAAACATAAAATAAAAAGATATCTTTGATTCACCACCTCCCCATATCAGTGATACATTGATCCTAGTAGGGAATTAATAGGTCGTATTAGAGAAATGGTTACCTTCCTTTACTCTTTGTTGAAGTTTTGTAATAGATGTTTTTATGGAGAATCTGGATTATTTAAATAGTAAGGGGATTACATTCTTCGATGGAAATAATTATCATATCTAGAAAGATAGAATGTTTCCTTATCTTATATCTCATGGGTATGATGTACTGGAAGTATCTAAAAAGGTATTTCCTCCTCGTAATAAAAAATTTCACATAATATCTATAGAAAAGAAGAATCTAGAGAATGATGTGATATATAAGAATTGTTTACTCTCATAACATTCAAAAAGTGATTTTCTAATAGTGAATGGAGTTATTATTTCCTAAGTAATCCTGGAAAAGTTTATGAACATTTATAAGGGAAATACTTTTGTGAATAATGGAAAGTTACAAATAATGAGGCTGAATTATGAAGATCTCAAAAAGGGTGAGTATGAATCTGTTGGTGACTTCTTTTTAAGGTTGAATGATGTTATGAGCACCATAGTATGTCTTGGTGAAAAACTTGAAGTGTCAAATATCATTTAAAAATATTGGGAAATATTCATGATAAATTTTTACCAGAGTTTCATCATTGGATGATATAGATCCTAAAAATCTATTACTGGATGACCTTTATAGTACCATAATTACATATGAAATAAGAACGGGGAATGTTTTCAATATAAAAACAAAAGTTGATAGAGAAATGTACTTTAAGGCTACCAAGTAAGAAAAGTATAAGAATGTTTATGAATAATAAGAAGTATGTGTCATGGAATCCAAAAATGTGGTTTATAACAATCTTGATGAATTTTTATCCTTTTTTTCTAACAATCTGAAAATAGGTATACGGAATTAAAAAGGTAAACTTCCCTTGAAATGTTTTTAATGTGCAATAATTAGGTAATTTTATGCTAATTGTCCTCAAATAATGAATGAATAATATAGTGATAAAGATTATAGAAGGAAAATAAGATGTAAGAAAAAACATGTTGATTATTATTAACCTTTTTCAAAGGGAAAGGATACAAATTCAAAATCCAAAAGGATAATATTTTTGTGTAAAGATGATGAAGATGAAGACAGTGAATTTGTGGCTGAAAATTTTACAAATATTATAGGAGAAAATATATTCATTGAAATATTTAAAAATGAAGAGTTTCAAATAATATTTCTAAAGAAGAAGATTATGAGTTTTAATTCCCTCTAAAGAGATAATTAAAAAATGTCTCGTGGAAATTGTAAGACTTTAAAGAGAAATAACAAATTTGAAGAAGTAAAGGCCTACAAAATACAATAAATAATATATTCCTAAATATAAATTAATGATGGTGGAAGTGATTGATTTTCTGAAGAAGTATCTTGAGAATGAAAATAATTGGAAGGAACATCTTGAAGTAATTTTTAAGTAAATTTAAAAATAATTAGAACTTATCCAACAAATTTTCTCTAAAGGTGAGTTGGGAAACACAAGTTTCACAAACTGTATCTCTAAATTTGGTGAAATTTTTGAAAAGTAAAACCTAAGAAGGATAAAAAGTTACCTTAAGATATTATAAATTAATTTTATAATGTTCCTAAAAAAGAAGGCTAAAAATCATGTATGTTTCCAAAGTCAACAATGTTGGAAGTTGTGAAGTTTCCAAAAAAATTATTCTACAACAAAATATTCTACCACTTCTGATTCTGATAAGGTTATAAATAAATCTGAGATGAAGAATAATATTCCAAGTGATAATAGAAATTTTGGGGCACAAAATGTTATGTATGTGAAATATAATAAGCTTTTTGAGAAATAGGTTCACAATTCCAGATAGTATAGAAGTTACATAATAAATCATTGTTTCTATAGATACTACTTGTATTGTGGTGGATTTAAGAATATGGAAAATATGTGTTACTTTAACCAACAACATTAAAACTATCCCATTAGTTACATAAATAAAATTTGTAGGGTGACTCAATTCTCCCAATGTAAGAAACCTGAGAAATTTTGAATAAAAGTAGAGAATATGTTCCAAACTCTCGAAACTATTTTTGAAATATGTGAACAACCTATACATTTTACAAAAGGAAGTATTGTTTTTTTATCGGTACAACAAAATTCTTATAAAAATTCTCAAAAGCCAAATGTGAATAATGATAAAGTGAAAGAAAAAAAATAAATTTTGTAGAAACCACTCTCAAAGATACAAAAGGACAATGACCTTTGATTTTGTACATTAGGTGTTCTTCTCATATGACCAGAGACATGAAATTGTTGAAAGAGTGTGATATAATTCAAAGAAAGAATAGTGATACTTTTCAATTATGAATTCCTCATAATCAATGGTGTTGGATCCTCTATTATTGTGGAAGAAAAGTTGAAATCCAAGAAATATTTTTTTTGATGGGATGAAACGTAACCTGTTAAGTGTTTTAAAAAATTTTAAAGATGAAAATAAAGTTGTTTTCAAAAAAGGTGGTTTTTTAAAAGAGAGAAAGATGGAAAAGAAATTATAAGAGGACAATATATAAAGTGATTCTTATTTTAAGTTGGTGAATTTCATAAATCATGTTACTTAAGTATGAATAAAGAAAATTAGTTGTGGAATAAAAGGTTGGTACATATGTATCATAGAAATATGAGAAATTTATCAAAGAAAGATTGTGTCCATAGTATTCCAGATATGTTAATAATAAGATATTAGTGTTTTATAATTTTTTAGAAAGGGGAGACAATAAAATATGTGCATAATAAAGTTGATATTCATTCAAATTGACCACTGGAACTTATTCATTCTAATATTTGTCTTCGGATGATCAAACAATAATAATTTAGATATAAGTTATTAATTTCTTTCATAGATAATTTTACTTTCATTAATTGTGTTATGAATTTGAAAAATACTTCAGATGCTATGAATTTTTATAATGTTTTTAGGATAATATATGAGAAAGAGGGTGGGTATTCTATGAACAATTTCTGAATTCATAATGGTAGTGAGTATAAGAATGAATATTTCGAAATTTATCTTGATAAACATAGAATTTTTCATGAGTTCAGTACACCATATACACCTCATCAAAATGGTTTCTCTGATAAGAATAATAGAAGTTTGTATAAAATTGTGTGAACTATGATACTTGAACATGGTCTTTATCATTACTTCTGGAGGCAGGATATGAGCATAACTGTTTATATTTCGAATTGGTGTTTCTATAGACAAAGTTCTTATGTGAATCCCTATGAAATTTTTTATGACAAAACACCATGTTTTAAAAACTTAAGATTTTTTTGGAGTCCCTAAATCATAAATAAAAAATGTTGAAATATTTATAATTTTTATCAAAGAGGTGAAGATGGAATATTTATTAGCTATGCTCTGAATAAAAGAAGATATAGATGTTTTAATAATGATACAAGATTTTAGTTGACTTTGTTGATGAAAAAGTTATTGAAAAAGATGAAAAATATGTTTCATAATCTCAGGAAGATGAGGAAGATGATAAATATGAAATAATTTTTGTTAATAAAAATGAGAAGGATGCCAATAATTTTGACACCAGACAAATGAAGGAATCAGACTCATCTATTTCCAATGATATGGGAAAATTTCAAAAAACTCATCCTAGGTTGGGGAAGAATGTGTAAGCTCACAATATAATTGTTTATTAACATAAAAAGTGTAACACCTCAAGCTTCCACGGTACATTTCCCTTTAAATAATGCAGTATCTTGTGTTGTACACAACATAGATTTGTAACACACCACGACCAATCGAACTAGCCGTTATGAATAGTAATACCCACTTTTTAAAATTTTATAAAATTTATTTTTTTAATATGTACTTCATTTATGAATTCAAGATATCGAAATTAGCTTGAGGTGATTTTGGTATTTTTTTGAAAACATTCAATTTTTGATGAATAGTAACTTTTGAATTTTATTTACTACGGTTAAAAGTAAATAGGGTAATTAAGCATAAAAATGATATCATAATTACCCTAGAAAATGTCATAATTCTATTTCATAAGTTTAATTCGACCAAAAACAACCTTAGGAATAAAATATGATCCCCTTTGGTCCACCTGGATTAGATTAAGACATTTATTATTATTTTATTTAAAGAATAGTTAAAAGAGTGATATTCTAATTTTAATAACTAACCCATTTTTAATATAGGGTTATACACAATATAAATTTGGATATAAATATTAATTAGAAATCTAAAAATATTTCCTACATATTGGTATTTTATTTATAATTTTTAGACATTAAATAATTTAATTTATTTATGGCACAATGATGATGCAGTAATTACCTTTATAGTGAAATATTAAAATAATTGATATTATAAATATCCAAATAAATTTAAATTGAGACTTATAATTAATTAAACTAATTTTATAGGTTAATATTACATGTTAGGGTTGATTAAATAAATTTATTCAAAGTGATAAAGTTATTATGGCTTTCAAAAAAATCAAATTCTAAATTGTATCAAAATTGACATAATTGAGTTCTTCAAACAAATACTATATTATTAATTGATATAATATTTCTAAAAATATAAGGTTTTAAAAAAAGGCTTATAGAAGGTAATATATATCAATAATTAACCACTTTTCGTTCTCTTGGCAGTTTATAGTATGTTTATTAAACATAAAATATAAAAATACAAAGAAAAAAGGTAAATGTCAAACTATTTAACTAAGAGTTAAATCTAAAAGATAAGGTTAATATGGAAACCTAAACCTGTATAAAACCTATTTTTTGATAGTTTTTTTGACATATACTCACCGTATCCTCTAAATAAATAATTTTTGATCCATTAGAAACTAAAAATTATTTTATTATAAAAAAATATTTCAAGCTTTTCCTAATGTAACCCACACCTATTTTATAAAAGAGTACTTCCCCTTCTCATAGTTTCACACCTCCAAAGACATTTGGATTTTCCAAAACCTACCCAAATATCCTCCCAACTTCCCTCACATCAACCTAGAGTCCTTACGTTGATCATCAAGCCAATCTAAGAAGCCCTTTTGATCAACTCAAAAGGAAAACACCCGAAGAAGAGGTAATAATTTCACCACCCTCTTTCAATATATTTTCTTCTTCCACTTCATCTTTCTTTGTTGTTTCCATACCAAAATAATAAATAAATTATCTTCTACATACTGTGATATTATTATAAATATATTAAAACCATATTAGTTTTTCTATCCATTCTATTAATGACAATGTCACCATACATGTGTACGTACAGCTTACCTTCTCCACGTCGTGGTGTAGTTTGTTATTCAAACACTTAATTATTTGGATGGTTATAATAATGAGTATAAATGATTTAAATAATAAATATAACATGTTAATGATTCTGTATATATTATATACCATCCAATTACATATGATTTCACCATCAATATAATAATATTGTTGCTCGTGCGTACGTACAGATTACCATCTCCACAAACGTGATGAGATTCATTTCCCATCGTAATAATTAAATAATAATTTTTATTTTATGATTAAAAATAATGTTTAAAAACTTAATATCATTATGTATATGAATAAAATACATCCTATACATAACAAACATGGCTTACGTAACCAATAATATAAAGAAAAATGAGTCAATTAGCACTCGAAACGATGATACTACTAAAATATTATTAACAAATCAATATTATAAGATAATATATGATATCATATTTAGAAATATGATTCTTGTACAATTTAATAATAATTATTTAACTATTATATAAGAGTTTAATGTACCCTCGACCAAGGAAAAGTACAAGGTAAGGGTTAATTCTACAATCTCTGTACTTATCTGAGGTTGTTAATACGTAAGTATCTATTGGGACCTCTTTATCATCCACATCCGTGTTTTCTTAAAAATATAATTCAAAAAAAATTACTATATACTAGACTATGGGTTTAATCCATTTATACCATTATTTTACCATATATTTTTTCAAATGAATATTTCCTTTGTTTTCCAAACAAGGTATTTTATGACCTTTTTGACAAAATAAGTTAAGAATGTATTTTTTTAAATTATACGGGCGGTGCGGCTATTTTCCAACGTTATAACATTGTTGAAGCATACCATAAAATCTTATAAGAATATTTTCAAAATAAATGTTTTCTTTTATAATTATATTACTTTTAAATTATTTCAAAATATAAATAGATATTTATCTAAAAAAAGTTTTGATTTCATCTGTGTCAACATCCTTTGATGGATTTTACGCTTGTTTGAAGTTGATTTATTATGATAAAAATCTTAATTATTGTATTGAAAGTTTTGTGATATGTTTTACTGTGGATGTGTTATTTTTACACCATTCATGGTTTATGGATAAAGTATTGACATTTCATATGCTAGTTTTAATACGAATGTTTATGTCATGTTTAAACCTTCTCATTTGAGAAATGAATTAGACTAAGAGAGTGATAGGTGGAGCCTGTTATAACTCCTAGATGCATCAATAGGTCTCATGAGACAAACTAGTGTCTTTTCACAAGGACTTGAAAAAGTATTATTTTTAGTTTTGGCACAAGGCCTTCACTATGTGGTTATGAAGTATGGCATTATGCATTCCATCATTATAAAATTGGATATTGATATTACATGTGAATATTAGACTAGTAGAATATCCAGGTGAATAAGAAAATGGAATTATTTTATTTATTTTTTCCATATTATTTTTAAGTTTAAGTTTAAAAGGATTTTTTTAGTCTTATACATTGCCTTAAATGTCTATGCTTATTCATGAAAGTTTCCGCTATATTTTTATCCATACTGAGCATCTAATCCCACCCCTTTCTATGTTTTATTTTTTCGAGGATGTGAAGAAGTATATTATGACTGACCTGTAGGGATAGTCTAAGGGATGTAAATGTGTTCAATGGATTCAATTTTCATGTTGTTTTTCATTTTTTAATGTAACGTAAAACTTATGAATGTATCAAGTACTTCCAAGGCTACTAAACTGAATGGTCTTTCGAGACATGATTCCTTGTATCATGTCAATGTTATATAATAATGAACAAACTCTGGGTAACTAGGGTCAGGGAATTACAGTTGGTATTAGATGAAGTTTAGTATAGACCTTGGAAACTAGATTTAGATAAACTCTTATTAGAGTACTTTGCGCTAAGATAGACTTTGAGTATTAGTATAGAAGAACTTCCTAAAATTTTGGTAATGTAAAGATTTTGTGTATTTTACAAGAAATACATTCCTATCTGGATATGAGTAGGTAGAGGCAGCTTTGGCACAAATGTACCTAGGGATAAAACCCAAAAACACCACTTTGAGCTAGACTCAAACGGGAACTGGTGCACGACAACCGGCCTTTCTTCACTCTTGGTTATGACACTCCCAGGGGATATGCTTAGGATAATTCACATTTTCTTTAAAACCATTATGAATGATTTATGAGTATATACCACCTCAAAAAAACCATTTTTATGATTATGGATTATATCCATAAACTATTCAATTTATGTTAAGTGTTTTACAAGTTTATAATTATGTATTGTGTTTCATAAACTAATCTACTATATGTCATTATTTAGAAATGGTGCTTAGTGGAAGGAATGGAAACTGTATCAACACATGTAATCCATGTAGGGATTTCCCTCCTACTCAAGATAATTATAGTGGAGATTGTGACGCAACTGGTGTTGATCATCTTATCACCATACTGGGACAACTCACTCAGGTTATGAAAAATAACCTTACCTGTATGGAGTGCCCTAATCCACAACATGGATGATCAATGCTAGACTTCTTCATGATGCAACAACCACCAACATTAAATGGGATTACAAATCCATTAGTAGATTAGCAATAGATAAATTCCTTACATAAATTATTTTATGCTTTGGGGAGTAGTGAAAGGGAAAGGTTTTCATGGTACTTTATCACCTCACGGGAGATGCAGATCAATGGTGTTAATTAATCCAAAAGACAAAGGAAGATAAAGAAGTATCAAACATTTAATGGAGGGAGTTTAAAGATATTTTCTTAGAAAAATACTTTCCTTGTAACTATCGAACGAATATGGAAAGACAATTTATGAGTCTAAGGAAAAAGGAGGATGATAATTTCGCAAAGTATGAGGCTAACTTTACAAGGTTATCAAGGTATGAAAAAGATTATATACGTAACACAAGGATTAATATTGATCAATTCTTTGATGGTTTAAAATCATTTCACCATAGAGAATTAGCCTCAAAATCCTTCTCATCATACGAAGATATTGTCTCTTGTGTTATCAATACAGAAAAAGAATTCTCTAAGTCTTACGACTTTAAAGAAAAGAAAGAGAATAAGAGATATGTTGAACACTCTGGAAATGGAAATATGGGGAAGAAGGGAAAGGTTGAATATTTATCCTATAAAAAATATGGGAAGAAACATTTTGGTACTTGCCTGAATGTAATGGGAGTCTGTAACAAGTGTGGTGAAAAAGGCCACAAAGATCGTGATTTCAAGGGAAAGAAAGAGGCTATCAATTTTGAATTCTACAATTGTAGAGAAAAGTGGAATTATGAAAATGAATGTCCTAAGCACCAAGGGAACTTACCTCATAAAAGATCAAGGGAGAAAAGCCATGCTTATGAGATCACTACTGCTAAGGTTGAAGCTCCAAAAGATGTTATGGCGGGTAATTTAATGGTTTCCTCATGTTTATCCAATGATTTATTTGATTCTAGATCATCTCATTATTTTATATCTTCCCATTTTTCAAAGAAAATTATATATTTTCAATTTTACTTAACAAGGGAGTTGTCAGTCAAAACTCTTATAGGAAGTATCATTGCAAAAAAGTTTTGTGAATAAGTTCCCATTAGGGAATATAAATGTTCTTTATATACTGATAACATCGCCATACCCATGATTTAATTTGATATAATCCTCGGAATGGATTTTATTTAGGACCATGATGTTATAATTTATTATAAGAAGAAGGTTGTAACAATTTTTGATAATGATAAGGTGTACTTTATCTTTAGAGAAGAAACGTCACCACCTAATTCTTATCTAGATCCTCCCCCAGTAGCTCTATTAAATTCAATTATTGGGGTGGGGATAGAATGAAATAATTATTGGTGAGGAAAATAATGTTAGAATAGAGGACGTACCTATTGTGAAAAAATATGTTTATGTGTTTCTAGAGGATTTACCTGGACACCCTCCAAAATGAGAAATTGAGTTTTCCATTGATTTAATTCTTGGTTCAAGGCCCATATCGAAGACCCCTTATAGAATATCCACTATATAATTAGTGGAAATAAAAAGCAACTAGAGGAATTGAGTAGCAAGGGATTTATTTTCCCTGGTGTTTCTCCATGGGGAGCCCCTGTCCTTTTTTTTAAAATAAAGACGGATCTATGAGGTTGTGCATTGGCTACTGGGATATCAATGCTATAACAATAAAGAACAATTATCCCCTACCTTACATTGATGATTTATTTGAACAACTTCATTGAGATCAATATTTTAAAATATTGACCTTCGATCTGGATATCATTAGTTGTGTGTGAAGAAGGAAGACATTCTAAAAATAGCATTTCGAACTAGGTATGGGCATTACGAGTTTACTATAATGCCTTTTGGATTCACTAATGTACCCTCTATCTCCATGGATCAAATGAATAGAGTTTTCAAGGAATATCTTGATGAATTTATAGTGGTATTTATTGATGATATCTTGGTGTACTCAAAAATCTATGAAGATCATGAAAATCACTTGGGCACAATTCTAAAAACCCTCAAAAGAAATGAATTATATAGGAAGTTTAGAATGTGTGAATTATGGCTTTAAGATATTTATTTTCTAGGATATAGTATCTATAATTATGGAATATTTGTTGATCCTTCAAAGACCAAGTAAATCCAAGAATTTCCAGCACCGACGAGTATAATTGAGGTACGCAGTTTTATTGGTTTAGCAGGTTATTATCGATGTTTCATCCAGACTTTTTCCCGGTTGGATAACCCATTAACCAATATCACAGGTAAAGGGGTTAAATTTATTTGTAAAAAAGAGTGTGAAGAATTATTTGAATAACTAAAGAGAATATTAGTCAATTATCATATCTTGACTCTACCATCAAGGAATGATGGGTCTGTTATTTATAGTTATGCTTCAAAGAAAGGACTTTGTTGTGTCCTTATGCAGAATTATAGAGTTATTTCATATGCATCACGATAGCTAAAAATTAATGAGAAAAATTTTCCCACTCATGATCTTGAGTTAGAAGATGTAATCTTTGTTCTCAAGATATAGAGACACTATCTCTATGCTAAAAAATGTGAGATTTATACTGATCAAAAGAGTTTTAAGTATATTTTTTCTCACAAAAAGAACTCAACACGAGGAAAAAGAGATGTCTTGAACTACTCAAGTATTATGATTACACAATACACTACCACCTGAGAAAGGAAAATAAGTTGGAAGATTCTTTGAGTACAAAGGATCATGGAGTTTTGAAAAAGATGACAGTTTAAAGGGATCATATTTTCATTGATCTAGTAAATATGGATATGGGAATAACAATGGATGGTTAAACATTAATACTTTATCAAATGGTCGCCAGACCATCCTTACTATAAAGGATAAAAAGTTCTTAGACTTATGATGAGGAGTTTCAAAAGAAGATTAAAGCTGCAAATGATGGGAGATTGAGTGACTTCGTATATGAAGAAGGAATTTTGAAATTTGGGAAGAGACTTTGTGTTCCTGATATGCCTGATCTTAAATAGGGATTGTTGGATGATGATCATAGCTCCAATTTCTCTATACACCCTGGGAGCACCAAGATGCATAAATATTTTAAGGAACATTTTTTTTGGGACAACATGAAGAGGAAGATATATGATTTTGTGTCAAGATGTATTTTTTTTCAACAAGTGAAAGTAGGAAGGCAACAGCCTAGAGGAATCATGCAACCTCTTCCCATACCTAAGTGGAAATGGTATAATATTATAATGGACTTTTTTATGGGGATAACAAGGACTCCTAGAAGAAATGATGAAATATGGGTCATTGGTTGCGCCCAAATTTACCCTACAGGTATAAGTGGTCATTGATGTACATATAGGGGTCGAATCCACAGGGACCTAAGAAGTAACCTTTAGAAACACATGTTTTATGGAGGTTGGGCTGTGAAGTTGCTAACATGGGTTTGAATTGATTGGATAACTAATTATTTAATTTAAAGAACAATTAAGAAACAATTTTACTTTATCTAAAACAATTAATTAATATGGGTTGATCCTAGGTTGTTGCTTTTGGTGGATTGGATGAATTTCATTTCTTAAAAATTTCATGTCATTAATTGAAGACGTATCCAAAAAATGAGATAATTCTCCCAAATCATTCACAAATTTAATCCCTACAAAATTCCAAGGTCAATCACCAATACACTTTGAGGATCACTTTATTGAGCACTCAAAGGCAATAGATCGTACTAGAACTCAAAATGTGTCATCGTTAAACTTGGAAAAGATGAAGAAAAACATAACTCATCGAATGTAAATCATAAAATAACAAACTGATTTAAAAATTAAAGTACATGAAATAACATCCAATCCATCACATGAAACTCTTTAGGAACATACCATAAATGTTTATCCCTCTATAGATGCTATTATATCAATGGAAGTGAGAAGTCGACTTAAAGAAGTGGAATTAAAGAAGAAAAACATTAATAAAAATGAACACTCCACCGTTGTGTGAGAAATTCACATGTGATGGTCTGAATAATTTCACACCTTGATTAAATGGTATCAAAGTGTAAAGAAAAGGAAAATAAAAAATTAAGAAGAATAAATTTTATTAAAATACTGAACGTGAATGAAAAACTCACATTAGAGAAATTGGTGATGCCATTACAAAACGAAAGCGGGAAATTATAATTGAAAGAAAAAAACATGGATTCAAAGAAAAATGTTAGATTATAATTAAATTCACCACCATCTCCTTATATAGGCATATTAGGAGACTTAGGTACACCCCCCACAATCAATTCACCCCCCAAAAATTAATAGAGTCAAAACGAGGGTGAATAATCAAAAGGAAATTGACATTTCGAAGTTGACCCGGAAAACTGTCCAGATTCGTTCACCATTTTGACGTTTGAATATTTAATTGATGGAGGCTGAATATTGAGGGGTCATAGAAGACAACTATATTCTTTCATTTGTCCTCTATCTGATGTAAAAGGATTAGGAAATTTGGCTCAGCCGTTGGGAAGTTATGGTAGAAATGGTGGGATGACTTTATGAGCATTAATGTCGGGTCCACCATTTAAATCTCATCTTCATATCCCTTTATCATCATGAAAACTTTAGAATTAGCTCCGACCATAGTTGAATAAAATGATCCTCATATTTTTATATTTCTACTGTATAAATTTTAGCTTCATTGGTCTTGTTTTGTGAGTCCCACATTTGTTTGATGGGCCTTAGGCCCATTATGCTTTCTCTAGAAAATTTCTGCATTCGGGTGCAAAATTCTCCATCTTACCTTGGTATTAATCCATCGGACATAAAAGATAAAATGTTCCAAACAACATTATCAATCATATCCAAAAATTTAAAATTCAGAAAATGAATAGAATTTTATACACAAACAAATGAATGATTGGGCCCAAATTTTTATTTTAAACAAGAATTGCATTTTAGACGAGAAATGAAGTTCTATTTATGTAATTAACTAAAAACAATGTTTAAGGACTTTGGAAAAATTAATTTAAAGATATTAAAAATGAATATTATCCACTTTCAGTGACTAATCACACCCCCCAACTTGAGTTTTTCTAGTCCCGAGAAAAATAAATTACAAATATGAAATTCAAATCCTCTTTTCCAAAAAAATTTTAATACACATTGCTCACCCAAAGACCTCATACCAAAAAAAATTATGAAACCCATCAAAATCATTTAAAAAAAGATAGGTCTATAAATATATCCCAAGCCCAAGCCCATTCTTTTGTTCAAATTCATCGCCACATTTCATCCAATTCCAATTAAGCATGATAAAGTGTTGTGCAGCACAAAAGATATGGGGCCCATTTTATTGTTCAAGGGGAAAAAATGGAAGTGCTAGGTGGGAATCACATTAAACCTTAAGATGAGTATCCAATTTTTTTTCTGTTTGTTTGTTTTTTTTAACCACAATAGATATGAAAAGACTAACTCTGGGCAAGACAACTATGGAGTCACGATCCCCAAGTGTCAGACGCCACACATATTGTCAATTCCATTCTCTATAATAGAGATATAAAGCCTAACTCTAGGCAAGAAAACTATGGAGTCATGATCCCCAAGTGTCGGACGCCACGCATTTGGACAAAACAATGCTCTATGTGGCCATTATTTTTTTCAATTTTTTTTTTGTTTTTTGTTGTTGTGTTTTTTAGATACTCAAATCAAACTAAAAGTGACCCCAGAACCCTATGCTATAATAAAGGGGACCCAAGAACTCAAATTTACACCCATGATCCAGTAGACGTGCATTGTAGCATTTTTATTAAGAGGTTGAAAATGTAAAATTTGAAAAATCACATTAGAAAACTGCACTTTCCAAAAACTATGCTCATGAACTTAAACTTGCATTAAAATCAGAATCAAAGCATCTAAATTTTTCAATATCCAATTTCAGAGTTTTCAATGTGTGTTATCATGTTAAAGGTTAATGGAATTTTTTCTTTCCATGCATGTTATTATTGAAAAAAATCATTTTTTATTTTACCTCCCCCCAACATAGAATAACACTATCCTCAGTGTTTAAAGAAAAGAAAAGTTATAAGGGTGGTAGGAGAGGAGTTCAAAGAGGAAATTTGAAAATGATAATCATGGAATGAAGTCACCTGGTGGTTGATGAAGAAATCGCATGCCAATGTCTCCCTTCAATCCTGGGTTCGAGTCTTAGCGGCTTTGATGGTGGTGAATGGATTTTCCTTATGACTTACGACATGTCCTTTTATTTTTTTTTAACCTATAAAAACATAAAAATAAACAAAACAAAATAAACTGATGATACATTGTATTCTTTTTAGATTTATGGGTAAGGTATTACTCAGAGATCACGCCACGTGACAAGGATGAATATGGAGCTCCCCTTTCATACCCATCCTTACTCATAAAAGAATAACAGGTCAACAGTCTATGGTAATTTATTATATGAAAAAAATGATTCAAAATGATTAGAAACATGGAAACCATGGGTTGCCTCTCATGCAGCGCTTTTGTTTAACGTCGTTGACTCTACATGTACCCCCCAATTTATCCAATTCCAACTTTCAACATTTTTAGGACCCCATTTTTGTCCACTTCAACTTGATTCAGATTGATTTTTTTATAATTTGATTCATGTGAAATCCCATGGTCAATAATGAGTGTATAAGTTCAAGGAAATTTGGTAATGGTTGATTCAGTTGAATTTATAGTCTTTCCTAAGACATCAATGACCATTCCAACATTATTTGTTTCTTGAGAAGAATGAACTACAAATACAAGGTCTTTCTTATCTCCTATAGTGGGATTCTTGATTTCGGAATAAAGTAAAATAATTTTGTGCTCGGGTTTATTGAAATTTCCTAAAAGAGATTGACAAATTAAATCAAAATCAGTTTCTTCTCCAAAACATTTAGAAAGAATTGGTTCATTTCTAAAATAAGATTCATCCTGAAAATTGTCCAGTTGAATATGAGAAGTGTGTATGGGAACACTCTTTGTTATATCTCCCAATGGTTCAATGATCGGTGATTCTAAAAAAAATTTATTGGAGCAATATTCTGAACACTCAATCCATGAAGACAAATTTTCCCCTTGTGAATCCAAAAAATTAATTTCCTCTTGATTTAAATACCCTTCAACATTTCCTTGATCTTGTTCAGTTACCCCATATCCAAAGGTTAGTTCTTTTTTCAATTCCTGAGAGGTTTTTAGGATAAAAGATTCATCTATCAAAGATGAGGAAAGAACATCTTGAGTGGGAATGAGTTCCTTAAAATTCTTAAAGCTTTGTAATTCTAATCTGAAAGATGAAACTTCTGAATTCATTTTATCCATTTGTTCACACAATTGTTCAACAATTTTTTCATGATTAGGGTTGATATATGTTTGTACATCATGGACTTCCTCATTATTTATCTTTTCAATCATTCTTGATAGGTATGGAAATTGATCTTTTAAACCTTCAGTATCCCATTGATTGTTCATGTTATCGGGTGTGGGGTAATCATTCAAGTGTTTATCAAAGTAATTTTCTATCTGAAGGGATTCCCATTGTTGATTTTCTATTTGATTCCAGCCCGAGTTTATGAAAGGAAATTGTTGATGATACTCTGTTGGAGTTGAATGAAATTTGGATTTGGATTTTTTTTTTGGACACACGAAAATAGAAAAGGGAAAAGAAAAGAGAAATATAGGTGAGAAAAGAGAAGTTAGGTGAGAATAGAAGGTGGGTGTTTAAGAAAACTTACTTGGGTCCCCAGAAACGGCGCAAAAATTTGGTTGCGCCCAAATTTACCCTACAGGTATAAGCGGTCGTAGATGTACAAATAGGGGTCGAATCCACAGGGACCTAAGAAGTAACCTTTATAAACACATGTTTTATGGAGGTTGGGCTGTGAAGTTTCTAACATGGGTTTAAATTGATTGGATAACTAATTAATTAATTTAAATAAAAATTAAAAAAACAAATTTACTTGATCTAAAACAATTAATTAATATGGTTTGATCCTAGGTTGTTTCTTTTGGTGGAATAGATGCATTTCTTTTCTTAAAAATTTCATGTCATTAATTGAAGATGTATCCAAACAGCGAGATAATTCTCCCAAATCATTCACCAATTTAATCCCTACACAATTCCAAGGCCAATCACCAATTCAATTTGAGGATCACTTTACTGAGCACTCAAAGTAAATAGATCATACTAGAACTCAAAATGGGTCATCGTTAAACTTGGAAAAGATAAAGAAAAACATAACTCATCGAATGGAAATCTTAAAATAACAAACAGATTTAAAAATTAAAGTACATGAAATAAAATCCAATCCATCGCATGAAACTCTCTAGGACCATACCATAAATATTTATCCCTCCATAGATGCTATTATATAAATGGAAGCGAGAAGTCGACTTAAAGAAGTGGAATTGAAGAAGAAAAACATTAATAAAAATGAACACTCCACCGTTGTGTGAGAAATTCACAAGTGTTGGTGTGAATAATTTCACACCTTGATTCAATGGTATCAACGTGTGAAGAAAAGGAAAATAAAAAATGAAGAAGAATAAATTTTATTAAAATATTGAACGTGAATGAAAAACTTACATTAGAGAAATTGACGATGCCATTACAAAACAAAAGCGGGAAATTACAATTGAAAGAAAAAACATGGATTCAAAGAAAAATGTTAGATGATAATTCCCTTCACCAACATCTCCTTATTTAGGAATATTAAGAGCCTTAGGTCCACCCCCCACAATCAATTCACCCCCCCAACAATTAATAGAGTCAAAACGAGGGTGAATAATCAAAAGGAAATTGACGTTTCGAAGTTGACCCGAAAAACTATCCAGATTCGTTCACCATTTTGACATTCGAATATTTAATTGATGGAGGCCGAATCTTGAGGGGTAGTAGAATACAAATATATTCTTACATGTGTACTCTATCTGATGTAAAAAGGTCAGGACATTTTTCTCATCCTTTGGGAAGTTATGGTTTAAATGGTGGGACGATGTTTTGTGCATTAATGTCGGGTCCACCATTTAAATCTCAACTTCAGATCCCTTTATCATCATGAAAACGTCAGAATTATCTTCGGAAACAGTTGAATAAAATTATCCACATATTTTTATCTTTCTACTGTTTAAATTTTAGCTTCATTGGGCTTGTTTTGTGAGTCCCACATTTGTTTGATGGGCCTTAGGCCCATTATGCTTTCTCCAGCAAATTTATGCATTCGGGCGCAAAATTCTCTATCTTCCCTTGGGATTCATACATCGGACCTAAAAGATAAAATGTTCCAAACAACCTGAAAAATCATATCCCAAAATTTCAAATTCATAAAATTAATATAATTTTCTACACAAACAAATGAATGATTGGGCCCAAATTTGTATTTTAAACAAGAATTGCATTTTAGATGAGAAATGAAGTTATATTTATGTAATGCACTAAAAACAATGTTTAAGGACTTTGGAACAATTAATTTTAAGATATTAACAATGAATATTAGCCACTTTCAGTGAGTAATCAGTCATTGTTGATCATCTTACCATGTCATCACATTTTCTTTCTATAAAAAAATATTTACCATTTGAACATCCAGAAAGACTTTATATTAATGAAGTTGTAAGACTCCATGGTGTACCACTATCGATTATTTCTGATCGCGATTCCCATTTTAAATCAAGATTCTGGAAAAGTATTAATAAGGCCTTGGATACTGAACTTCGTTTAAGAATTTCCTACTACCCTCAAACTGATGGACAATCAGAACGGACTATTAAAACTTTAGAAGAAATGTTGAGGTCTTTCTCACTTGACTTTCAAGGTATGTGGGGTCAATATATACCTCTGGTAGAATTTTCTTATAACAATATCTTCCATTCAAGTATTTAGATGGCACCATATGAAGCATTATATGGAAAGAGATTTCGCACACCAACTTGTTGGGATGATGTTGGTGAAAGAAAACTCTTTGGCCCAGAACTTGTTCAGGAAACAATGGAAAAGGTGAAGGTTATCCAAACTCACATCCAAGCAGCCCAAAGTAGGAAAAAGAGTGATGCCGATAACCGAAGAAAGGATTTGTAATTTCAAGTAGGAGAGAATATTTTCTTGAAGGTATCTCCATGGAAGGGTGTTATACATTTCGGTAAGAAGGGTAAATTGAGTCCTAGGTACATTGAATCTTTCAAAATTCTAGAATGAATTAGAGTTGTAGCTTATTTTTTGGAAATTCCTCCAAGTATCTCCAAAGTTCATGATGTGTTCCATGTATCACTATTGATAAAATACATGCCTGGACCAATGCATGTACTCACCTATGAAAAATTAGAACTGGAACCTAATATGTCTTATTATGAGAGCCTATCAGAATTCTTGATACCTGATAAAAAGTATTGAGAAACTGGATGACTCATTTGGAGAAAGTTCTTTGAAAAAAATCACAATATGGAAGAGGTAACTTCGGAACCCAAGGAACTTTTGATGAAGAACCACCCAAATCATTGTATGCAGTAATATTCTAGAAATTTTGAGGATGAAATTATTTTAAGGGGGGTAGAATGAAACACCCCAATATTCCATGGTACTTTTCCCTTTGAATAATGCAGTAGCTTGCGGTGTACACAACATGGAGTTTTAGCACACCACGACCAATCGAACAGGCCATTATGAATATTAATACCCACGTTTTGAAATTTTATAAATTTTATTTTTTCAATATGGAACTCATTTTTGAATTTGGAATATTGAAATTATCTTGGGGAAAATTATTGGTATTTTTCTAAAAACTTTCGATTTTTGATGAATAGTAACTTTTGACTTTTATTTACCACGGTTAAAAGTTAATACGGTAATTAAGGGTAAAAATGATATCATAATTACCCTAATACAAGTCTTAATTATATTTTATAAGTGTAATTCTACCAAAAACAACATTAGGAATAAAATATGATCCCATTTGATCCACTTGAATTAGATTAGGACATTTATTATTATTTTATTTAAAGAAAAGTTAACAGAGTTAAATTAAAAGTTTAATAACTGAACCATTTTTAATATAAGGTTATACATAATATAAATTAGACTATAAATATTAATTATAAAGATAAATATATTTCCTACATGATGGTATATTATTTATAATTTTTATACATTATATAATTTAATTTATTTATGACACAATGATGATGCAGTAATTACCTTAATAATAAAATATTAAAATAATTGATATTATAAATATCCAAATAAATGTAAATTGATACTTCTGATGAATTAAACTAATTTTTTAGCTTAACATGACATTTTAGGGTTGATTAAATAAATTTTATTCAAAGTGATAAAGTTTTTATGGATTTCAAAAAAATCAAATACTAAAAGTGTCAAAATTGACATAATTGAGTTTCTTAAACAAATACTATATTATTAATTGATAAAATATTCCTAAAAATATAACGTTTACACAATGGAAATATATAAGGTTAAATATATAAATAATGAACCACTTTTGGTTCTCTTGGAAGTTTATTGTAGGTTTATTAACCATATAATATAAAAATACAAAGAAACATGGTAAATGTCAAACAATTTAACAAAGAGTTAAATCTAAACGATAAGGTTAATTTGGTGATTTAAACCTGTATAAAACCTATTGGTTGAGAGTTTTGATACCCCTACCCACCTTATCTTCTAAATAAATTATTTTGGAGCCATTAGAAACTGAAGATGATTTTATTATAAAATAATATTTCAAGCTTTTCCTAAAGTGACCCTCACCACTCTTATAAAAAGGTACTTAACCTTCTCTTAATTTCACACCTACAAAGCTATTTGTCTCATAAAAACCTGGCCCATATATCCTCCCAACTTCCCTCACATCAATATAGAGTCCTTACTTTGATCAAAAATCCAACCTAATGTGCCCTTTTGATCAACTCCAGAGGAAACACCTAAAAAGAGGTAACAATTTCACCACCCTCTTTCAAATTCTTTTCTTCTTCCACTTCCTCTTTATTTGTTATTTTCATACCAAAATAATAAATAAAGTACCTTATACATAATATTATATTATTATAAATATGGTACAACCATATTTGTTATTCTATCCATCCTATAAATGACAAAGTCACCATACATGTGTATGTACGGCTTATCGTCTCCACGTCGTGGTGTAGTTTGTTATTCAAACACTTCATTATTTGTATGGGTATAATAATAAGTATAACTAATGTAAATAATAAATATAAAATGTTAATTATTCTTTATATATGATATAACATCCAATTACATACAATTTCACCATCAATATAATGATATTGTATCTCGTGTGTACTTACAGATTACTGTCTCCACGAACGCGATCAGATTCATTCCCCATCGTAATAATTAAAGAATAATTTTCATTTTATGATTAAAAATAATGTTTAAAAACATAATATCATTCTGGATATGATATAAATACATCATATCCATAACAAACATGGATTACATAACCAAGCATATAAAGGAAAACGAGTTAGTTCTGAAATATTATTAACAAAGAAATATTAGAAGATCATATATGATATCATATTTATATATATGATTCTTGTAAAATTGAATAACAATAATTTAACTATTATATAGGAGGTTAACGTACCCTTGAACAATTAAAAGTACAAGGTAAGGGTTAATTTTACAATCTCTTTACTTATCTGAGGTTGTTAATATGTAAGTATCTACTGGGACCTTTTTATCATCCACATCTCTGTTTTCTTAAAAATGTAATTCAAATAATTTTAACTATTTACTATACTATAGGTTAAAGTCATTTATACCCTTATTTTACCATATATTATTTATAAGGAATCTTTCTGTTGTTTTCCAAACAAGGTACTTTATGACCTTTTCAAAAAAATTAAGGTAAGAATGTCTTTTTTTAACTTATATGGAAGGTGCGGCTATTTTTAAATGTTATAACATTGTCGAAGCTTCCCATAAAATCTTATAAATATATTTTAAAAATAAATTATTTCTTTTATAATTATATGACTTTTAAATGATTTCAAAATAGAAAGAGATGTTTCTCTAAAAAAAATTGATTTCATCTATGTCAACATCCTTTGATGGATTTAAAGCTTGTTTGAATTTGATTTATTATGAAAAAATATTACATATTATATTGATGGTTTTTTGATACTTGTTATTATCGATGTGTTATTTTTACACCATTCATGGTTTATGGATAAAGTATTGTCATTGCGTATGCTATTTTTAATATGAATGTTTATGTCATGTTTAAACCTTTTCATATGAGGAATGCATTGGACATAGTATGTGATGGGTGGAGGCCATTATAGCTCCTCGATGAATCGTTAGGTCTCATGAGACAAACTAGTGTCTTGGCACAAGGCCTTGAAAAAATTTTATTTGTAGTCTTGGCACAAGGCCTTGACTATGTGGTTATGAAGTCTGGCATTATGCATTCCATCATTTTAAAACTGGATATTGATATTACATGTGATTATTCGACTAGTAGAATATCCATGTGAATAAGTAAATGAAATTATTTGATTTATCATTACCATATTATTCTGAAGTTTAAGGTTAAAAGTCTTTTGTTTTATTCTTATACATTTCCTTAAATGTTTATACTTATTTATGATATTTTATACTATATTGTTATCCTTACTGAGCATCTGAGCTCACCCCTTTCTATGTTTTATTTTTCCTAGGATGAAATGAAGTATTTTATGACTGACCTACATTAATATCCTAGGGATATTAATGTGTTAAATGGAGAAAACTTTGATGTTTGTTTCATTTTTTATTTTAATTTAAAACTTATTAATGTATCAAGTACTTCCAAGGCTACTAAACTGATCGGTCTTTCAGGACATGAATCCTTGTATCATGTCAATGTTATGTAATAATGTACCTAATCATTGTAAATAGGTTTGGAGAGTTACCAAAAGTTTGAAATAAGAATAACATCAAATGTTATTACACATACTTATTTCCATTCAGAAGTTGAGTTGAGATATGTTAATGAATCATTTGAGCATCCTAAATGGGTTCAAGTTATGAATTAAGAGTTGGATCATATAGAGAAGAATAAAACTTAGGAAATAATACCTAAACCAAATGGAAAAAAGGTTATAGGTACAAAGTGGTTGTTCTAGAACAAGTTGGTAAAGAAAAAAACAAGGTTGGATTGCAATGGTTACTCACATATTGAAGACATTGATTTAGATGATAATTTTTCTCTAGTTTCAAGGTTAGTAAAAATTGATATATTTATTACTATTTTTTTATAATAAAGTTATAAAATATTTCATATGGATTTTACGTCAACATTTTTTAATGGATAACTATATGAATAAGTTTATTTTGAATAACCGTGGGGTTTTTTGTTGCGACCAAGTTTGATGGAAGTTGTTTTTGGATACTAAAAGAATAATTTGTTGATTTTTTGTATTTTTCTCATTATGATAATTCAACTCAAATTGTATGTTTTGGTGATAAGATGATAAGAATGAAAGGGGCACTATAATTATTAGATTGAAAGATATTTTGATATGAAATTTCATTTGTTTCAATTTTCTATTATGAAGAATGTTTGTGGAAGAAGTTTTGTTTTGGACTGAAATAGTTTTCGGAATAAATGTTTCAATTAGAATGAGGAAATATATCCGAGTATGAATGTCTCCATAAAAAATATGATGATTCTTTTTTTGGTTAACTATCAAATGTCATAAGTTTTAATAGAAACTGTTGATAGATAATCTATGAAATAATGGGAAGAATATGTGTTTATTACCATAATTCAAATGATGTTATGTTGATCCATATGTTCTCAATGTCATAAAAAATTCACGATAAAAGCAGGATCTTATAAAATAAGAAAGTTAATGGATTTTAAAATATTTATGAGGTGTTGATTTACACTGATCCATTGGACTATCTAATCAATCAGATTTTCCGATTCAATAAATGAAACAATTCATAGATCGTTCATCAGTTGAAAAGTCAGAAATAAAGAAGTCGTTGTTGACACCAATACATTGGATGTGGTGTACCACTGTTTCATCAAACGCCTCATTCTAGTGATCCATCAGAGGAATTTTGGGACTGATATATTGATTCATATTTCTATTCATATATTTTGGTGACTATTGATGGAAAATTGGACTAGAGACTGATCAACTGGATGTTTTTCAACAATGTATTTCACAATTTTCATCATGTTTCTTTCTTTTGTTTAAATTAGGACCAGAAAAAAAAAGAATAAAGGTGATTTTTATTTTTTAAAGGGGTTCAAGAATCATCTAAAAGGAAGTGGTACTAATTCAGTGAACAAGAGTTGATATTAATACATTAGAAATAGGTGGTGGTTGATCTATAAATGTGTTTTGTAAGAGGTAGCGAGTGGTTATATAACACCTTGGGTTTATGAAATTTTTATAAATGGATAATGTTATAATTTATGTTTTAGCACTTTAACATGCTCTGTTATTTTCTACTGAGAAAAACATGTCTCTTTAAAAATTTATATGGAAGTCATGAGTTCACCAACCAAAATTGTTTCACTCCATACCGAATTACTAGAGCGCATAATTGTTTAGTCATGTACAGAAGACTATGAACCTTTTGAAAACAAATGCATGGTGTGAAAACGACATCATAAATAGTCCCTTATCTCAAGTATCCCTTGTTTTTACAAATGAGAGATATACATTTATCACAGTATTGAAAATTATCAATTTGAATAGTTTAGGCAGAGGGGGAAATACTATGAGGGACTTTTATTATGTTTCACCCTATTTAAGAAATATCAATCTTTGAGAAAGTTTCAAGAAGATTCTTTGGAGGGCTACCATCGAGTAGACAATATGAAGCAAATCCTATTTTTTATATTCATGGGATTCTCCATGATATATAAATTTTCAAACATGATATAGTTCGAGGGATTTATAGAGATCTAGTCCACTCTCAAATATTTTATCTCCACACTGAAAAAACATTCCTTTAGAAACTTGAATACTTTATGCATAGGGATGATCCTAGTTGCTCTTAGTGCCCTCGGTGTATTAGGGTCAAATAAGTAAAGGGACTGGAAACTAATCTAAGGATCCATTTTGGTGTTTTTGGTAGATTTTTCATGTTGTCCGACTTTGTGAGGGGATGTTGGAAGTAATGTGTGTCTGGTTTTGCAGGTTTTTGTGTACGAGAGTTTTAGAATTTCAAGGACACAATTAATTTTATGGGAATAATGTGACACCCCAAGATTATTTCTTATGTATTAACATTATTGTATGTTTTTATTTTATTTAATTTCTATACCGACCAAAACAGTACTTTCAAATAAACACAAGACTTTCTTTATTCAATGAACACTAAAATGGTTACATTACATCAAGGCTAAGAGAATACAAATAACCAAAAAACCCTACTATGAGACCTATTATAATTAAAGGGAGACCAACTGATATAAAAAATAACCCAAGAAAATATTAGGGGTCCTTCAGATCTATCACAATTAAAAGTAGTATAGCTAGAGCCACCGCAAACCGTACTGACCATCAGAGGAACGACGAGCACCATTTTCACCAAGTTGTCTAGAAATTGAATCACCCTAAACATGTATTTATAAGTTTCCTTCTTACCATTGGATATATATATGATCGTAATATTATTTTTAGGGTGATTGGGGTTTTAAATAAGGTGATTGTTGAGTCTCTAACGGCCATAAGACCACATAGCTGTTTGGTTTTCTAGTGGTTTAAAGTACCTATATATAATGAGTTTTCCAACTGTTTAAATTGTGCATTTAAGTTACAACTTTAAACATATTTTTAATAAAATATTTTTATATATCCTTCAAGGATAATGGGTTTGAATCATACCAAGATAAGCACGCATTTGATACTGCTTGGTTTGGGTACAAAGAAACATGTTTTTTAGTTTCAGATTGTACTTTGGGAAAATGAAATTAATAACTATAGTTGTATTTAATATTTTAGCTATACATAGTGAGTTAAGTATTTAAATATTTCAAATTTCGTGAAAATATTCAATGAATGTTTTCATCCTTGTTGTATAAAACAAGTTCTTAACAAAAATATGTTTTGGATATTAAATATAATATAATATTTTCTCTATGATTTACTAAACATGTATTTATGAATTTATGTTTTAAAACATTAGTGTTTATAAAATAAGAAAAATATTGGTTTTAGGACCTTTTTTAGTCATAATAGAGAATACATATTCATTTTTTGAAGGCACCTATATATGTATATTAAAACTTATGTTTATGTTTTACAAAAATGAACTTTACTTTGAAAAAAAATTGGGGAGCACCCCACAAAGCTGAGGGCCACCTTTTAGGAAGCCACTCAAGGCCTTAGTAGGCCATCTCACCCATAAACCTTGGAAAATAAACCAGGGCAGTGTGCAAGTATGGTTTGTTCTAAGTCGTGTACACATGGGTCATAGTAATCCTCAAATGCACATAAATGTGCGAGTGTAAGGGAACTAGAGCATGCCACCATGCGGGGCGGCACGACGGCAAGGGTGGGCACAGAGCGCGCCGACAGAACCTAGTATAGGGAGTTATTTGGAGGGGTGAGGGATTAACCTAATCTATGTATGGGAGTCCCGTTCTTATAAGGGAGTCATGGAACTCCCATCATTTCGATGTGGGAAGGAATTTTTCAGCTAGAATCGAACTTGGGCCGTAAGATCTCATCGCACGGAACTCGGACCATCCGATCAGTCTGTCCATCATACCCCCACAGCTGAGATTTTCCCTCCATGTTTTTATTATTCATTTGATCTATCTGGATCTAATCATGGTCGTTCATATCTTTTTGAAAACACTATGTCGCCCATAGTCATCTAATTTGATCCACATCAGAGCTCAACCATTCATCCCTTTTAAAATCTTCAAACGCACCTTATTCGTTGGATGAGGGCACAATATAATCCTGACCGTACATTTCTTTACCAGTTTCTCTTTCTCCATGTCATCTTCTTCCTCCCGTAAGCACCACACTAGTGGCCTTATTCCACTTTATTTTCATTTTTTTCCCAAACTCGTGACTACATGGCCCTTCCTTTCATTCATTTTCCACAAAACTAATAGGGTCATCCTTATTTTTAATTGAGGATGCCTCAGTATTTCATGTTAGTGTCTTTAAAAATATATTATATATAATTTATATATACAACACATCTTTCACTCAAACCCTATGGGTTCTCCACTCTCTAGTGTCCCCATCGAGCTTCCCCTGATCTATCTTTCTCCTTTAAACCAAGTAAGGGACTTAAATTTGTCTTGCATTGTTATGTTAAAAATATATACATATATATATATGTGTATATATGTATGTATACTCATATATATATATAGTCATATAGATTACATAACTCACATATTCGAACCAGTTTTAAGTCTTTTAACATTGATTTTCAATGTATAATTGATGTTTTTAAAAAACATGTCGTAAGTAAGGGTTATAATAGGTTCTTTTTCTAAAACCTATACATATATACAAATACAGTGAGTATAAATAAAGTTTCCTATATTCAATATGTAACAAATCATATTTTTTTATAATTCTTTCTAATACTATGTACTTTTTCTTATACATGGTATGTATTCAAGGTTGTTTTGTTTAATTGGAATATATATATATATGTATATATATGGTTATATGTATATATATACAGTTATATATATAGGTTTATATGTATATATATATACATTTATGTTTTAATATTAAATTGATTTAGTTTTCAAAAAACTATCTTTTGGATTTAATTTTGTTTGTGAGATGTACAACGTTCACAATGATTTATTAAACCTTGTGTTGGTTGAGAAAAAATTCGTGTATACACTTTGTGTTTATATAGTTCATATAATTTTTAACCCACATTTATACAAGAACAATAGTCACTCTAGTGTATGCCCTCCTATTATATATAGAATAATTAAATAGTATTTTATACATAAATATGGTAAGCACATGTAGAGAAATACGTTTAAATGTATTTTTATGCATGCATCGCATGAAGTAATTATTTTTTCAGAGCACTTGAATCTACCGCAATAAAAGTTTTTAGTCATTGAGCTTTTTTTGTTAAATGTGACCTTTCATTAGCATGTGTTTTAAATATAAATTACAATTGTCTTAATTTTATAATTATGCATTTTGGAATATAAAATGTTTACCTTCATAAAAAGGATTTTATAATTTTATGAGTTATCATTTTATATGACAAACCTGTATTTTGTGTTCCTTTGTTATTGTCACATGTTCTATTCTCTTCCTAATGTACTTTTCATTTATTACCAAATACATACAGTTGTTTTTATTGTTATTGACACTTATATTCACGGCATGCTATGTATATGTAAATCCTAAAGAATTTAATCAAACTTTTATGGCTTTATATGGAGTTAAGAACAAAGTTATTCAAAGTGGTATGGGACACTTTGAATAATATAAAATGAGAATCCAAGTAATATGTGACACTTGGAATGATAAGTAATGAGTAATTTAATAAATCAAATTGATTTAGGGCAATTTTATTTAAATAAATTAGGAATGCATTAAACTTAGTATGTGGCGGGTGGGACTCTCTATAGCCCCTCTATGCATGGTGGGTCTCATGGAACAAACTAAGGTCTTGGCACAAGTCCTTAAAAAATTTATTATTTATGGTCTTGGCATGAGGCCTTAACATAGAGTTTATGGTATTGGCATGAGTCCTTGACATAGTCTGGTATATTCACTTACCTCATTATGACTGAAAAATTTAATTAACCAAGTGAATATTCTACTAGTAGAATATTCTTGGTTAAATAGCTAGTAATTATGAGAATTGGAAGAAGTAAATGCTTATTGAAAACATGTATTCAGCACTCAGAAATTTATTTTCTAATTTATGGATTATAGTTAGTAAAAACTGAAATTGAAGTTATTATTTTATGCGCATCTCTAATCTTGTTTTACTCTCAATTGTAAATTTATTGCTTACACTCTTTCATGTCGCACTTATTAAAGTTATAATGACTCTTACTTTATATGTTGTAAACCCTACATTTTGTATGAGCATGATTATGTTTGGAATAGGTTTCATTGTAACCTTGTTAGTATTCCTTGAAATTTTCACTTATAATTCTTTGCAAAATGTTATGTTATGATTCATATATTGCATCATTACTTAGAAAAACTTTTTATGATTAATTATAAAGGAATTTTTTTAAGAGGTTTTCCTTGAAACATTATTTTATTTTTAAAACCCCTTACTGGGCATTCGTATGCTCACCCTATGTTTTAACTTATATTTTATAGGTTTATTATATTTGAGTTACATTGTTTGGTGGCAGCCTTGTGGAGACTATTTCTCTTTCAGTTTTTGAATATTGGTAATAGATGTATCTAATTCTCCAGAACCTAAACTAAAAAGATCCTCTTTAGTGGAACACGATGTATTGTAATCATATGTATTCTTATAAAAAAATTACACACCATGTTTTAGTGAAACCACACTGGCTTCAGGGAAGTCCGAGGTCGAGGCATGACAGTTTGTATCAGTGGATTGGTTTAGAAAACCTAGGAAAATTAGAACAATACTAAAAAGTTGTTTATGTCTCACTAAGTAGAAGTTTTATTAAAATTTTCATATGGAATAAAAATTTAGCCTTATGTCTCTCCCAATGAAAATATTGGAAACTATAGAGGAAAAGTCATGTTTAAGGGTTACGAGATATTTCAAAACCTTAGGTTGTCTTTTAAACACCTTTATCGTGTATCCAATTCTCCTCGTGTGCTTTAACTTCACCGAGGGTCTTAATTTGATTACTTTCTGATGATGTATTCCCAACATCACTTTTATGCACGTAAGGAAGAGTATTATGAAGGTATATTTTGATACTTCACCTTGGCCAACAATTTTCAACCACTAATGAACTTCCCAGAAGCATCACAAGAGGGTGACCTCCGGGCAGAATACCATTGTCAAATCGTAACCTATAATCTTTAAGGTCAGGTCATAGACTTAGAAGTTCTCAGGTATGAATCTAACTATTTTCATTATAAACAAAAAGATCAGGTAGACATCACTCAACTTCATACCATTCATGATTTCTTTTGATGGAACTTTAGATGTCCACATCTGATTGATCTGGACTGCCCATGTTGCATCTGGACCAAGGAGATTGAGGTGTTTGGAATCACCTCAGGGATTAATTTAACTAATAATTGAGGAAATCTCCAACACCAGTGAAACCAATGAAGGGTCATCATGGAGGATCTCAGGAAATTCATACATGTGTTTTTTGAGAGGGAGCAAGTTGTTATGTAAAACCTTGGGTTTATGAACATTGTATAATTGGATAATTTAATACTTTATGCTTTAGCACTTTAACATGCATTGTTATGTCCTATTGAGTAAAACATGTCTCTTGAAAATTTTCATATGGAAGACATGAGTTCACCAACCAACATTTTATCTCTCTATACCGAATTACTAGAACGCATAATTGTTGAGCCATATATAGAAGACTATGAACCTTTTATAATCCAACACCTAGCGTGAAAATGACTTTATAAAGTTTCCCTCAGCTCAAATATCCTCCTTTCTTACAAAAGAGATATATAAATTTCTAAAAGTATTGAAAATATTCAATTTTTAGAGTTTATGCAAAGGGGAAAATACTATGCAAGACTTTTCTTATGTTTCACCCTATCTGTGAACTTTCATGCTTTGAGAAAGTCTCAAGAAGTTTCTTTGGAGGGCGACCATCGAGCTGACTATATAAACCAAATCCAAAGTTTTTCTATGTAATTTATTCTCCATGAAATCAAAAAATTTAAACATGATATAGTTTGAGGGATTTATAGAGATCTACTCCACTCTCAAATCTCAGATCTCCACACTACAAAAGCCTTCCTTTGGAAACCCGAATACTTTATGCATAAGGATAATCCTAGCTGCTCTCATTTCTCTCAGTGTATTTGGGTCAAAGAAGTCGAGTGAATGGAAACCAATCTAGGAAACCACTTGGGGGTTTTCGGCAGATTGTTCACGTTGTCTAACTTTGTGAGGGGATGTTGGAAGTAATGTGTGTCTATTTTTTATGGTTTTTTTGTATGAGAGTTTTAGAATTGCGATGAAACAATTATTTGTAGGGGAAATAATGTGACTCTTGGAGCTTATTTCTTATGTAATAAAAATATCTTATGGTTTTATTTCATTTAATTTCTATACTAACCAAAACAGTACTTGCAAATAAACACAAGACTTTCTTTATTCAATGAACACTGAAATGGTTACATTGCTTCAAGTACAAGAGAATCCAACTAAACAAAAATGCCTACTTTAAGACCTATTATAATTATAGGTAGACCATATAATACAACAAAGAACCCATGAAAATAGTAGGGTTCCTTCAGATCTATCACAATGAACATCAGTATAGCAAGAGCCATCACAACCGTACAGAGCATCAAAGGAACGATGAGAACCATTTTCACCAAGTTGTCTAGAATTTGAATCACCCTAAACATGTATTTATAAGGGTTTTTTTACCATTTGAGACATATATTATCTTTATATTCCTTTTAGGGTGATTGGAGTTTAAAATAAGGTGACCGTTGAGTCTCTAATGTCCATAAGACCACATAGCCATTGGATTTTTTAGTGGTTTAAATTACTTAGGTATAATGAGTTTTCCAAGTGTTTAAAGTGTGCATTTATGTTACAACTTTAAACATATTTTTAATATACTCTTTTTATATATCTTAGAATGATAATGGGTTTGAATCATACCAAGAGAAACGCACATTTGATACTACTTGGTTTGGGTACAAAGAAACATGTTTTTGAGTTTAAGATTTTACTTTGGGCAAATAAAATTAATAACTATGGTTGTACTTAATATTTTAGCTATACATAGTGAGTTAAGTATTTAAATATTTTAAAATTATTGAAAAGGATTTATGAATATATTCATCCTTGATGTATAAAACAAGATCATAACTAAAAAAAATTTGGATATTAAATATAGTATAAATTTTCACTATGATGTACTAAAATTTGATTTATCACTTTATGTTTTAAAACTTTAGTTTTTATAAAATAATAAAAAATATTGGTTTTATGACCTTTTTTAGTCATAATAGATAATACATATTTATTTTTTGAAGACACCTATATATGTACTTGAAAACTTCTGTTAATGTTTAAAAAAATGAACTTTACTTTGCAAAAACATTGGTGAGCACCCCACCTTGCTGAGGGCCACCATGTAGGAAGCCACTCAAGGACTTGGTAGGCCATCTCACCCAGAACCTCTGGAAAATGGCCTAGGTCAGTATACACTCATGGTGCGTGCTATGTCACACGCACAGGGGTAATAGTAAGCCATAAGCGTTCACATGCGTTCGAGTGAAAGGGAACCAAAGCGCGCCACCTTGTGGGGCGGCACGATAGCAGTGGTGGGCGCGGAGTGTGCCTGCAGAACCCAGTACGGGGAAATACCAGGAGGGGGTAGTAATCTATGTTAAGTCCAAGAGTCCCAGGCTTATAAGGGAGCCGCAGAACTCCCTTCGTTTCGATGTGTGATGGAATTTTTCAGCTGGAATCAGATCTAGGCCGTCAGATCTCTCTGCGCGGAACTCGGACCATCCGATCAGTCTATCCATATAACCCCCACGACCGTGATTTTCCCTCTGTTTTTTATCATCCATCTAATCCATCGGGATCTAATCACATCCATTCAAAAAAACTTTAAAGGCCACATTTCTAGTAGTCATCTAATCTGATCCACATCAAATCTCAACCGTTCAACCCTTTTGAAATCCACAGATGCACTTCAGCCATTGGATCAGGGTGCGATCTAATCCTGGCCATACATTTCCTTACTGGGTTTTCTTTCTCTGCATCGTCTTCTTCCTTCCGTATGTGTCTCACTAGTGTCCTTATTCTGCTTTCTTTTCATTTATTTCCACACCCGTGACTACATGGCCCCTCCTTTCACTCATTTTCCACAAGACCGACATAGTGGGATTTATTTTAAAACAAGGATTCCTCGTTATTCCATGAGAGTGTCTTTAAAAATATATTATATATAATTTATATATACAACACAACCCATACTCCAACCCTACGGGTTCTCCACTCTCCAACGCCCCCATCAAGATTCCTCAGATCTCTCCTTTGTCTTCAAACCAAGTAAGGTACTTAAATTTGTCTTTCTTTGTTATGTTGAAAATAGATATATATATATGTATGTATGTATGTATACTCATATATATATATATATAGTCATATAGTTTTCATAACTCACCAATTCGAACCAGTTTTAAGTCTTTTAACATTGAACGTCAATTTATAATTGTTGTTTTTGAAAAACATGTGGTAATTAACAGTTATAACAGGTTAATTTTCTAAAACCTATACATATATACAAATATAGTGAGTATATATATAGCTAATTATATTCAATATGTAATGAACCATATTTTTTATAAGTCTTTATAATGCTGCGAAAATACTTTTTCTTATACATGGTATGTATTCAAGGTTGTTTTGTTTAATTGAACTATATATATGTATATATATACGGTTATATGTATATATATATGGTTATATGTATATATATGTTGTTATTTATATATATATATACCATTAGGTTTTAATATTAAACTAATTTAGTTTTTATAAAAACCATCATTTGGATTTAATTATATTTTTGAGATGTACAACATTCAGAATGATTTATTAAACCTTGTGTTGATTGAGAAAATTTCATGTCTACACTTTGTGTTTATACAGTTCATATAATTTTTAACCCACATTTTTACAAGAACAATAGTTACCCCAGTGTATTCCCTCTAATTATTTCTAGAAAAATGAAATAGTCTTTTATACATAAACATGGTAAGCACTTGTAGAGAAATACGTTTAAATGTATGTTTATGCATGCTTCGCATGAAGTAATTCTTTTTCCAGAGCACTTAAATCTACCGCAATAAATGTTTCTAGTCATTGAGTGTTGTTTTTGTTAAATGTTCCCTTTCATTATCATGTGTTTTAAATATAAATTAAAATTGTGTTGATTTTATAATTATGCATTTTGTAATATAAAATGTTTACCTTCATAATATGGATTTTATAATTTTAAAGGTTATCATTTTATGTGGAAAACCTGTATTTTATGTGCCTTTGTTATTTTCACATGTTCTATTCCCTGCCTAACATAATTTTCATTTATTACCATATTCATATAGTTGTTTGTATTGTTATTTACACTTATATACATGGCACACTATGTATTTAAAAATTTTAAAGAATGTAATCAAACATTTTTGGCTTTTGATAGAGTTAAGAACTAAGTTATTCAATGTGGTATGGGACACATTGAATAATATAAAATGAGAATCCAAGTAATATTTGACACTTTGAATGATAAGTAATGAGTAATTTAATAAATCAATGTGATTTGAGTCACTTTAAATTAAAGAAATGAGGAATGCATTGGACTTAGTATGTGGCGGGGGGAAGCTATTGCCCCTCGATGCATCGGTAGGTCTCATGAAAAACACTATAGTCTTGGTACAAGGTCTTGACAAATTGATAATATATGGTCTTGTCACAATGCCTTGACATAGAGTTTATGGTTTTGGAACAAGGCCTTGACATAGTCCGGCATTTTCACTTCCCTCATTATGACTATGAAATTTAATTAACCAAGTGAATATTCGACTACTAGAATATTCTTGGTTAAAGTGCTAGTACTTATCTGATTCAGAAGAAGTAAATTCTTATGGAATAACATGTATTCAGCACTCGGAGATTTATTTTCAAATTTATGTCTTATAGTTAGTAATAACAGAAATTGAAGTTATTATTTTATGAGAAACTCTTATCATGTATTACTCTCAGTTGTAAATTTAGTACTTACAATCTTGCATGTCACACTTATTAAAGTTAGAATGACTCTTACTTTATATGCTACACAGCCTACATTTTGTATGAGCATGCCTATATTTGTAATTGGTTTCATTTTAACCTTGTTATTATTCCTTGAAATTTTCACTTATAATTCTTGCCAAAATGTTATGTTATGATTCATATATTACAGATTTCCATACAAAAACGTTTTATGATTAATTTTAAAGTAATTTTTTCAATAGGTTTTAATTGAAACATTATTTTATTTTTAAAACCCCTTACTAGGCATTCGTATGCTCACCCAACGTTTTAACTTAAATTTTACAGGTTTAGTATATTTGAGTTAAACTGTTTGGTGGAAGCATTGTGGAGACTATTTCTCTTTCGGTTTATTAAGATTTTTAATAGATGTATCTGATTCTCCATGAACAAAACCAAAAATATCCACATTAGTGGAACATGATATGTATTATTTATCTTTCTTCTTATAAAAAAAAATTACACACCATGTTTTAGTGAAACTGAACTTGCTCCAGGGTTATCCCGGGTCGGGGTGTGACAAAACACCATCAAAACTGAAAATAAAATCCCTTGTATAACCTATTTAAGAAATAGTAATAAGAAATAATGAAATAAATATAATATATAGGAACCTTAAATCATAAAACCTGAATATAGGGATTAGATTAAAAAAGAAATGGCCAGAGAACCCAAATATGGGTAAAATGGAATATAGGGTTTGAGGAAGGAATAATATAAAATAATATAAGAGGGATGACCATATTTATTATGACATTCAGATGACTAAACCATGATATGGTGAATGATAGACCTTATTATGGTGGTTCGTGGTCTATCTAGAACTGAGATCCATGGGATTGAAAATGTACACAAATCCCCCCCCCCTCCAATCCCTAAAAACATCAATCATTTACTTTATTAAAAATGGATTTAACACCGCTAGGTAATTGTGGAATCAACCATGTAATCATCTTCCTATCCATAGACTCGGTTCATAAACCACCACTACATAGATTCGTATAGCCTCACCATTTCCTTAAATCACCAATAAAAAAATGGAATAGTTTTAAATAAACCAAACCATAGACCACCATTCTTATTACCACACTCCCTATAGTGGAAAGGGAATTAAATATCCAACCAAAACTACAAAAACGGGCACCGCCATTCCATAATTTGAAAAAAATTCATAAGATTTTCTAAAATGGTCATAGTTTACCTCAAATTTATACTCCCAAAAAATCAAAAATCTACCATAGTCATAGATAGACCATGACTACCCCAAAATACAACATAGTTTAATGAGGCTGTAACCACATGTTAGTTCCAGTTAAAACCCCAAACATATCATTTTACATCAAAACCTCCCCTAATCTTTACTCCAACACCTCAAAAACAAATAGAACACAATTTAAAATATGTGAGAAAATATAGGGTACTAAATTTAACACCCTATAGAATATTCATAATCAATTTCTTTCATACTGTCATGTTTATAATTAGTATTTATTGAAAACTATTTTGATAACATTAAATGAATAATAAGAGTTATAGAAACTAGTTTTTTCTACTACATTAAACCTAATAAAAAATGATGGTTTTAATTGCCCTATTAGTAGATAATGTCACAAGAAATTATTTACCACACCACCTATATTCATACACCAAATAAAAAATAATAATTGATAATTAATAACATATATAATAACTTTTCATGTTAAATAAAAATTCATATGAAATAATTAATTTCTATATTTCCATATACATCCTACAGGAAATAAACTTCTTTAATGATTCCATGTGTGATAGGTGTGAAAAAAAAATTTCAGTATTTTTATATGAAACCCATGTGAAATTTAACTTCTTAGGTGTTTTAACATGAACCCCTATGTGAAATTTCCCAAAAACATTTTTTGGGGGGTATTTGACCCCAGAACCCATAACCCTTTTTTTAGGAGGTATTACCCCTATAACTTCAAAAACCTCATTATCAAGCTTAAACACTAAATATTAGAGCTCTGTGTACAAAATATACTATAAAATATAAAACTCCATGTGTAAATCAACTCAAACATAAAATTCTATTATTTTATTTTGTTCCAGTTTCTATCACTTATTGTTTTGATTATATTCATTAGATCAATTTTATGACATCAAAATATTCATTTAGAATGTGTTTCTAAAATATTTGATAAATCTTATGATAAATTATAATTTATTTTCTTAAAAAAATTAATAAAGGTAGTTTGTTTTATAATTTTTATTATAATATTTATCATCTACAAAATAATGTTTTAATTCTGAAGTATATATTAAAATGAATATTTTTTATATATTTTAAAATCATATAGAATCACTAATACATGACATATAATATTAAATAATATAGTAGAGATGATATGGGTAATATAAAATATTCACTCATACTTGGAAAATAATATTTTAAAGTATAGTTTAAACATATAATCAAAGAGACCATTTAAAAACATTTCTTAACAACTTTTACTATATTTGACCTTAATGTGAGTACCAAAAGTGAAAAAAAAATAAGGATGAAAATATTATCAATTCATTAATAATTCAATGGTTTTGTAGAGTCTTGAAAAAATCATTTTTTAAATTTTAAATATATTTTTTATCATTAATATTTTTATGTTTTTTATACAATGGATATAAATTTATCAATTTATATAATTTCATATTTAGTATCCAATTTTTGGTATTTTGTAAAATTAAAAAATTTAAATATTATTGTAAAAAAAATAATAGAATAAATTAACTAATTAACTCTACAATTATGTATCTCACAAATGATTATTTAACTGTTAAGTGTTTTAAATTGTGTTTTATTATGTTTTTGTAATTACCATACTTTTGATTCTCATGTTTTAATTTTATAAAAATATTTTTACTTTTCTTATTCATCTTTATGTAGTTGTGATCTTCTATGACATAGATTATCATGGCCTGTTAGTAAACTAAAAAAAATGGTTATATGGATGACAATGTTGAAGATATCATTGCCTTCTTAGAGACTTATGGAATATCATTAATCCATTTTTTTATTAATAATGTGTATAAGTAAAAATCATTTTGTCAAAAGAATATTATTGAATTTTTTCTCCAATTGGACTCCTATATACATTATGTATTATTTTTTAAAATTTCATATCATTATTTATTATCATTAATAGTATTATTAGGTTTGTTTTGAAAGACCTCATTAAACAATAAGAAAATTTTGAAGGAACTTAAATGCTTTTAATCACACAAGGTATGAATATGATTCTATAAAAATCATAACATCATGGAATAAAATTCATGTTAGTAAAGTGAACTACATTAAAATCAAGATTTTGATAATTTTTTTTAAATGGTTTATATAATATTATTTCTTTATAGAAAAAAAAATATCTCTCACTTAAAAAATTGAACCATATTGATTTTAGTGTCTTGTGATTTTGATTTCAGGGTAATAATGGGAATGTTTTCATTATAAAGTGATGATTTAATTGTTATAATGGATGTTGGGTCTATAAATTATTTATTTTTTGAGGTTTTATAATGTTTGTCATATTTAGATTAAAATTTAGATATTAAATATATTATAAAATTTTTATTAATGGATTTTTATTTATTTAGGTTTAAATTACCTCAGTATCAGGTTAATTTTTTGTTATATTTCTATATTGTTATTACTTATTCATTATAATTTGAGATAAAAATTAATTTTTAGTTTTAAAATGTTCAGGATTAATCATGGTGTACATTTTGATTAAAATTAATTATATTACAATTTATTCATGTTGTTAAATGTAGATGTCTTGCATAAAATATTATAAAATCATTCTTCATTTCTCATTAAACAAGTTTAATGGATTTTACTTCAATATCTAAGAGTGGGATTTAATTTAACAATAAAATATTTGATATTTTGGAATGATTACTATAGCTGAGATAGCTCTCCCAAAACATGAGGTATTTTTTCTAGAAAATAAATAATGTAGTCCAACACTAAAAATAATGATGAACCTATAACTTTATTACAAAAATATAATCTTACATAAAATCATATTTTTATTTTTATTTCTAGATAATCACTATTGTTATCAATGTTGAGAGGGAAACTTTATATGGAATGAATGCCTATAATGCATGGCCCAAAGTCCCAGAGGCCTGTGTGACTTTAATTTGTGGACCCATGTTCATACATAATAAAATAACCCCCCCCCCCTCCCACCCTTCACCTTCATGGAGAATGTATTCTCCATGTCCTGCTCAAATGTTACATTTGTGGATTTCCATTGTATCCCTATACAGAGGTGTACAGGGTTTGTAGCATAAAGTGTGATTGTCACTCAAAATATATTTACCCTAATATACAGTATGTAATCACTAGTGACCATAACTATACTATCTTGAAATAAATTGGTATAAAGTTTCTCCAGTACAGTGGACTGAAATAACAACTTTGGTTCTCTAAAGGATCAATGGCCTGAAGACCTAATATATGGTTCAAAAGCCAAAATATGGTGAATAGTACCACTACTGTCGTACTTAACTAGAGTTACAACATTTCTAAAATAAAATAGTAATTTGATCCCATCCAGATTTGATCCTGGGTTTCATTCATGATTATTGTGTGAATTTACCACTCTTGAATACTCAAAACACTAAAAAAGATTAGTATAGAAACTTCGTATTATCTTGTGATAATATTGAAATTCTATATTATCAATATATTAGTTTGGTGTTTACTCAATGTAAACCTCTCCCTCCTATTTCTTTAAAATGAATTTTAATGATTTATTTGTTGACTTTTCAATAGATTTCACTTCAAGAGTCACTGAAAATAACTCCAATAGTCATTTTTTCAGAGGTTAATTGAGATTGTTCAGTGTTTATTGTGTGGAGGTTATATAATCTCAGCGTGTTCTCAATACAATAAGTATAGAAAAAGAAAAAGGTTTATGGAAAATTATTTTGGAACCAGAAGATGAGGTTATGTGCTATTATTTGATTAAGATGATTGAAAATTTTTGAAGATTAAAATATACTTTCACATATATTAATTATATGCTTCACTACTTTAAATTTTTCCATGTTTCCCTAGTTAGAGGGGTTTTTGTCATTGTAAGATGTATTTTGGGATGATGAGTTAAAATTAAATTCACAATTACTATAAATATATAATTAAGGAAATAAGCCTATTAAAAATGAACTTTGGAACTTACTATATATCTAGTGCCTAGAAACTGGACAATAGACACCCGATGTATTCCAATTAGCCACATAATGGAAAGACTTGGGAATCATCCCCTCTTCCTCTTCTACTGAGTTCCTAGTAAATAATCACTAGGTACCCAGTGGTACTTGATATATAATTTTAGAATAAACACCTTTAATTATCTTTTATTTTCTTCTTACTTCATCTAATAATCTAGAATTTATCCCTAAATAAATCAATATAAACATTAATTGGGTTAAAATAAATAATAAAAAATATATTAAAAGCCTAATGTTTTTCTATAAAATATATTAAGACCGTTGAATTATTCTCTCATATATCCATTTCTCTTATTCCTTGAAGAAACTTTTTCTTATGGGACAAACATTTTATGTATTCCCCATATTTTTATAATAATGAAACTAAATTTTAAATTCATTCTTGTGTTCTTACATTGGTTATTAGATGGAATTTTAGGTTTCTACTAAAAAAAATATTCTTCTTAGGGGTGAGAGGTTATATATTTGAATCAATGATGATTGAATTTTTCTTATGATCAACCCAATTCCCAATTTTCCCTCATTGTGAAAATATTTATTATTCTAGTAAATCCTCAAGCTTGTATATAGGATATTTATGTTTCCTGTTTACCATTTTTGCAACCAGTTTGATCCAAATTATTAATTTCATTATGAAATCAATTTATACTTCTAATTCATCCATCTTTAATCTCACATTGATAACTTCTCTTTCAAGTTTCTCAATCCTTTTAACCCTTTCTTTTACCATTTTTTTCAATCCATAAATATTACAGGCCTATTAATCAACCATGAGCTTGATATAACCAATGGTTTCTATGTTTTTAGAATTAGTATATGTAATATTTGAAATATCAACCATAAAATCACATTTATACTATTTTTTATAATATATATTGATCATGGAATCATGTACTACAATGTTTTATTTCTTCATCTTATACCTATGAATGACTATTTCTTCAAGTTCAGCCTATAATTACACTTATTGTTTAAAAACATACTCAATTTATACTTCCTTTACATCAAATTTCACCTTAAGTTTTTGGTTTGTCTATAACATCTACATTTATGAATTTAAAATCCTCGATCTCCTCCACTATTTATGCCTTTGATTTGTTCCTCTCTTGTGAAAAAATATTCTTTTCACAGAAAAAAACTACTTTGATCTTTTCTTACCTTTCACATATTTCGAATATTTATTTGTAGTTACCCATTATCCATCATCTTAAAAATTATTTAGATAATTAGAAAAAATATGGTAAACATTTTGACATTAAAAAAACTAGTGGAATATTCCCTTTAAATTTTCCATTCCCCTTTTCATATTATAAGAAATGAACTTTGTCACCTCATCAACTTATTTTTTATCTAGATCATTTTCAATAGTGAGATTTTTCATCATCATAAATTCCACATTAATAGATCATTCATTTTCTATTAGATAAAATTTTTCACATATCATCTTGTAATAAAAAAGTATAATATGTAGATTATAAAAATATAGTTTCTTTCAATCATTCCCATAAACCACAAATAAATTTTGATTTAAGTGAGGTGGTAGTCGTATAAATTTAATTTTTATGAAGTTAAAATATTAAAGTGTTACACCATGTTTTTTAATATACTCAACAATCACATTCATTTGATCAAATAATGCATTAATTGATTTGTTTTGTTTCATCCTCAAGTCCTCGTGATTATTTTATAGAACTTTAATGTGTGATTCATTCACATTAGAGTCACCATTAATGATATTTAGTTTCTTTTCCCATATAGAATATGAGGATTTATATGAAATTAACATCATATTGATTTCATTTTATAATAATAATCCTAAAATATTGACACTTTAGTTCTGTTATACACCTTTTTTAGGTCCATTTCCATGAGAACTCTACTATACATATTCATGGAGATTCCATGAATGATAACTCTATAAACATATGGGTTGATTGACCATAAGTAGTAATTTATTTCATTTTTCCATAGCTGAAAATTATTTCCATAGTGTATTGGAATTATATATGGATTCATACTAATGTAAAAACTTTTGAAGATATAAAACAACCTTTGTAACAAATTATAAGATATTAAATAATCACCAAAACTAAACATATTTCTCTAATAAAACATGTTGGTCCCATAAATGAATGATACCCTAAAAGATGATTGTGAATATGGTTATGATAATGAAAATATACACCTTCGATTTATATTGTTTAATATCTATTCAAAATATAACTCTTTTCATCACTATATATAAAGGTGATGAAAAACAATAACACAAGTTATTTTACTTAGTTTTACCACACGTTTCTACGTCTAAAGAGTATACATTCGATGATGTATCGATGTAACAAAACACACTAAAGTGTACTACTTGTAATAATTTCAAAGAATAATTAATATCCCTCTCAGTTTATAACCACTCAAAAAATTAGCACTCATTACTCTCTCTCACTCAAGGATAACATACTTCCCCTCATTAGTATGTTATTTGATCACATAAATCAAAAATATATATAACCTCTATTGTTGTAGTAATATACTCCATCCTTGTCACGATATAAGATCTCATATTTATCTTTTAGATAAGGTTGAAAATGAGATACAAGCCCCTTGTTCTATTCAGAATATCTCTATAAAAATATATTTCTTATATTCTTCTCCTCGTATCTATTCAAGAAAATATCCCCTTTTCTTATTTTTATGAGATACTGATCATTATTTAGGATATCTACATGTTATTAAAATCATATATGATCATGTCACATATCATGAACCATTATTAGATAGTCCAAGACATCTAATAATGTCATTTTTTATCACAGTACCTCATTTTATTACCAATAGTTTCAGAAAATTTTGAATTCTTAAAAAATTAACGATATGACCCCATTATAGTGAACCATGATATGTTATATTATGATGACTTCAAAAAAAATATTCAAAAATCATGGGATAATCCAAATCCATCATATGATATTTTGAACAAATTGGAACTTATAATTATATAACTAATCATGTAATTATATTGTAACCACAATCATCATAGTAAAATTCAAATCTCACTCCCCACACTTCTGACATGACTATCTACCCACAATTAATAGTGAAAATTCTACTATCCAAGTATAAATCAAATATAACTATTAAAAAAATAATATTTAATCATTAATTAATAGTTTAAACTTATCCATTCCACCAAAATTCCTTCCTAAATTTGAATATACATCACAAAATAACCACGACATAACCAAATAATAAAAATAGATTGTATTCCTAGAAAAATAATACAAAATAATGTAATCCTCCTTAGTTAATAAATTTTTATTTACAAATAAGAAATTATTTAACTTCTTTTATAATCTATAAAACTCAAAATATCTAATTCCCAATGATTTTATAAGTCTTCTGGAAGGATCCCTACCCAACCTTTTTCAATAAACTCAATCAAAAGTTCATACATGGATTTTTTCTAACATATTTATATATTACATTGATATAATTTTTTTAACAGTCATGAATATAAATTATTGATATATCAAAGTAGGTGTTTCATCTAATTTGAAAAATTGATATATGGTTACTAATTCAAAGGAAACCTTATGATATATATGTGAATTAGTCTTTTAAAATAATTAGTTAAATATTTTGAGTTACATTTTAATGTTATTGAATTTTTGTGGGTAAATAAAAATGATAAATTAAATAATTAAAAAAATATTATAAGTTTATATAATTATTGATAGTATTGATAATATTTTTTATTTTATGGTTTAAATTTAGGAACCATGGGATGTTAACCCTTCACAATTGGTATTGATATCATAGAATTATGCAATTAGAAAATTTATAGGAGTGAATCATATCAACTAGGTATGGGGATGGATTTTGGACCATCCTCAACAAATAAATTTAGTAAATCTCTATCATAATTTATTGTTACACAATATATTGTGAGTCTAAGAGATTTTTTTGATCCAAATGTGTTAATTAAAATTATGATATTAAATAAAAAATTTAAAATATCAGGAGTAATTCATGATTAATTAAAAAGGATAGTATTAAATAATGGAAAATATTATAGTTTTTTATTTAAGGGGATGAAAAACAGAATCACTGAAGAAATATAAATATAATAAATCACCCTACATGAGAAAATTCTATAATTTTATTAAACTTTATTTATTTATATTTATCATTTTAATATTATTATTCTATAAAAAATATAAAATATAGGTATATGATTTTGGAAATCAGTTTTTATGTATGATAAATTATATATATATATATATATATATCTGTGTGTGTGTGTGTGTGTGTTTGGGTGTGTTTTTATTGTTTTAATTTCTTGTATAATGGATTTTAACTATAATTTATGCTAATATATAATTTTTTGGATTAAATTTATGATAGAATTTTTAGAATAAGGATTTAATTTGAATATTTAATTTGTTTCCACCACTGGTATCACTATTTAATCATATATGCACTAAATACTATTTATTTTGATTAAACCTGACTACCATATTTTTTAAATAAATTAGTGAAAAAATTTAAATTGAAAAGAAATTGAACATAATTATTTTATGTGGTAAGGGGAAAATACACCATATGTCTGTGAAAATGATCTTTGATTTTCTTTATTGGTGGATAATGTTATAATATTTTTTAACACAACACACACATCATGAAACCCATAAAAATATGTGAAATATAAATTTATCTATTATGTAATATATGATTATCTAAAAAAATTACATGAAATAAATGTCTTAAACATTTCTATGAACACCCCCACATGAGATGAATTTCATCCACACTTTTGCATTCACCCAATTTTAAATTCCAGAAAAATATTTTTTGTAGATCTGTAATCCCAAAACGTCTAACCTTGTAAATAGGGGGTCAATTCCCCTAAAATACCACATGAATTCACTACCAAGGTCGGATATTAATGTTAGAGGATCATTATATACTTTTTATAGGATCAAACCAAGCTTCATATAAACCTCACCAGTCTCCCACATGGAGAATAATTACTAGAATATTATCTCTTCTAAACTATTCTCCTCTAAATAGAAACTGTAACATCGAGCTTCTTAGATATTCATCGTCATTAAAGAAAAATTAATCCATAATAATACATTAATTTTTGTATAACCATCACCTTATTCAACATGTATTCATGGTTTAAGCTTCTATGAATCATTATCAAATCAAAAGAACCTTCCCATAATAATATATAGATAAAATTATATTTTAATTGAATTTGATTCATTATAATATCTAATTATTTTCATAATTTATTTCTATATACATATTAGATAATAAAATATATTATACTTGTTCCTTATCAAACTACTTAAAATAACTATTTATAATGTCACCTCATTTTTACCTTATCTTATAGAAACATATCTTTTCTATATGGTATAAAATAACATTATCTTCTACAATTTTTATACCCAACACATAGTTATACCACAAAAATTGTAAAAATAATCAGTTTAAATTCTTATATTATCAATAAAAATTTCATTTTAATGAAACTACTCTTTTAAAACATAGATACATATCCTAATTTCCCATAAATACTCAAAAAATAAACTTCACTACCTCCCAAAACTTTCATTCCTAGATTTTTTATATAACAACTAAAAACTCTCATTATTTTTACTATGTTATATCAGGTATAAATCATTAAATACATTTTATATCACAACCCTGCCCCACTAAATCTATTCCATGGTCAGTAGTGAAGTGGATTGAAACCATAAAAACCTACCTCCAATAATCTATATGTTTAAGACTATGGGAGAAATGCACTATAAATATCAATAATTTTAAAATAAAACCAAAAATAATTTTCATTTAATATAAAATAAAAACCATAAATCTCAAAAAAAATGCATATAATTTCATATATGAATAAAAATTCTCCTAGGTAATGTCTAAACCAATCACTAACTCAAAATATCAAATTTAAAAAAAAATATTGGTGTAAGCATACAAATATAATTAGTAGGATCCTCCCCAAAATCACTTATGATGGTGTGAAAGAATTATACTAAAGTGTGAGTGAATAAATTTTGAAACCAAATTACTAATTAAATAGTTCATATACCACCCAACCTCACTAGGTACAACTCATCAAAATCCATATACAAGTATAGGAATATAGTGATCATGAAAATATATTGACAAGGTACCATGTGCCCACTTCTCCTCTGATCCAGTTTCCCTCATGCCCAAACAGCATATGTCCTCACACTACCATCCCTTTCATATCAACATATTACATCCATATAACAACATCATAACCACAAATTCATACCACGGACACAAACCATATACCACACCCACAGACAGCATACCATATATTATGTCCACATGTCGCACCACCTCCACATATCCATGACATCACCATATCACTACTACATTCCATTAACAGATAATAACAACCTCATACCTTCATAGTATACCCACAACCTCCTTATATCACATTATATACACACTATGTCAAAAAGAGAAAGATAGAAAGGAGGACAAGTCAACCATCGATGTCACACACATCCTATATGTTATAAGTAAACTTATAACCTAAATACATATATAGGAATCGGTCACATCACCTGACTATTGTGGTGGTTCATAAAATAAAATTATTATATAATAATAACACAAGAATTCCCTAGGTTAAAAATTATATAAAAATACATCAATTAACATGCCTCTTGTCCACATCATCACTTCATCATAACAAAAACCACTACCACCGCTCAACACACATCATAACACCATACTATTCAGAAAATCAATCAGTAATTTTTCCTTTCACCTATTTATTAATCATAGAAGCCTTGAATTGTTATCTCTAAAAATTATACTCATTACATAACTAAGCACACACAACCCACAAAAAAATTATGCTAACAATTCAACTATATAGGCTCTTTACATTTTATATTTCATTTATAAAACTACTTTAATTATTTACATACCATATTAATTTTTTTAAATATTTTCTTCCACATTAAACACTAATTTTTACTACATTTTAAATAATTTACACTCACTTATTACATAATTTTCCACTACTCATTGTTATTATTTATCCCTGAATTTAATTCATCAAATTCCATAACCAACTCAAATTTATTCAAATTTTTCATTTTTTACATTTTTTCTACATATTTGAATAGCCACCACACACCAACCTGGACAACCTCTCAAACCACCACATCAATAAACAATATAAAATCCCATAACATCATCTCTACCACCTCCACCTCAATATCCACATTAACCCACACCAATTTTCATAAACTACCATAAAAAATCAACAATAACACTTACTCCTCCTTCATAATAAACAAACGTCACTAAGAACTATAATTACATAAATATAACAATATGTAATCAAAGTAAGAGTCAAAATTTAATTTTATCATATATACCAAAAAACTACCCCTTAACTTATTCAATACATGATAATAATAAATGCATACTCCTAAAAATATTATAAATTAAAAAATTATATATTTATTTATTCTTTATCCCAATACCATATTCTTGTAATTTAACTAATTAAATATTTTTCAGCATATCAATAATAACACCAATATCACAACCAAATTTTCCACACAATAAACAAATAACAACACAAAATTGTATCACTAAAATCATGTAAGCACATGTGATTCTCATTTACTTTTAATTTCTTTAATCTGACTTATTATATTCAGTAGTTCAGTTATAACTCTATTTTAAAAAAAAGGTATCTCTTAGAGCATGATAGTATATGGATTAGAAAAATAAACTAAAAATTAGTGGAGGTGAGGTATAGGGGTTCCAATTAGGTCATTTATAATTATTTTCCCAGTGAAAACTAATGCATTATTAATACTAAATTAATATAGGAATAAAATAGATATATTGTGAATCCACTAGATCAAATGAATCTTAAATAGTGCTTATTTTATAAGAGATACATAAAAAGATGATTAAAAATCAATGATTCTATAATAATCCTTCAATAATCAATAATAATTCCTTCACCATAAAACCTTTGAACAAACACCATCAAAACTAAAAAATTATATTATATAATAATCTAAGTAAATAATAACAATAATTAATGAGATATCTAAAATATATTGTCACCTTTAATCATAAAATATGAATAAATGTATTAAGATACACCAAGTAATAACTAAGATTACCCATATAATATAACATAATATGGTAAGAGGGATAAACAAATTTATAATTACAATCAAATGAATGAACCATGATGGGGAGAAGGGCATACCATGTTGCGGTGGTTATTGGTCAACCAAGATCTGAGATCCATGGTATTAAAAATGGCCACCCATCCCCTTCTACCCACCCTAAAACACAAATTATTTCCTTTACTAAAAATGGGTTTTTCCCCCACTAGTGAATAGTTTAGTTACCGATGTTATGGTCTTTTTATCTCTTGAATCTAATAATAAATTACCGTGGAATATCTTCTTATAGCCTCACCATATCCCTAAAACACCCAAAACATCACCATGAAATAGTGTAAAAAACACAACATATACCACCATTCTTATTTTCACACTCCCTATGGTGGAAAATAAATCTAATATCCAACCATGACCACGGAACTTCTGATCACCATGCCATAAACTCTGACCATGGAATAAACTCTTATAAAATTTTCATAATCAAAATCAACTCCATAAACCCTAGAAAATGGAAATGATAGTACAGATATGGATAGAACACAACCACCCTTAAATAAAACATAGTATAATTAGGCTTTGACCCTACCATGGTTCCCTTTAAGAGTAAAAACATGTCATTTTACTTCCAACCCACCACTGATAACCACTCCAACACCTCTAAACCCTAAAAAACACAAAAAAACTGTAATAAAATCTAGGACTCTATATTTAACTTCTTATTTCATATTCATAAATACTTTCTTCCCTGTAGTCATGTTCATAATTATAATTTTTTGAAAACTCGTTTTATAACACTAAATGAATCATAAGATGGATAGAAACAATTTTTTCTACTATATATTAAACATAATCAAAAAAAAATCACATAGGTTGTCTAAAATAATTTTAACATTACATTGGAATGATATTCAATAATCCTCCTAATAGGAATTTTTTATACCAATACAAAATCCTTTATTTAAAATTCATTAGGAAATGGAGCCTGTAACACATTGATTTGTTTCCCATCTTACTCTATAATGACAATGTCATCCATCTATGATAACAAAATGATATATAAATTACCAATTGATTTAAAATAAAAACATTGATCTTTGTCAGATATCTTATAGTCATTATTTTCTATAAATTAATCAAAAGTTGAATTACACTATATTTGGGATTTCTCTGATCCATATAAACATTTTTTTAAATGAGGTCTTACTTCTTGGACTCAAAAAACACTTTAATTTCACTATATAAACATCCTCCTTTAAAATTACATCTAGAAAAAGTTATAATTACATATATTTTCTATGATTATAAGGATTACAATGATAAAATTTTTAAAGAAACTATAATAGTATTTAACTTAATTAAGTAATAAAAAAATTCAATTTAATCTACACCATCCTTTTATAGTTACCCTTCACAAGTAGTCCAACCTTATTCATTTTACTATCATAATGCCTTTCCATGGCTCAATGTAACCTTTTTATGTAACAATTTATTATCCTATGGCAAGGGAGTTATTTTCCATTTTTATTTTAATATAATGAGGATTTCTCCTCTTTTTTCATCTCCTGGTTTCTAGAATCATTCCTATGTATTTTAACATCAAAAAAACATGTTCTCTACCACTATATAATAAATAATAATGAAAAAAATACTAATATATTTTCATTTTTTATGTATCCTAGTTTAATATCTTAGAGATATAGTTTTTATAAGATTCTATAAATGATTCTATGGTTTTACAACATCAATTTATGATATTTATTCAATATCATCCTACTTACGAAATATGGTTTCCTTCCTCCCACAATCAAATTCAAAAAAAAATTATTATTATAATGAATAATCATATTAAATATTACATTCTTGGTTATAATGATTTTATATTCTCATCATATAAAAAATGATAAACAAATTCTTCATTATAAAAATTTATGATAGAGTATTTTTTGGAATTAGAATCCATCTCATTGAATTCCTTTAATATTACAAGAATATAATAAAAACAACTAAAAAATCTCAAGTGTGTTATAATTACCTCATTTCTGGTCCAAGATAACTCAAGTGTTTTCTTAATAATGGGTGAAGATAAAACTTGATTTATTAATTATGCTACCATTATAATTTCTTCGAGCCAAAATTCCTTTTCTAATACAATATGGAACCACATAATATTAAAACACCTTATATTTTTTTCAAATAAATTCTATGATATTTTTTTAGTGTCCCAATGATTGAATTCTTTATATAAATTCCACTTTACGTATAATATATTTTCAATTATAAAAATATAGCACTCAACACCATTATCATATATCAAACATTTTAATTTCATTCTTTTTCATTAATAACAAACATCCTCTATTTCTAAAAATATTAAAAAATTGTGCTTATTTTTCAAAAAAATATACACATATATTTTATGTTGAGTGATATATGAATATAAAATGACGTAGTAATATAAAAATATAATGTAATGTTAAGGTCCCCAAAAATCATAATGGAAAACATAAGGTTTATTTTAATGGTCATAGATCAAGGTAAGGATAGTGGTGAAAATTCTCAAGGTGTTATGAAGGATCTGGTTGTTGGGTATCAATGGAAGGAGAATTTATCTTATGGTATTCTATAGGGAGGGGAATTGAAATTTAAAGGAATCAACTCATAGGTTATTATTTAAAGATTGAGTAATTACAAGATGAATTAATAGTAAATATTGGTTGTGTATAATGGGATCTCAACAAAATAAATGATACATAATCCATTACTTTTACCACTTATGAAATATGGACAACATACCTCTTTTAAAATATATTAATCCAAATGAATCTAATTTTTTTTGAGTGAGGTATGTGTTTCCTCCCATAGATTGTGGTGGGATACTTACAAACAATAAATTATTTACATTTGTTGTTAGTATAAGTTCTTTGGGGGAGTAAATTAATACAATTAAGGTGAATATTTCTATGAGAGTATATCCTTTTAGGAAAAATTATACGCCCTTGAGGGTACAATATTGAAAGAATATTCATGATTGTTTATTTTTTCATGAGAAATGATATTTTGTGGTGTCTTAATTTTGGAACATTATGGGCTTTGGTTCCATAGCTTAAATGAATCCTTCAAAAGGAACTAAAGAATGTCAATATCTTTGACAGTGGTGTCTTTTTCCTTGGTGACCATATCTCATTTGGTTATCTTTTGAACCTATTTTTGTCTCCATACCTTGTGATAGTGGTTCATATTTCTCCTAGATTTTTGGTATCTCTCATGTAGTTACTTAGTCATATTTTCATAATATAATTTTAGGGTATCCATTAGGTTGGGTTCACCGAGGTTGTTTTATCTGATTGAGTTATTGAATTATCTAAATAGTGGTGTAATTATTAGGGGATAAAACTATATAGTGATAGTGATGGTTTTAGTAGTATAGGATACTCTTTTATGGTTAGTGATGTGCTTTTGGATACTTATGTTTTAAATTGTCGGTGATTAGTTTTCTTGGTGTGGTCCTTTTTTTGGTGGTTTTACCTTATTTGTCTTACATTTTGGGTAATGTTTTATTTATTAGGTGGATCTATATTTGTGATATTATGATGGTTTGGTGATTTTTCTTTGGATTGTGAGGGTTACCAATATACCGTTTATAGAATATTTAATCAAATAACAATAAAAAATATATTAGAGAGAGATAATGTCTTGGTTTCCTACCTTTAGTGTTTTTTCTTTTTTTTAAAAAGATAATTTATTTTGTTTCACCTAATCCAATGTAAATCATTTTAAAATTTAATAACAATCTCATCACATAAAAAACATTCCTTCTCCTTTCACTAATTTTTTCTAATATACAATTCAAAATTTTGTAATCTATTTTTGAATTCAATGATATCACCACACTCCTTGATTCTTCTGAAATGTAAAGCCTTTAATTTTGCACTCCCCATGTTATTACCAATGCACCATTTTTTCCAAGATAATCCAAAAATTGTGGTACAATATCAATTAACATCTAGTATTATAGAAGAAAATTTATTCCTTAAAAGTATAGAAAGGTGTCTATCATTATTTAATTTATAAATATTTAAATTTTGAGTTTTGATATGTACATTTTCAAAAAAAAATTGGTTTATCATTTATAATATGTTCCTTCTTGAAATTTCCAAACATATAATTTCTTAAACATTCCTTATCTATGATTAAATAGAAGGAAGAAAAAAAGTCCAATTTTCCACACCCCATGGGACTATCAACAATAAGAATAAGAGCATCATTATAATTTTCTATCATGGTATTCCTTAATTTAGAACTAGATGGATTTTTCTTTATTTGATGTCCATTATTAGTGTTCCTATTATTCCATCAATGTTAACTTATAGTACATTATTTATTGTATTTCTTATAGATTTATAATCCTAATTTTTATATTAGTATGAAATTTATATAATTAAAATATCTTCTTATGTCCTTAAATTTTAAGAAATATCCCAAAAAAATCCCCAATACTTCTATATGAGTACCCTCAATTAATATTATCTCACAATAATTGTTTAACTTTGACATATATATTAAACTTAAATTACACACAAAACTACTACTATATCTCAACTTTCTAACAATGATAAAAAATATCAAAAACTCGATTTTATTACTAAAATCTATCTCTATAAAAAAAATGAATTATAATAAAAATTAATTCATTTATATTACATTTATATATTTAACTTCAATCAAATTTTGGTTGAATAACAGGAATATTATAATTCATGGTTTAACAATAAGTAATTTTCATATATGATTGATAAAACCATCAAAAAACCCCTGATAATCACTTCTAACCAAATATTGAATGAAAATATTTTTGTAAATGTAATTTTTATGATACCCAATGCATCCAAAAACAAAAACAACCAATAGTCATTGGAAAATATTGTCAAATTTCCCCATTGATTCATTGGTACACCTTATTTTAATATGAATACTCCTCAATATGTATCTTCCAATTTCAAAAAAAACAGTTCCATGAAAGCAATTAATATTTATATTCTTATTTTATATTTCCATTATTTAGAAAACTCTTCATATTTTAAACCTTGAATAGGATCTAATACCAGTTGTTGCGAAAAATAAGAATAAAAATAGAAAATAGAAAGGAGATAAAACATAAATATATTACATGTTTGGAGAAAAATACATTTTATATTAATGGATAGAAGTTGTGAATGTCACTACTATATGATAAGGTTACCAGACATTTTTCACCACACCACCAACATTCATCCATCCAAAAAAACGTAATAAATAAGAATTAATCCCATGCTTAACTAATTTTCTTGTAAAATATAAATTTTTGTGAAGTAATAAAATTTTCTATTTCCATATACAAGACGGGTGAAATAAATTTCTTCAATGTTCCCATGTGTGATCGGCATGAAATAAATTTCTTTTGCACTATCATGTGAACAGTATGTGAAGTATATCTTTTTATATGTTTTGCCATTAACCCTATGAGAATTTTCCAAAAAATATTTCTTTCGAGATCTTTGACCCCCAAACTCACAACATTTTTTCTAGGGGATATTTTCCCAATAAAACCATGAAACCTCATTATATATCTTAATACACACAAAAATCAGCTCTGCGTATAACATGAACTATATAAAATCAAAATCCATGTGTACCTCAATACAAACATCATGGTCTATTATTTTATTTTAGTTAAATATCTATCACTTACTGTTTTTATTATTATAATGATTTGGGTTTGTTTATAATGGTTATGTTCATTAATATTGATATAACTGATTATATCTATTAGTTCAATTTGATTATACCAATATACTCATTCATAATATTGATGTGAGATGCGTGGGGCGCACCGATATTCACAACATAGTTGGCATATGATGGATGTGTTTTGGGGATAAGAGGCATAATATGGGTACGGATAATAGATATAAGTATTAAATCAATGCTATAAGGAGTGAGACCAACTACTTTTAACACACACTCAATGGAAGGATGTGATAGCCAATCCACACAACAACGCACTTGGGTTGAGGCACGGAATTGGGGGATTTGTGATCTTAGGTCACCAATATAACATTTATATTGACAAAGAAAGAATTAAAAATATCAAGGGGGAATTCGGAACAATACTCACATAATGGAGAGAAACAAATCATAATCTCTCAATTAAATCATGAATGAAAATACAATGCCATGGGGTGGCTATTTATATCCTAGGGGTGATAAAATAGTCAAGGGTCTAATAACCTTAAGTCAAAAAGGATAAATCTAACTTTTCCCCTTAAATTAAAAAAATATAAAGTCTAAAAAATACTATTTGGAAAAGTATTACATGTCTTTCCACCAATAGCCTACTGTATTTTACGTTGAGTGCCTAGCCCATCAGATTTGACTTTGGTGTCCAAAAATTCCATTATAGAATTCTCCATGAGGTTACGGCTTCTAAAATTCATGCAATAATGTGGTAAAAACTTTAAATATCATATTTTGGCTTGAATAATTGAGATAATAGATCCATTTTCTCTATCCATGAATGGCAAGATCCATTGGGCCCTTAATTAAGCGAGATGGGCGCCCATTATTTCCTTCAATCTCTTAAATCTCACACGCCTCATCATAGCTTTCAAATCAAACTCCTCCACCTAGAAAATTGACTTGGTGCCTTCGATATGGTTCTCATAATCCTCCCCCACCTGAAAAGGATCCATCCTTGAATCTTCATCCTCTACACCCAAAAAATGAGAAAGATCAAAAACATAGAAAGTGGCACTTTTACCATACTCACCAGGAAAATCTATCTTGTAAGCACTATTGTTAATCTTTTTGAGCACTCAGAAAGGTCCTTCTCCTTGTGGCATGAGTTTTTCTTTCCACTTTTTGGAAAATCTATCCTTTTTCATATGAATCTAGACCAAGTCCATGGGCTCGAACAATACTTGTTTGTGACCCTTTTTTCACAATCAACATATTTCTGGGTCATCTGCTCAATATTTTCCCTTCAAATTTATTGGAGTTGTTTGATTAATTATATACACCCTTTTGCATCCATATTATTTTCCTCATGGAAATCCAAAGGAAAAAAGATAAATAGGATCAAGGTTGTTAAAATCCTAAACAATTTTGAATGGAGAATATTGAGTAGTGGAGTGATTGGCCCTATTTTATACAGATTCCACATGTGGAAGACACTCCTCCCAATTCTTGATATTCTTATTTACAATTTTTCACATAAGGGATGATAGTTTATGATTCACCACCTTTTTTTCATCATTTTGTAGATGAAAATTATTGGAAAATAGTAACTTTGTACCAAGTTTTCTTCAAAAGGTATTCTGAAGGTAACTAAGGAATTTTGTGTCTCGAACTTACACAATTGTCCTTGGAATTTCATAGAGTCTTAAAACTTCCTAAAATAAAAGTGTTTCAATGTTATTGGAATCATAGGTTTTGTGACAAGGAATAAAATATTACATTTTATAAAATTGATCCACCACAAAAATATGGAATATCTCCCACTCTCGATCCTTGGTAACCCCACAATAAAGTCCATTGATATATCCTCCAAAGGGTTTTAGGGGATTTTGAGAGGAAGGTATAATCTATGTAGGTTCTGTTTAGATTTAGATTGATGGAAAAAAATACACTTTCCTATAAATTTTTAAACATCTATAGATATCTTAGGCCAATAAAAATTCTCATTAATAACATTTAATGTCTTTGAAACACCAAATTTTTCTATTAACCCATCAGAATGTGACTCCTTTAGTAAAAGTAAATGAATAGAGCAATTGGGAATACAAAGATTATCAATCTAGAATAAGAATCCATCATGTAAATAGAACTTTTCCCAACTAACTCCATGTTTATAATGTCCATATGGTTCCCTAAAATCACTATCTATAGCTTATAAATCCTTAATGAATTCAAACCCATGGAGTTTTGAATCCAACAAGGATAAAAGAGAATATCTACGTGAAAGTGCATCTGTGATAGTATTTTCTTTACCCATTTTATTCTTGATGACATATGGAAATGATTCATTGAATTACAACCATCTATCATGTCTCTTATTTAGTTTATGTTGGCTCCTAAGTTACTTAATAGCCTTGTTATTAGAATGGATAACAAATTATTTAGGACAAAGATAGTTTTTCTATGTCTCTAATACTATAAACAATGCATAAAAATCATTATTATATGTAGCATAGTTTAGATTTGGGGAATTTAAAATCTTACTAAAATAATAAATAGGCTTACCTTTCTACATGATTACTCCACCACTACCAATTCCACTTACATCGCATTAAATATCAATGGTCTTACAAAATTCTTAGAGTGAATGTTGAGGGCATGGGTGATTTGATCTTTAAGAGCATGGAAATTCTTCTCTTGAGTTTTTCCACATTTGAATGGAACATTCTACTTTTTCAATTCATTCAACGGTGCTTCTAGTGTGCTAAGGTCATTCACAAATCTCTTTCAAAAACAAACAAGTCCATGAAAACTTCTTACATGCCCAACGGGGGTTGGGGTTGGCCATTCTTATACTGCTTTGATCTTATCAGTGTCAACTTCAAATCCATTTCTTCTCACAAAAAATCCAAGTAAAAAATATTTGTCAAAGAAAAATTCACACTTATTAATATTTCAAAATAAGTTTTCTTTCCTTAATGCCTCTAAGAATTTTATTAAGTGATATACATGTTCATAAAAAGTCCTACTATACACCAGAATATCATCAAAATAAACTACAACAAATTTTCCAATATATGAAGATAATACATGATTCATTAACCTCATAAATGTTCTAGGTGAATTGGTGAGACCAAAGGGAATGACTAACCATTCATAATTTCCATGTTTTTTCTTAAATTTAGTTTCCCACTCATCTCATTATTCCATCTGAATTTGACAGTATCCACTTCTTAAATCAATTTTTTAGAAGATAGAAGAGCCATTCAACTCATCTATCATGCCATCTAACTTGGTGATAGTGTGAAAATATATGATCGTGATATTATTAATGGATCTGCAGTCAGTTCACATTCTCTATGTCTCATCCTTCTTTAGTAATATAATCACTGATACCATACAAGGACTACGACTCTCTCTAACATACCCCACATACAATATCCCTTGAACTTGGCTTTGAATTTATTTTGTCTCTTCTGGGTAGGTGTGATATGTAGGGTGGTTAGGTAGTGGTGATGTAGGTATGAGGTCAATTTTATTGTCAATACCTCTAATGGGTGGAAAACCAGGTGGCACCTCTTTGGGAAAAAAATCTTTAAATTCATTAAAAAAAGACTCAACAACAAGTAGAAAAGGATATGTTATGTTCTTGGTGGTCAACATTACTTCTTTGTACATAAGTACTAAAAAAGTTTTGCATGAAATCAAAGCTTCCTTAACCTCACTCTTTTTTCCAACATCAAACTTTTCCCTCCTCTCAAATATTTTTACCCTCTTGATTTTTCTTTTCTCTCCATTTCTTTTCCTCTCTCATTTTATATTATTCCATCATTATTTCCTTTTTCATTTTCCCTCTTTTTTACTTCATCACTCATTTTTTTCTTTACTCTAAAAATTTGATCTTCAAAAATTTGTTTTTGTGTAATGAGGTTGAGGGTTATAGGTTCCCCTCATAATACAAAAAAGTGACGGTTCAAGAAACTATTATGAGTAACACGCTGATCGTACTACCACGGTCGACCCAATAGCAAGTCGAATGCCTTTATAGAAAAAACATCTCACAATACCTCGTATTTTTCATTTACCAATGGAGAACAATACCTTCTCTTATTTGGTAACCTTAAACTCTCCACAACCATTCAACCACTAAAGCTGATATGAATGTTGATGCCACAAAGTTTGAAGTCCCAACTTCTCCTCAAACTCAGTGCTCACTACATTACTAAATCTTTCTCCGTCAATAATAACACTACATACCTTCCCATGGATCTTTTACCATGAACGAAAAAGGTTGTCAAACAACTCATTCTCTCCCATGGTCATTTGTGTGCTTAGAACTATCCTTGCTGCAATAATCTTACCATCTTCCATAAATTATCCATTACCAATTTTAGGGTATTCTTCATCTTTCTTCTATGAGCTCTCCCTATCAGTCTCCCATTATAAAAGATTTTTTATGTTCATGGTGCACCAAATTGGTCATTCCCTAGCGATTTGACCCCTTTCTTGACATTTTAAACACAGAATATCCTGATTCCTTATTTGGTTAGCCTCAAAATTAGGTTTTTTGGGTGGAATAATTACCTTGTCAATTTTTTGATCAACCACCTCATTCAACTCTGATCATTCTTCAATATCCTTCCTCAAATTTCTCTATGGATTGAAAGGGGTAGTGGGTTTCTTCATGTTTCACCAATTTTTTATTTGTTTCTCAACCATGATGGCTTGGTGGATTATATCTTATATCTCTGCATGGTGGTACATCTTCACTTGATCTGAAATATCCCAATTGAGCCCATGTAAAAACCATTCCATGTTTGCCTCTAGATCCTCCTCTATGTTTTCTCGAATTGTATAAATTTTCATATTCTTATAGTAATCGTATACACTCTTACTCCCTTGTGTCAGACACTAAAGTTTTTTGTGGAGATCTCAGTGGTAGTGTGAGGGGACAAACCATTTTCAAATGGAGAACTTCATGTCATCCCAAGTGTTGATGGGACACCCACCATATCTATCCCTCTACTTTTGCATTTGATCCCACCAAATCAAATTATAATCATAAAATTCAAGGGAATATTTTTTGACCTTTTTCTCCTCAGAATACGCATGGAATCAAAACACCATCTCAATCCGCATCTCCCACTCCAAGTATGCTTTTGGGTCGCTTTTTCCTTGAACAGTGGGAACATTCACCTTGATCCCTCCAAGTAGGTAATAATCATATTATCTCTTTTTTACTCCTCTACATTTTTTATACAACATCCTCCTTTGAGAGAAATCATCATGATCATCATCAAAGTTCATCATCCCCCCCCCCATTGATGTGGTGATAACGTGGTGTCGGAGCACGTCCTGGGTTATCATGGATCATCCTTGGGCTTGGTTTATTCTTCAATTAATAAATCCTCTCAAGAAATACTTCCAATGTCCTATCAAGAAGATTCTCAAAGTGTCTCACCAAATCTTGCAATTGGAGTTGTGTAGCTTCAGGTGCGGGAGATCTGCTTTGACTTCCTTCATTGTTAAAATGATAAATTTTCTTCCCACAATCTTATTCAATTATAAGTTATGCAAACAAAAACACACACAGGGGGACACACAGAATGATACACACTCACTCACACACATGAGATGTATACACACAAACACACAAGATGCACACACTCACAGACATAAGGATGCACACTCACACATGAAAGATATACACACTCACTCACACAAGCATACACACACACTCTCGTAAGGATACACAATAACACACATGAGATGTACACTCTCACATGCACACAATAAAAATTACACACTCACACACACAAGATTTTTTTTCTTATTTCTCTCCACTCTCAACACTCAATTCAAATTCCAATATCTTATTAAATATAATACCTTTTTGGGATGATCACATTCCACCAATCCTTCCTAAACCAAGACTATGTTGGGGTATTTTTTTTAAACACAACCCATTTGATTGGGGTAATGGGTAAATGGTGAAAAGGGGGATTGAAATGGTTATAAAGTAAAAAATGGGTTAGAAAGGTGGTATTTGGGTTTTTACCGATTCTATAAGATAAGATAAATAAATATCAATATGATCCAAACATAAAATGGGGATGAAGTAAAATGATGGAGAAAGTGATGTATTGAAATGGAAATTGCTAATAATGTAAACCACAGAAAAGTAATTATATCTACTTTTTTTTATTTTTTTGGTCAATTATTCACAAAAAATTGTTGTGATTTGAGTTTTAATCACAAGATTATTGAAAGGAGAGTAAGACATTTTTTTTAAAATCTCTCGGATAAAGGATGTGTTTAATTTTAAAAATACCAAAATGATGAGTTGAGAGAATTTGATTTTTTTTTTTTTTTGATTTTTTTCCTATTAGATAAAAATAACATATATAGAATTAAATACAGAAAGAAGATGTGAGAATAATTGGCTCAATGTAACAATATTTCAATCTTGCATAACATAGGCCAAATTTTGATGTTTTAAATAAAAAAGGGTTTTTTTGTTTTTTTGAATGGGTGGATAATAAGAAAGGATAATAAGGGTAATAGATATATGGGATAAAAGAGGGTGATAGATTCCTACCATATCAACTAGAGCTCTAATACCAACTGATGTGAGATGCACGAGGCAACATGATATTCATAACGTAGGGAAAAGGATGAAGTATTTGGTTCGGGGATAAGTTGGGAAAGATGGGTACGGATAGTGGATATAAGTAGTCAATAAACGCTATAAGGAGAGCAACCTACTACTTAGACAACACACTCAATGGAGGGATGTGATATCCAATCTACAGAAAAATGCACTTGGGTTGAGGCATGGAATTAGGGGATTTTTTATCTTGGATCACCAGTCTAACTGTTAGATTTACAAGGAAATAATTCACATTAGAAAGGGGGAATTTACAACAATCCTCACATAATAGAGAGAAACAAATCATAAGCCATAAATTAAATATTGAATGAAAATAAAATTCCATGGGGTGGCTATTTATGGTCGAGGGGTGATACAGTAGTTAAGGGTCTAATACCCTAAATTCATAAAGGCTAAATTTACCTTATCCCCTTAAAGTCTAAAAGAAAAATTCTAAAAAAGGCTTTTGGGGAAAGTATCACATTCCATTCCACCCATAGCCCGCTAGATTTTAATTTGAGTACCCATCCCACTCAATTTGACTTTGGTGTCCAAAGACGACATTCTCAAATTCTCCATGTGAGTAAGGTTTCTAAAATTTGTGAAATCATGTGGGCCAAAATTTAAACATCATATTTGGGCTTGATTAAGTGAGATAATAGGCCCATTTTTCCCTTCTATGCAAGGAAAGATCTATTGGGCCTTTAATGAAGCAATATGGGCACTCATTGTTGCATTTATCCTCTTTAATCTCTCACGTGTCATCGGTCCTTTCAAATCCAACTCCTCCACCCAGGAAATTAACATGGTTCATTTGACATGGTTATCATCACATGTGTTTTTAAAACATTTGATAAGTATTTTCATTAATCATTTGATAGATTTGAATTTATTTTTCTTAAAAAGTCACTAATAAAAAAAGCTTATTTTTCAATTTTTATTACAATTTTTATCTATTAAAAATAAAGTTTTAATTGAGAATTATACTTTAAAATAATGACCTCTTGATATATTTTAAAATCATATGGAATCACCGATACTTGAAATATAATTTTCAATAATATAGTTGATATTATATGGTTATAATAACAGATTCACTCACACTTAGCATATAATATTTTATAATATAGTACAATCATATTATCAAAGGGACCTTTTAAAATAATTTCATAACTAATTTTACTATATTTGAATTTAATATAGGTACAAAAAGTGAAAAATAAGTTCAATAGTGACAATATTCTCTAGTCATTGATGATTCATAGGTTTTGTAGTGTCTTGAAAAAATCATTTTCATTAATTAAATTTTAAATATATGATTACTTATAAATATTATTATGTTTTTTATAAAATAAATAAAAATTTATGAATTTATTTGATTATATACTTTGTGTTAGTTTTTAAGTATTTTTAAAATTTAAAATATTGCACTATTATAATAAAAAATCCACTAAATAAATAAATTATCCAACACTACAATTATGTATCTCCCAAATGATTATTTTTACTATTGAGTTTTTAATATTGTTTTGTTTTGAGTTTAGGTAATTATCATAATTTTGGTGCTAGTGTTGTTAATTTTTTAAAATATTTTAAATTTTTTTCTTAATCACCATGTAGTTGTGATCTTATCTTGCATAAACTAATACGACATTATGGTAAACTAAAAAAATATTATTTGTATGAAAATGATATAGATATTATTGCATTCTTGTAGACTCATGGGACATCATTGATGAGGTTTTCCCTTAATGTTGTATGTAAGATAAAATCATTTGCTAGGAAGGATATTGTTGGGTGTTTTCTCTAAATGGAATATTTTATCCATTATGTATTAGTTTTTAAAATTTCATATCATTATCTTTTACTCTTAATAGAATTATTTGGCTTATTTTGATCACCGTTATTATATATTAGAAAAATTTAAAGGAACTTAAATGTATTAATTCTCATAAGGTATGAATTTGATGGTATAAGATTCATTAAATTACGGAAAAAATTGATGTTAGTAAATTACAATATATGAAAATCAATATTTAGATAAATTTATTTTGAAATGGTCATTATAATATTATTTGTTTTTTTATAGAAAAAACATATCTCTATCTAAAAAAACTAAACCAAATAGATCTTAACGCCTCATGCTTTTTGACTTCGAGGTAGTAATGTGAATGTATTCAATATAAAGATATGATCAAATTAAGATAATGGATGTTGGGTCTATGACTATTTAGTTTGTTGAGGATTTGTAATGTTTCTTATGTTTAGATTAAAATTTAGATATTAAATAAATAATAATATTTTAACAAATAGATTTTTATTTATTGATATTGATAGTACTTAAATATCATATTAATTTTTTTATGTTTTAATATTATTGTTACATGTTCATTCTAATTTGATAATAAAATGAATTTTTAGTTTTCAAATCCCCAAGACTAATCATGGGGTATATTTTGATCGAAATAATTTTTATTAAAATTCATTCATACTATAAAATGTAATTTTCCTATGTAAAACATTTTAAAATCACTATTAACTTCCCATTAACCAATTTTAATGGATAGTGCTTAAAAGTAGAAGTTTAATATTTTATTTAATAAAGAAAATATTTATATTTTTGGAGTGATTACTACAAATGATCTTTCTCTTACAGAACATGAGGTTTTTTCTAGAGAATCAATATTAGAGTCCAGCCCTACACATAATGTAGAACCTATAATTTCCATCCAAAAATATTAGCCTATCTCTAATTATAGTTTTATTTTTATTTTTGGATAATCCCTATTTTTAACATTTGAAGATAGGGTACACTTATGTGGCCTGAAGGCCCAAAATACATTGTCCGAAGGCCTAGAGACAAATGGACCATGGATAAGTGGAACAATGTTACTAAACTAAAAAATTCCCCCATCCACATTCATGTTTTATGTCTTCTCTATGTCTCAAAATTTCATATCCAGTGCATTCCATTTTCTCCCCATGTAGAGGTGTGTAAGGAATATATCCTAGAGTGTGTTTGTATCTATATAGATAGTTCTCTCCACATCCAACCTATCTTTTCTAGAAACTACCACTACACCATCTTGCACTCTATTATTCTGAAGTTATCCAGTAAAGAGGATTGAAATCCCAAGTTTGGTGGTCTGAATACCCAGTGGCCTAAATACCCAATACATGGTCTGAAATACCAAATCTTGTAAATAGTACCACCACATCATTACTCTATAACAATACCCACATTATTACATTTATACAGTACCATGGTAATTACATATTTCCGATAATGGAACTAATATTTCATGTAATATTATAAAGTGAATTTACCATTCATGTATTACCCAACTACTAAAAAATTATTTGGCTAGAGACTACCTATTTTCGTATGATAAGGTTTCAATTACATGTTATCAATATAGTTGTTTGGTGTTTTCTCAATGAAAATATCTACCCTCCAATTTCATTAAAATTAATTGTTATGAATTATTCTTCAACTTTTTCAAAGATGTTACATAAATATTCATTGAAAAATACTACAACATTCATGTTTGTAGAGGGTAATTGAGATTATTCATTGTAAATTGTGTGGAAGATTTTGAAGCTTAGTGTGTTCTCAATGCACTAAATCTGGAAAAAGTAAAAGGTTGATGGAAAATTATTATAGAACCAAAATCTAAGGTTGTACACTATTATTTTATTAATATGGTTGAATATTTTTGAAGGTTATAATATACCTTCATATATTTTCATTATATTCTCCACTAGTTAAAATTTGTTCACTTTTACCTAGTTAAAAGGGAAGTTTTTGTCCTTAGAAGGATCCATCTTTGATTTAACTAGGTGATGGTAGTGTTGGTGCATGGTGGTTTCCTTTTCTTTTTTTTTGGTGAATTTGATATGGTCAAAATCATAAAATTGTTAAGTGTATCTTACTTACTATAACATGGTGATTTGTGTTGGTAAATGATGATGATTGTGGGCTTGTTCTGGTAGCTTGAAATCTCACCAGTCATCAACAATAAGCAGAAAATGATGGGTTGGAGGTGGTGACATAAGTTAGAAATAGTTGTATCACTAAGATCAAGGCATGGATGTGTGCCTCCCAACTCATCCATTTGAATTTTGAGTTTTTAAAATTTGAATACGTTTTTTTTTCATTGGTTACCTGGGTGTTTGTGATGGTTCCAATGAAGCTTATAGTATTAGTTATTTTAAAAATTAAAAAAATCGGTTTGAAGGTGTATATTTCACCCAATTGGATTGGCCCAATTATTTATGTTTTATTTTTCATATATCAATACTATAGAATCATCATATAATAGTCCTAGAAATAGGATTTTTCAACGAAAAAAAGTGCTAAAAATCAACGAATCATAAAAGTGCTCGATATTTATTATAATTTGTTTTAGAGATAGTAAAGGGGATCTTTATCGACACTAAAAAATTATGATAAAATAGACCCTTATAAGTTCTTATTTACCACTAATAAAATTCAGGCCACTTCTACACATTTGTGGCCTTACAGCTTCCCTATAACAACAATTTAAATCAAAAAACATGATAGGAATAAAAATATAATGAATTGAAATACAAATATATCATTTCTCTGTCATTTATATTCAAACCTTATATAAAAAATATTTACACTGATTTGATATTTACAATTGATCAAAAAAATTACAACCAATATACAAAATCATAACTCTTATAGTAGACATTCTCCGAAGATCAAACTTCATAGAAAAGTTTCTACCTCCAATAAAACCAATGTTGATTTTAGTAACAGTAAAAAAGATAAAAATTTATAATTATAATGTTATATAATTTATGTATGATAAATTATATTATTAATTACTATATATATATATATATTAATTATATTTTTAGTTATACAATTAATTACATTGTTAATGATTATATTGTAAATTTTATATTAATTATTAATTGTTATTATACAAGTAATTATTAATTATATTACGAATTATTAATTTCATTGTTAATTAAAAATATATATACATTATATTGTTAATTTCTTAATATATTAATGATATTATCAATTATTAATTATTTTAATTACTTAAATAGTTAACAATTATATCATTAAAAAATGACATTTTTATATTTAAAACTCATACATGGACACATAAAAGACACATCGTGTGTTGTATTTCTGTGTTGTAAATTTATACATGTCAATAATGAATTGTGAATCACTATTATAAAGTCTCAGGACAATATTATCGTGTTTTCTCAATTTTGGCTATGTAACGTGTGTTTTAAGCTAAAATAACACTTTCATATTGAAATCACGCACTTTGAGTCATATTGACAGCATCATGGGTGGGATTGACATCCCTACATACTAAAAAATTCATTATGGAAAATTTAATTAAATTCTTAGGAAAATAAAAACTCATTCCCTTACTCTTGGCTAGGTGACACACATTTTAAACAAAATTTATATTTTTTATATTAAAAACCCACACCTGGATTCATACCACCCACATCGTGTGTTGGATTAATGTGTACTCGATTCCTATACACCACAAATTAATTATAGATCATTTTCGAAAATTAAGGAGACAATCATAGATTTTTTACATGGTTTTGGATATATAAAGTGCTTTGAACTAAAATGACACTTTTATACTAAAAACACTCTGTTTGAGTCATGTCAACCAAATTGTGTGCTGGATTGACTTGAAATTAATTCCTACTTAACATGGATAAATTATGGATCATTTTAATAAACTTGTAAGACAATATGAACTCATTTACTCATTTTTTGCTATATAATGCACGTTTCACACTAAAATTACTCTTTTATGCTGAAAACACACTCTGGGTCATATCGACCACATCATGTATCAGATAGATGTTCTATCAATTTTTATAAAAAAATAAATTATTGATCATTTTCCTAACATTTGAAAGTATTCCAAATTCAGTTTCTCAATTTTGGATATGTGAAATTTGTTTTATAGTTAATGACACTTTTATATTGAAAAATGCACTTTAAGTCATATTGGTTGCATCATGTATCAAATTAATGTTTAGTTTATTTCTAGACATAAAAATAAATTATTGATGGTTTTAAAAATGTTTAAAAACAATATTTTCTCATTTTCTCAGATTTTCCTATATGACATGCATTTTAAACTAAAAGGAAACTTTTATATTGAAAACAAGAACTTTGAGTCATACCAATCACATAATGTGTCAAATTGATAAGTGGTTGATTCTTACACATTTCAAATTAATTATAGGTCATTTTACTAATGTATAAAAAATGATATCTTTTCATCAATTTTGGCTAGGTGACACATTTTTTAAACTAAAACAACACTTTTATATTGAAAACAAAAACTTTGAGTCATACCAGCCACATCCTGTGTCAGACTGACATGTGGTTGATTCATACACATAAAAAATTAATTAAGGATAAATATCCTAAATTTTCAAAAAAAAATATGATATTTTTTACTTAGTTTTTCCTATGTGATTCTCATTTTGCACTAAAATGACGCTTTTATATTGAAAACATGCACTTTCAGCCACATTGGACACATCAAGTATTATATTGATGTGTGGTAAATTCTTACAATCTAAAAATTAATTATGGATAATTTTTATAAACCTTAAACAATAATACAATCTTTTACTCAAGTTTATCTATGGAACATTATTTATACACTAAAATGAAACTTTTATATTAAAAACACAAACTTGGGGTCATATCGACTTCATCGTGTATTAGATTGATGTCTGGCTGATTATTACATGCCAAAAATGAATTATGGATCATTTTTATAATGTTTAAAAACAATTTGAGATCATTTGATTAGTTTTTTCTATATAATGAGAGTATTATACTAAATAACACTTTTATTCTGAAAACATGCACTTGGAGGCATATCATTCATATCATGTGCAGTTTAATATGAGGTAAATTACTACAGATAAAAAATTAATTATGGATGTTTTTACTAAAGTTTGAAAATAATATGGGGTAATTTTCTTAGTTTTGGCTATGTGATGGGTATTTTAATCTAAAATTACACTTTTATAATAAAAACACACACATTGAGTCATGTCGGCCACATTGTGTGTTGGATTGATTTGCATTCAATTATTAATCATTTCAAATGAATTATATATAATTGACCTAATTTTATAAGATAATATATTCTTGTTTTCTCGGTTTGGGATATGTGATGTGCATTTTAAACTAAATCAACACTTTTATACTGAAAACATGCATTTTAAGTCATATTGACCACATCATGTGTCTAGTTGACAAGAAGTCAATTTATAAACATCAAAAATGATTTATGGATTAGTTTCATAATGTTTGGAAACAATTCATGCCCATTTTCTCAGTTTTGACAATATGACATGTGTTTTAAACTACAATGAAATGTTTATATTAAAACACACACTTTGGGTCATATCGGCCACATCATGCATTAGAATTATGTGTTATTTATTCCCAACAATAAAAATTAATTATGAATAATTTTCCTAAAGTTTCAAGACAATTCAATATTTTTTATTCAATTTTGGATATGTGGTGCATGTTATACACTAAAATGAAACTTTTATATTGAAAACACTAGATTAGAGTCATATTTACTACAGTTTATTTCAGATTGACATTTACTCAATTCGTATAACCCATAAATGAGTTATGAACAATTTTCCAAAATTATCAAGACAATTCAATATCATTTACTTAGTTTTGGATATGTGATGTGTGTTTTACACTAAAATGATATTTTTATATTGATAAAATGCACTTGGATTCATATCAGAAACATTTTGTTTTATTTTAATGTTTTGTTAATTTATATAAGATTCAAATTAATTATGGATAATTTTCATAAAGTTTGAAAAAATAGGAGTTTTTTTGCGCGATTTTGGTTGTGTGGTATTTGTTTCAAACTAATATGACAATTTTATGTTGATATAACACACTTTGATTCGTACCTTCTACATCATTTGTCATATTGACATGCAGTTGATTCCTACACAACATAAATAGATTATGGATCATTGTAATAAGTTTTTAAAACAAACTATACTTGTTTTATTGGTTTTAAAATTCTAACACGTGTTTCAAACAAAAATTCCAATTTTATAATGAAAGCATGCACATGGTGTCATATCGGACTCATAGTTTATTTTATTGATGTGATATCAATTCCTACATTCCAAAAAATGTAATAGGGATCATTTTAATAAAGTTTCATGATAATATGATCTTTTTTATTTAGTTTTGTCTATGTGAAATGTGTTGTACACTATAATGAAAATTTTATATTGAAAAAATGAAATTTTAGTCAAACCAGCAAGAAATTTTTAATATGTCATCAAATTTATGGGTATAAAGATCCTTAACCCATTTCTCTACCTTCATTATCTCATATTCATCCTTGAAGTCTAATGCCCTTGAGAAACAAATAAAATCCTTCTTACTTTATAGGTTCATCAGAAAATAAATATTAAATTTTTACCCACTCATCCTAAACCCTAAAGGAAGGAAATTAGTGAACAGTTTAATTTTATTTTATTTTATACCAGATCACATTCATAATAGGTAACCATCTATACTTGATGTTAGTAAATATTCTAACACCATGCACTCTACCCACTCATCTCTAAACAAATTTACAACTTATTTTGAGTAAGTACATTGTTGGAAGTCCTGGTAGTAGTGATAAACTATTAGAAAAAATGATTAACAAATATTTTAAATGAAATTGTAATTACCTTCATAAATTACCTATTCGTGAATGCTTGTTTACTGATGGTGTATAATATCTTTCATAAATTTTCTAAACTAATATCCAAAATATTTTTTGTTATTTTGTTTCAAACACAATAGAAACATTGACCAAAATAAGTAAATTGTTTTGAAATGTGTTTTATAGTTAAATATTAATATATATACATTAATTTGATTCTATTTGAAGAAATCCATAGGTTTATTTATGTTCATTCACCGAACTCAAACCATGATTTAGCCGATATATGTAGATTTACCTATCATAACAAAATTATTATTAAGAAATAAACTAAAACATATAATTTCATGATTATTTGTAAATTGTTGATTTCTATGAATTAAAAATTCAAAATATACATAATTTTTAGTCGATTGGGTAGAAATCCATGCTTTAGATCTATCCAATAAATTTTTGGGTATCCAAATTGATTGTGATTAGTATCTAGTTCTTCCTATAAAATAAAAATAACAATGAAAAATAGAAAAATATATTTTATAAGATTATATTGTAGAGTTTTCTACCTGCATGGTAGGAATCAATAGAAGTTTATCATCTTTTATTTTCTTTTCAAATGCATCACTCAGGTTATATTTTTTCTTTTAAATTTATTTTAATTCCAATGAACCTTTTTATGTAGAAATTATAGAGGGATTAATGAGTCTAAATATTTATTTATAGGGTTATACCTTTAAATAGTAGTAATATATATATCGAAAAATAATTGAATAATTCTTATTCTTTGAATCTGGGAAATAAAAGAATTTCACTAATTTTAATTCCATTATGAACGATTCATTATTATACCCTTTAACACAGAAATTCACCTTCACGAATCCCAATTCATTGACATTCATTGCACTCATGTTGTCATCCAATTTGCAATGGAAAATTAGTACTGTTAATATTGTATAATCCAACTCATATATCGATTTGATGATGTCGACATTTGAAATATTAACATAAATTGGATTTTTATCCATAGAACTAAATACGTGAATCACTTCAACCATAATAATAACTCCATTTTTTTGCATCATACGCTATAAAAACTGAAATTTAGATATGTTTTTAAGGGAAAATCGCCAAATTAGCAATGTTTTTCAGAAAACATCACTACAAATATATATATTTATATATCTCATTTCCCCACATCGATATAAATATATATTTAGATATATATATATAAATGCACACACATATATATATAAACACACACAAAAATAAATATAAATATATAAATATATATATTTATACACATATAATTATATATAAAAACATGTATCTATTTTAAATGTGGTAATGTTTTTAAGAAAACAATGTTATTTTAGTGAAATTTTTACCAGTGTTTTAAAACATATATAATTATATATATATATATATAATTATATATATAAATACATACGCATATATATTTATACACACATATATGTAAACAGATATATATATAAACCTATATATATATAAACATATATATAAATATAAACATATAGATATAATATAAACCTATATATAAAACATATATATATATATTATAAACATATATATAAACTTAAAATATAGACATATATATATAATATATAAACATAAAATATAAACACATATATATAATATAAACATATATATATAATATAAACATATATAAATATATATAAATATATATAAACATAAAATACAAAAGATAAAAGATAAATATATATAAATACATAATATAAACATAAAATATAAACATATAAACATATATATTTAATTTAGATATATATATATGCTAATATATGTATGTTAATATATATATTTAATATTAAATTTTTATATAATTATTTCTATTTACATGTATATATATATTATAAGAATACACAGAGAACTTTAATATGTGAGTAGATCTCGGATGTATTGTTGGGAAGGATTTTTTGTGTTCGATTCTCGATGGAAGTGGGTTCCTATCCTTGGTCACGTTGTAGGGTTTTTTGGGGGTGGGCTACCAGGTTCAAGGGTAACTATGTCTCTAGGGTGTGTGGGGGTGGAGATCCATGCCGCAGTGATAGGATATACCGAGAAAGTAGGGGTGGGTGTTGGTTGATGCTTTTCTAGGGTGTGTGAGGTGGAAACATTAAAAATAATTTTATAAAAACTATGGGTAAAAAAATATTAACTTTAAAAAATACAAATTTTTTTTAAAAAACATCAGTAAATAATGTTGATTTGCTGGAATTTCTCAAGAAAGTCCAAAAATGAGGTGTTGTTCAATTATCAACACCTCATTTACAAACGTTTTAAAAAATTACTAATTTATGTTTTTTTGGTAGTGATAATGTGTTCAATGTATTTCATAAATATTTAGGTTGAATGAAATATAAAGCTAAATTTATTAAATATTGCATCAAAAAATAACAATAATGTAATTTTAAACCCTTTAACATTAAATTATTCATTACCAAGACATTATTGATATTTCATGAATATACAACTAGAACTTTGAACCCATCAAAGAAGTTTCAAAATTGAAATTTTTATTGTTTGGATAGAGTGTAAACTATTGGAGGAAGAAAAGTTCATATTTCACCCTTCAATAATGATAACTCTTCCCTTGTACCCGAGTTAATCATGTCCAACATATCCTTAATGTCATCTTTTGTTTTCTTTAGTACATTTTGTTATGTTCCAATAACATTGTAACATACATTCTTTCCATGTGCATGACATCAACAAAGTGTTTGAAATACAAACAATTTCTGTACAAAAAATCAAAGAAAATGGATCACTTTTTCAAACCATATTCTATAAGGTTTTTTGAAAAAGCATCACAAAATCAGCATCAATATCTTTTACTTTCTTTAACAGTTGATCACCCATTAGTAGTAATGATTTTGTGCCATATTATGTATTTTCATCGAATAATGTCGTCTAGGATCTCTATTTATTTCATCATCCTAAAAAATTATAATGCCTAAAAAATATAGTCTTTGATGAATTTTTCAACCTAACTGAGTGTGTATATTCTTCAAAAATGGTATATCCTAACATATCTTTAATTCCATTTCCTAAAAATTTTCCATAAGCAAGAAATTAATTTATCATCCAGTACAATATGGATCTCAATGTAAACTCTTCACTTATATGATCATCATACAATGTTACACTTGTATCCCATATCAATTTTATATATTCAGTCAATGGAGCCAAATATAAATCAATATAATTATCAGGTTATTTTGGTCTAGATGTTAGTAAAGAAAATATTATGTATTTTGACATTAGCAATAACCATGGTGGAAAGTTATAAATTAAAAATATAACTGTCCATATACTATCAGTGCTACTATTTACATCAAAAGGATTTATTCCATCTATATATAATTCAAGAGGAAGTTTTCTCATCTTTTTTTCAAATTTAGGATACTCATAATCAATTTTCTTTCAGTGAGGAGATTCTTTTGGGTGATTTAGTTTCCCATATTCAATTATTGTATTTTTATTCCACGTTAATTATCTATTGTTTTTTCTAACATCCATATAGTATTCTAAACCTTGGCATTATAGGAAAGTACCATACTACTTTTTAAGGACCTGGTTGATCTTTCTTGTGTCGATTCAGGCCACACTTAGGGTATTTTCTAAGTGATTAATAGTTATTGTGAAACAATAAACAATCATTTACATTGGCATGTATTTTTTCTCATATCATACCCATTAAATGTAGAATTATCTTTTGATTATATTTTTTACCAGGGAACTCATTTTCTTTTGGTATCATATCATCTAGGAGACCAAGTAATTATGTAAAACTATTGTCTCTCGATCCACCACCATATTTAAAATTATATAACTTCAATATAGTTGACAATTTTTCATATTTAGTATAATACTTATTCAATGGTCTCTTAGCATAGTTATTTAACTTCTCAAACAACATTAATAAATAACAAAGGTTATCTTCAATTTTCATTTTAATTTCTTTCATAAGATCTTCATTATCATTTACACTAGAATTCATATTAAATGATCCATAAATAGAAGTATAATCCCAATCATTATGTACATTTAGTTTTTCTATGTTTTTATTCCAATATTTATATCTCTAATCAAATCTGTGACAAGTAGAATGTTGTTATTGAAAAAAAAGTTCTTGAATAACAGCAATGTAAACATATTAAAATGATTTTATAAGGTTCATATGAATTCTCTATTGAAAACTTGAAGAACTATTTAACTCCATCATCATATTCCTTTTTTATATGATTATCATCCATCTATTTTTTATTCATATTCATCCAATAAGGTTTAATAATATTAAATGTGTTCAAAAAATAGATAAATACACATAAGTTAAGCATATAATATATATATATATACATTGATATATAAAAAAAGTATCATAAAAATTGATAGATATTTTATATAATTGGAATGTTATAGATTTTATATTCTTTCGGTTGTAGTGGTTAATTTTACTAGAATTTAAATTTTGGATAATTTTGTTAATTCTCTATATAAAATGGTTAATGTAATCTAATGTTATTCTTAGAAAGAAAATCAATAAAGAACATCATATTTTATATTACTAAAAGTAAATTAAAATTCAATTCTTTAAGTTTCATAAACAAATCATGGTTATGGATAGTGGTGTTGTGTGCATAAAATAGAGAAACAATTACAGCTTCTCAAAGCATAGAGCATTATCTCTTAGATAAGTGTTGTATTTAACAATAATTCATATTTATTCTACATAATAGGTATTTCTATATAATATTTTATGCATTAAAATAAGTAAATATGTTTTTGGAAAATATCATGTCTTGGGTTAGGTCGTAGATTTCCATTTTTTAAAATATCCATGTTTACACATTATCACAAAAATACAAAAAAATATTATAGTATTAATTTCAACTATTATTATTCCCAGGTGTTAGAAATTGAATTTTAATAAAATTATCAATGAAATAGGAAACGCAAAATATTTTGTGTTTATAAATAAAAACATAAAAGAATATTTACTTATAAGATATTAATATGTAATACAATACATATTGTTAAAAATGAATTATTTTGAAATATAATTCAGAAAAAAAATTCAAATTAAGGCATCGAAATTAAAATATTTAACCATCCAACTATCATACAACAATAATATGTATTTTTTGAGAATTTTTAAAGAAAACAATTGAAAAATAAACTCTCAAACCAATATAATCCATTTCATGGATTATTATACTTTAAAATATATATATATATATAATAAATATATAAATCAGAATATATATATGTATATATATCATAAAAAATAAAAAAAATAAGATATTAAATATTAGGTGTATTCAAATTTAAGAAAATAAAAAACTATGACATATCAAACATTGACTAATCAATAGAATATTAAAAAAAATTCAAATTTAAAAAACATTCTATCCCAATTGGAAATAAAAAATATAAATTAAAATAAAAGGGTCCATATATGTAGAGGAAAATAGACAAATAACATAGGAAAGTGATATGTATTTAAAAATCATTATCATGAGTTCAAGACTACAACATTTTCCATTAATAATATTCAAAATAAAGTCAATGCTTTAATAAATGATAGTACTTTACCACAATAAAATAATAAAATAATTAATTATAATTGGTATAAATTAAATTATACTAAACTGGATATGATGTAGCCTAAAAGGATTTTTAAGATTGAATTTGTGTCTTTCCCCTCATGTTGAATATGTGTGTGTGTCGCACGTAATAGGAAAAGATAATTTCAATTCATTATTACTGTTATTTTCATCGTATTAGGTAGATTTCCTAGTAAGAATAGATTAAATATAATGATAGATTATTATTATCTATAGGTAATAATGTTTTAATGAAAATTATAGAAAATTGGAAAAAATAAAACTTCATATTTCTCTATGAAGGAACTGCATACCACGATCCACATTTGAATCCTATCTAGCAATATAAATAACTAAAATTAATTTTTTACTTCTAAGGACACAAAATTCAGAAAGAAGAGAAATTGTGGATAACTAGCCCCTATTATATAGAAGGTTTATCTATTTTCAACTTAAAAAATTGTTCATTATAGTTGATTGAAAACTAAAATAATTCCCAATGAATAATTATATAGGAGATAGTATTCATGGCATGCGGGTGGGGAGCATGAGGCGCTGTAAATTAGTTAGTCTTAAGGATCTTATAGTTCTGCGAATCACATGACAAACAAAAACCCTTTGAAATTTTAAAAACACACAAATAGTTCAAGATAGACTAAAATAGATAATAAATAATTACATACCATAAGTTTTAAGAGGGTTGAGTCACCCGAGTAGATAGTGGTGGTGTGGGGGTGACATTTTTGTTCTTTGAGAGCTTGAACAATGAGAGCGATGAGGTCCATTGTTAGGGATCAATTTAGAATAATGGAAGGTTTTTATCAGCACTTTCCAAAAAGTGCTGATAAAGATATGTTTTATTAGCACTAAAATATTGTGTTGATAAAAAATATCTTTATCAATACTTTTTGGAAAGCACTGATAAATACTGTACAAAATAAATTTAAATATATCAAATGAATGTATGTTATAAATTTTTAAATTATAGAAAAAATTAATTACACTATTAATGAATATGTAATATTAAATGGGGAATACACTCATGTGCTATTCATATGGGAGATTCCATGGTGATTGGGGATTTTTGGCTTCAATCATGTTGTTTCCAAAGGATGATCTAGTTGAGATGAAGAAAAATCTTGCTAGAGGTTTTGATTTCACTGGTAGGTTTAAAGGTCAGGAAGAAAATAAAGTAGTGAATCCTTATCATCTCTTTATTAAAGGTAAAAGCCTAAATCACATGTCATTTTCAATACTTTAGAATTCTTAATCTAGTAGATTTGTTAAAATGGGTAGAAATGAATGTGTCTTTGGAAGAATGGAAGCGATTATATATTTTCAGAAATTCTATAGGCACTTTATTATCGTGAAAATCATCCTCTCTAAGTAATATTATGTTTAGAAAACTTCAAAATTAATTCAAAGGATTTCTTAGATCTTGGTTTTTTATTGGGAGTGTATCTTGATAGTTATGGGTTACTTTCATATATTATTTACGAATAATCAACTGAAAATGCATAACTTGAGTTTTAGGATGACAATTCTCAATCCTAGTTCCTTGAGCATCTATGAATGCAATTTTAATTTCAATGTGTTTGAAGATAGGAACTCTTTTACATAAGTCTAGGTTAATATTTCTAGACTTAATTATATTCTTTGGAATCCTCATATTTTATTCAATATTTCCTCCTCAATAGGAGTACGTATAAAATGGATAAAAATACTGGGAAATCTAGATTTGGGTATTTTTCTTGAGTTCTTATTGAAGTGGGTATCAGCATGAAATTAACTGATAAAGTTGTTTTATCAACTAGAATGGATGAACTAAAATTGAAAATTTTATATGAGAAACTACCAGTATTCTATTCTAAGTGAAAGATCATATAGAATTCAATATAATCACGCCAAAGAAATATAATATGTTCTCTATTATTAAATAATGGACATTATGATACTATTTTTAGGAAAAAGAAAATGAAAGGCAATGTTTAAGATTAGGGTAATAGAGCTAATGCTAGTGGTGCTGCTCCTAGTTAGAATAGACCCTTATTGGATATGGTAGGGACCCTCTATTCTAATATCCCCCTAGAAATATATCCAAAAACCAAACTAAATTTGACTCTTCATGAGAGAACCAGAGATAAATTTTGAAAATTCTAAGAAAGACTATACCATTTCTTTTATAGGTAATCCTCAATAGGACACCCATGAAATATACTCAAGGGAGATATAAACATTTGGTGTGGATTGGGTTATTATTTTGGTTCTAGAAGTAAAATATGGCATCAACTTTAGGGATTCTCTAGTTGAGATTCCAGCATCGAGAGATGATATGACCAGTGGGACCTTGGGAGACTATCATGTAATGGATAGTGGACCTAATGAAGATTCAATGGAGGATAATTTTACGGATAAAGCATCTATGCAAGATCTAGGTGACAAGATAGTCAAGTAGGATCAGTTGATTTCCTCAAGGTTAGGGAAAGGCAAGGAAAAAATTGATGTAGATTATTCTATAAATATTAAGGTCAGGAAGGAAATTCATGGGAATCAGGATAAATATGATGAATAGTCTGATGTAATTAATTTTGTGAGTGACTCTCCCATTATATTGGATTGTGGTGATCATGGTTCTACTTTGGGTCTTGATAATTCTCCCTGGAGAAGCGGGCCTAGGATTCAAAGTAGAATAATGTGGTAGTAGATGAGGCTTTATTTCCTAACAAGGGACATAGTTCTAGAAGTGAATAAAAAATATCACCCCCAGTGGATGGGGTTTTTTTGGCATATCAAGTTCAAGATGCACATGAACTATTAAATAAATCATAGGTAATTACATCTATCACTTTTAGATTGCTTGATTTAGTGAATAAAGAGTGATAATATTGAAAGAAAGATGGTTAAGTGGTACAATGTAATGATGTTGTTCTAGAAAACCACTCTAGTGGAGAAAATTAGGCAGATGGAGTTTAAATTCTCAGAGATAATGGTATAGACTATATCTTTCTAGAAGACCTATATAAGAGGGTCAAGGTTCGAGATGATGCTGGGGAAACTGAATTAGAGGATAGAGATACTGATGGCCTTTGGAAATAAGTAAAAACTTAGAGGATAGGTCATCACTGAATAGTTCGAGGCTATGGGTGTGGTCTAATTAACAGGGAAGCTACACATAGTTCTAGCCTTTATGTTCGGAAAGAGATTATCAAAATTTTGTGTTTTTAATTGATTTTAACGGATGAGGGTGGTTATGCTTTGTCTAACCCCATCCCTTTACATCTACTTTTGTTTATTAATTAATGGGAAATGTCCCTAACCTCTTTAAAAAATGATCTTAAATGTATGAATTCTATAAATGAGTGGAATTTAATAACTAAAAATGAATAGACTTCAAAAATACTAAAATTTTTGAATAATCTTTTTTAATTATATAAATTATTTAAAAAAATAAAAAAGAATATTAATCCATAGTAAATATGTGCATTACAGCCATATTATTTAATAGGTATGGAAAAAAAACCTTTTTTAAACCAAGAAATCCTCTTTTTCATTTGGTGGGAAGAGGAGACCAACTACATGGCCTATAGTCCTAGTGGATATGGAACCAATTATAGCCTGCTTGTGGGCCGCACATGCAGTCACCTCTTTAGTGCATGTGCATGGGCCTATATCACATGTGTCAAGACCCCATTATGCACCCTCGCTCACCAATCTGATGTCGTCGAGGGTCTCCACCCCGATTCTTCATCGTCAATCACCCCACATTACAACCATATTAAAACATTAAATGTTAACTAATAAATATGTATAAAAATATTAAAAATGAATATATTACAACAATGTAAAATGAATAAATATTATAATTTAATAAATTAAAAAATAAAACTAAACAATAATTAACATTATTACTGAATATATAATACTAAATATTATTACATTAATGAATATTAAAAAAGTAAAATTTAATAATTAAAAAATGAATAGATTTCAAAAATATTTAAAAAATGCTTAAGTGTTATTAGTTATATATATTATTAAAAAAATTAAAAATGAAATTATGTTGAAATGAAACTAAATACATATTAATTATATTAATTATGACCATAGAGAAAAATAAATTTTAATAAATAATCATGTATAAATAAATATTATAAATGAATAAAACTGCAAAGTTTTAAACAAATAATTTTAAAAAATTAATAAATATTAAAAATATTAAAAATAATTAAAATTGTCATTTAATAAAAACATATTAAAAATGAAAGAAAATTGAACCAATATTAAAATTAATAAATATTATATATTGAATAAAAATATAGAAAATAAATATTACCAATTAAATACAAAATATATATTAAATATATTATTTTAATAAATAAAACTCTGCAATAAATTTTAAAAATTGATTATATTATAGAAATATTGTGTGTATTTGTGTGTTATTATATAAAATTGCATTAATTACATCTATGTGTGTGTGAAATTAATATAAAAAAAGTTTGAAATATGTTAAATTGAAAAAAAATGACATTTTTATTAAATGTCCATTACTCACTAATAATTAGTCATTATTTTTAATTAATATTAATTTTTAATTATGAATTATTTTTGACTAAATACAATACATATTTAATGTAAATACATATTTTTTATTATATAAATCATATTTAAGGAAATATTATGCATATTTATATATATATATATATTAAATATATAAATGAATAATTATGTATAAAACCCTAAAAAATGAACAAAGTACAAAAAAAATTATTAAACGAATAAATATTTAAAATGAATAAATTATTAAAAAAAAGTAAAAAACAATTAACTTTATTAGTGAATAAATAATATTAAATGACTTAAAGTTAAAAATGAGTGAGATTTAATTATAATATGAATAGATTGAAAAAAATATTAAAAAATGATTTAAAGTTATTAATTACATACATTTCCAAAAAATAAAAAAAATGAATATATGTTCAAATGAAAATGAATACAAAAAGTTAATTATAAAAAATATTTAAATTACAACTCTATTAAAGACATGTTAAATTTTAATCAATAAATATAAATAAACTTTTTTTTAAATAGCTAAGGGGGAAGTCCCCCCCCCCTTTTATTGAAACACAACACTACTGAAAAAACACCATATACCCATGGTTTAGAACCATATTTATATCACATAAAACCATGTTTATAGGATATACCTATGGTTTTTATAACTTTGGCTTATGGATCCATTGGTATACACCTATACCCATGGTTTCTATAAAAACTACGGGTATATCCCTACAGATTTTATCATACCTGTGGTTTAACCAAAATTGTGGGTATATATCTATACAGACAATTTATCCAAACCATGGGTATATATTTTCTCATCAAAAAAACTATACCCATAGTTCTCCAAACCATAGAAATAGGTAGATGCCCCCATTTGGAAGCAATATCAGCACTTCCATCCCCTGAACCTATAAATAAAATAAAAACACAATACATATTCAATGTAATACAAATATTCTATATTTAGCATTAAATCAACCAGTTTTAATAATTTTTTAAACCATTTACAATATTATGACATATATATACATCCATATAACCAATCAATTTATGTCATTAAACAACATCCACATTTCTCTTTACTACTAAGTCAAAAGTAGAGGGGTTTAGTATCTCACTCATCACCAACATCCACATCCTCATCACCATCAGCAACATTCTCATCACCAAAAGCATCATATGGAAAAGTAACAACATTACCATCATTATCATCATAACCATAACTATTAGCTCTCCCTTCACTAATATACTCATTGTCATCACTCGGGTCATCATTTGAAGAACCTATTTATTCCATATACGAATCAACAGCAGTATCATTATCTAATGGAAGTGATTGAATTATAACTAGAATAGATTTCAAAAAGTGTTCAGTGATCAGTTTAATTATTTCATACTTCTGTAAATCTATTTTTTTTCCTCAAATTCTTCTTAATGAGTTCTTTGTATCTCGGTTTTCTAAGAGGTTTGAGAGGATCCTGATGAAGACCAATACCTAGTGGTTATGATGTTTTTCTCAGGTTTACATTAGAATCTCCTCTGCTTCCCCTCACCTAATACTTAAATAAAATGATCATTTATCCCAATGTTGTCATCTTCTTTATCATCAAGGGACTCTTGGGAAGTCTATTGAAAATATCAACAAGATATTTAATTATTAATTTAGTATAAATATTTTAAATATAAATAAAAACATACAATATTTTATTGTGTTTTTTAATTTACTACACTTCCATCCTTTTTCTTCCTACTAGATAAAATTAATTTTTCTCAAGGCACACGACCTTCGATGGCCAAAACTAATTATAGAGAATGAAATTGATTAGTATAAACATATTCATAACATAACCATTTTATAATATTGAATAATTATAAATGGTAATAAATTTGAAATGAATGAACAACTCATAAATTTAAACATGTGATAAACATTGATGAAAAATTAATAAATAAAATCTATTTATAAACACTTTATAATTTTATCTACTCATTTTGAACATTCCATAATCTTTAATATGAATGCTCTATATTCATTTCATAATATTAAATCCTTCATATAATTTATTTTATAGAATTTCTTAAATATATATGACATTTTTATTAAAATTAAATATCATATATTTAAATTTATTATAATAACTATTTAGACAATAAAAATTTACATAGACAGTAATATATAATTATTTGTTAAATCAATCATCAAAAATATTTAGATTTTGTTTCAATAATATCAAAATAAGGCCACTAATGTTAATAATTTAAATTATGTATTTTTGAAAAATTCATAATCATTAAATATAAATACTTTTTTTTCTAATTCATAAATAATTTCAAATGGTCAAATTGATAAGGGACATTTTTCTAATTGAAAATTGGAAATTAGGCCATTAGTTCAATTGTACAAGTTTTTCATTATTCCTTTATTCCATTAGTCTATTATGTTGTTATGCCAATTAGGCCAATTGGTAGTTAAGCCATTAGGAAAATTGGCCAATTGTCCATTTGACCATTAGGCCATTAAACAATTGGCCAATTGGCCATGAGGTCATTAAGACAATTTTCCAATTGTACATTAATCCATTTGGCCAATTATCCAACTATTCATTAGTTCATTAGACCAATTCGCCATTAGGCCATTAGGCTAATTGGTCGTTAGGTTGTTAGTACAATTGGCCAATTGGTCATTAGATCATTAGGCCAATAGGCCCTTAGGCTATTATTAAAATTGTCTAATTGGCTATTAGGACATATCCCAATTTTCTATTAGTCCATTCAGAAATTAGTCCAATTTCCACATTTTCCATTAGGTCATTTGGCCATTAGGATAATTTTCCATTAGGCCAATTGGACAATTGGACATTATGAATTTAGGCCAATTGTCCATTAGTTCATTAGGACAATTGGCCATTAATTCATTAAGAAAATTTTCTATTAGGAATCTAGGCCAATTTTTCATTTGATCGTTAGGCTGTTAGGCCATTTTTTCAGTTGGACATTAGGCAGTTTGGCCATTAGACAAATTGGCGGTTAGGCCATTAGGCCATTTGGTCATTAGGACATTTGGCCAATTGGATGTCAGGAAATTCAGCCAATTTGTTTTTGAGTCATTAATCCATTAGGAAAATTAGCCAATTGGCCATTAAGCGATTTGGACAATTGGCCAACTGGCCATTACGCCATTAGGCCATTATGACAATTGGATAGTTGGTCGTTTTTTCATTAAGCCAACTAGTTGTTAGGCCAGTTCGTTAGGAGAACTAGTCATTAGTCCATTAAGCCAATTTTCTAATTTGACATTAGTTCATTAGGTCATTAGTTAAATTGAGAAACTATCCACTAGGTCATTCACTACCACAAAACTGGATTTATGCAGTGTCACCTTTTAACAGTGCTAAAAAAAGCGCTGTTAAAGGGGGTTCATTTATCAGCGCTTTTTTACATGCACTAATAAATAAGGAGCATTATCAGTGTTTTTTCCTAGTATTGATAATGTTTATATTTCAAAAAAAATCATGAAAAGTAATATATTGATATATAAGTATATTTATATGGATATAAAGATAATATATATATTTTAAATATTTTTTAGATAAGTATAAATAGACTATTACATTTAATATAAAAAAAATAGTGGAAATGGATTTAAAATATTTTAAAAAATATTATTAATTAATAATTTTCTAATTATCATTGACTAATAATCATTTGATAACAATTTGAAGACACAAAAAATCAAAAAAATATTAATAATAAAAGATCTAAAATAAGTGGAAAAGGTAACTCAAAATTTAAACGGCCATAACTTTTGATCTGGGTGTGCGTTTGAGCTCTACAGCATATCAAATCGAATCCTGCGATGATCTATACACACTAGTGACCGAAGGGAGCCATATTTCACCTTTTTAAGGGCCAAATATTCCTAGAAGGCCTCCAAAACTGAGGTTTTAGTCGGGATACCCAAATTTTTTAACATTCAATGAAATTTCAACCTTGTTTAAGGGGGTCTTTTTTCCCTTCTTCAGTGGGGAATGAATTTATTTCAATGGATTACATTCATATTCATATTACGGATTTTAAATTTTGTCATTTTTTAAAATGTACTGTTATTTATAATCAAATATATAAATATTTATTTATTTATTTATTTATTTATTTATTTATATATTCGCAGATAAAAATTAAATTTTATAAATAAACAATTAAACATATTTACATATAAAATATTTTTCCCAATATATTAGCCTTATATAAATAAGAAACTAATATCCATTTTATTTAAAATTCAAATATATGAATATTTATATACCTATATAATGTGTACATGTATATATATATATATATATATTTGTGTGCCTCTGTATTAACAAGCTGATATATATTATCTATATATTCTAAACATATGTATATACATATTAATATATAATATTTGTAAATATATATATGTGTGTGTGTGTGTGTGTTGTATATATGTATTTATTTATTTATAAACACACATAAAAAGCATATTTTATAAATGCATTCCAAACTGATCTTATAAATATATATTAATATAAGAATAAATATATTAATATATTAATATAACTATATATATATATATATAATATATGGATATACGTATATTAATATACAGATATATATATATATATATATTAATATACATATATATATATATATTAATATAACTATATATATATGTTAATATATATATATATATTAATATATGAGTAAATATAACTATATATATATAAATATATTGATAAATGAAGATCAAAGAAATATGGTGGAGTGGTAAAGGATTTGGCCAATAGGCAACAGTTCCGGAGTTTGAATCTTGGGAAAGGTAGGTCGCGCACGCAAGTGGGGAATAATGTCTAGCGCTGCTAAAGGGGATGGGAGGCGCTGTTAAAGGTTGGTGGGGTGGTTGGGGAGTGTGGGGTGGGGCGTTGTTGAAGGGGGTCTTCAAGCGCTGTTGAATCCCCTCCCCCAATATGCAAAAAAAAATTATTATTTTTCTATTTTTTAACTTTTATTAGTGATTTTAAAAATCACTGATAAAGGCTCCATTTATCAGCACTTTTCTAAGCACTGATAAAAGGGACCGCCTCCTATCTTCGCCTCGATTAACAGTTATTTTCTAGTGCTGTTAATGCCCTTTTCTAGCGTTGATAAAGGCCATACTTGCAGTAGTTATTATTTCAATTCTTCAATTGACCAATTGGTCATTTGGTCATTATTCCAATTAACAATTGGACATCTGGTTGTTAGGCCAATTTTCCATTACATCTTTAGGATAATTTTCCATTAGGTTGTTATGCCAATCATCCATTAGGCTATTAGGACAATTATTCATTAGGTCGTTAAACCAATTAACCATTAGTATGTTAGGACAATTGGACATTAGGACATAAGTCCAATTTTCCATTAGTCCCAGAGACCAATTTTCCATTAGTAAATTGGGAAAATTATACATTAGGCCATTAAGAAAATTGGCCATTAAGAAAATTGGCCATTAGGCCATTAGGTCAATTGGACATTATGCTTTTAGGAAAATTGGCCATTAGGTCATTAGGCCAATTGGCCATTGGGAAGTTCGGCTAATTGGTCATTAGTCCATTAGGCCATTCAGTCATTTGGCTAATTAGTTGTTAATCCATTAGTACAATTGGCCATTAATCCATTAGTCCATTAGACCAATTGGATAATCATGAATTGGGCCTTTAGGCCAATTGGACAATTGGCCATTAGGCCATTAGGTTAGTCGTCCATTAGTCAACTATGAAATTATGCCATTATTCTTATTGGCCAGTTTTTAATTAGTTCAAAGGGTCGATTGGACATTACACCCTTAGGTCGTTGTTTCAATTGTTCGTAAGGTTTTTAGGTCAATTGGACATTATGCCATTAAGTCAATTGACCATTACGTCGTTAGGAAAATTTCCCATTATGCCAATTGGAAAATTTTCCATTATACCATTTTTCCATTATTCCATTAGGACAATTAGACCTTAGTCCATTAAGACAAATGGCCAATTGTCCCTTAGTCTATCAGGCCAATTGTCCATTAGGCTATTAGGACAATTGGTCATTAGGCCGTTAGAAAATTTGTCACTAAACCATTAGGACAATTGGTCATTAGTCCATCAGAAAAATTGTTGATTTGGCTATTAAGAAAATTGGTCATTAGGACATTAGTTCATTAGGCCAATTTTCCATAAATTCATTAGGCAAATTATCCATTAGGTCATTATTTCTATTGGCCATTAGGTCATAATTCCAATTGGACAATTTCCTATTATGCCATTGGGTCATTAGGCCAATCTTCCAATTATCTATTAGACCATTAGGGAATTAGGACAATTGGACCTTAGGACATTATGCCAATTTTACAATTATCCCTTAGGTTGTTGGGTCAATTGGCTATTAGTCTATTAGGACAATTTTCCTTAGGTCGTTAAGACAATTGTACATTAGGTTATTAGAAAAAAATTTCATTAGGTTGTGAGGAAAATTAGGCATTGGTACATTAGTCCAATTGGACATTATTCCATTTGGTCATTAGGACAATTGGAAAATTTTATATTAGTCCATTACTCCATTGCACCATTAGGCTAATTGGACGATTGTCCAATTGGTTGTTAGGCCATTGGGACTTTTTTTCAATTGGTTGTTAGGTCGTTAGGTAAATTTTATATTAACATGTTTGGACAATTTTCTATTTGGATGTTAGGCCACTTCATCATTCGGCCTTTTGGCCATTATACCAATTGGCCATTAGTGTAATCCCCGACCCCAGTTACCTAGATTTAGTGCATTATTACATAACATTGGCATGATAGTCTTGCCAACAAAGGGGTCAATAAGGATGTTACTTGGCTTGATGAGTTGCCTGATGTCTCGCTCCCCTTTTATGATAAGGATTGTAATAAGATTCCTTCTTTCAGACTTTTGTAATTCCTTTATTTGAGCAATAAATACTACCTTGGTCTTTGACTGAGGCTCCAACTCTAAAAAAACATAACATTGGCATGATTGCAAGGAATCAAGTCCCGAAGGATCGGTCAGTTTAGCAGTCTTGGAAAATATATTACATACATGAATGTTACATTACACGTTATAACATACAACACAACATAAATAATAATTTATGAACGCCATTATTCCCTTAGCTTAACCCTTCATATCAATCACAATACACTTCTTAGAATCTTGGAAAAAATAAAACATAAAAATGGGTGAGCTCAGACGCTCAGTAAGGGAAAGAAATACAGTAGAAGATAACATAAATATTAAGCATAGTGAATAATTGAAAACACATGCCTTTACAAATAATAAACATGAACACTTTTATGGAAAGAATATGAGATGAGTAAATAATTCCATAATAAAACATAATTAGGAGTATTCTGCTAGTCAAATGAACACATTAACCATTAATATTATTTTTATAATGAGGGAATGTATAATGTCGGGCATTCTGAAACATTTTGTAAAGGCCTTAGCCAAGACAACTAAAAATGATTAAGGCCTTGTCCAAAACCATATATCAAATTAGGAAATGCCTCGGTAAATTCCACTTATAGTTGTCTCATGAGACCTACCGATGCATCGAGGATCTATAGTGGGCTCCACCCATCACTAACTAAGTCCAATAAATTCTTCATATGAAAAGTTTTAAATATAACATAAACATTCATATTAAAACTATCATATGAAATGTAAATACTTTAACCATAAACCATGAATGGTATAAAAATAACACAACCACAGTCAAACATATCAAAAAACCGTCAATACAATATGGATGATTTTTATCATAATGAATTGACTTCAAACAAGTATAAAATCCATCAAAGGATGTTTACATAGATGAAATAAAAACTATTTGAGAGAAATATCTCTTTATTTTTTAGAAATCATTTAAAGTTATATAATTATAAAAGAAAACATTTATTTTGAAAATATTCTTATAATCTTGTAAGGTAAGCTTTGATGATGTTATAACGGCGTATAATAACCATGCTCGCCATATAAGTTAAAAAACATTCTTACCTAAATTTTGTTAAAAGGTCATAAAGTACCTTGTTTGGAAAACGAATGAAAGATTCCTTTCAAAACATACAAGTTAAAATAAGGGTATAAATGACTTTAATCCGTTGTCTAGTAAATAGTAACAATGTTTTGAAATAAATTTTTAAGAAACATGGATGTGGATGATAAAGAGGTCCCAATAGATAATTACGTAAAAACAACCTCGGATAATAAAAATATTGTGAAATTAACCCTTACCTTGTACTTTTCCTTGGTCGAGGGTAGGATAACATCATTTATAATAGTGAAATAATTATTATTAAATTATAAAATAACCATATACATTAACATGATATTATATATTATCTTCAAATATGTCTTTGTTAATGATATTTCAGTAGTATCATCATTTTGGGTGTTAACTGATTCATTTTCCTTTATATGATTTGTTATGTAAGTAATGTTTGTTATGGATAGGATGTATCTTATTCATCTTTAGAATGATATTAAGTCTTTAAACATTATTTTTAATCATAAAATTAAAATTATTCTTGAATGGATATGATGGGGAATTAATCACATCGTGTTTGTGGAGATGGTAATCCGTACGTACGCACGAGCGACAATATCATTATTTTGATATTAATATCATATATAATTGGATGGTATATCAATTAAACAGAATAATTATTATGTTATATTTATTATTTACATTATTTATTCTTATTATTATACCCATCCAAATGATGAAGTATTTGAATAACAAACTACACCACGACATGGAGACGGTAATCCGTACGTACGCACGTATGGTGACTTTTTCATTTATAGGTTGGGTAGAATAATTAATATGGTTGTACAATTTTTATAATAACATCACAGTATATTTAAGATATTGTCGTTATTATTTTAAAATGGAAAAAATAAATAAATAGGAAGTGGAAGAAGAAATGAACTTGAAAGAGGTGATGAAATATTTACCTCTTCTTCGAGTTCTTCCTTTTGATTTGATCAAAAGGGCTCCTTAGGTTGTATTTCTGACTAATGTAAGGACTCTAGGATTAAGGAATGATAGTTTGGTGGATATTTGGGAAGCGTTTGGCCGAGAAAAATGGATTTTAAGGAGTGAATTTGAGATAAGGGGAAGTGCCCTTTTATAAGAGGGGTGAGGGGCACCTTAGGAAAAGATTGAAATATTATTTTATAATAAAATAATATTCGGTTTCTAATGGATCTAAAATGAATTATTTAAAGGATAAGTTAAGGATGGGTCGAAAACCACTCAACCAATAGTTTTTAGAAAGGTTTGGGTCACAATATTAACCATATCTTTTAGATTTAACTCTTAGTTAAATAGTTTGACATTTACCGTGTCTCTTTGTATTTTTATATTATATGGTTAATAAAATTACTATAAAATTCCAAGAGGACCCAAAGTGGTTCATTAATGATACACCTATTATTATATAAGTATTTTTTATGAAACTTATATTTTTAGGATTATTATATCAACCAATAATATTGTATTTGTTTTAAAAACACATTTATGTCAATTTTGACATTATTTAATAATTGATTTTTTTTAAAGTACTAATAACTTTATTACTTCTAAATAAATAAATTTAATCAACCCTAACATTTCATAATCATATATAAAAAATTTTATGGCATTAAAACTTTCAAATTATATTTATTTTAGTATTTATAATATCATTTCTTTGATTGTTTCATTAATAAGTAAAATACTGCATCATTATTGTGTCATATATAAATATATTTATTTTATATCTAAAAATTATTAATAAAATATCATGAGGTAGGAAATATTTTTATATTTCTAATTACTATTTATAGTCGAATATATCGATTATATAACCTCATATAAATATTGTTTTACTAAAAGATATTTTTTTTGTTATTTTTGTCTTTACTTTAGATTATTTAATATAAAATGACATTATCACTCCCAAGTGGATCCATGGGGTCCAAAAATAGACCCAAGGATTCTCATGGTCAGAAATGTACCATACAATAGGGTTATGACATGTGTTAAGGTAATTTAATATTATAATAATATTATTTTTTCCCTTATTTACTAGATTTACCCCTTTAACCACGGTAAATAAAATATTTACTGAAGTAAATTTTCCTAATGTCTAAAAATAAAAGTTAAATGTTTACACAATTTGAACTTCCTGATTCCAAATATGTAATCCATTTTTCCAAATTCAAAACACAGAATTGGAAAAAAAATAATTTAAAATTAATTCCTATTGTCAAAACAAAAAAACGTGTTTTTATGAAATAATAACTATCAAAATATTGACACTTATTTATGTCAAATTTAAATTTGAAATTAATTATATTGACCGAAAGTGTATTAAATGATAAAAATATAATCTAATTATACTTCCAAACCATTCAAATTCATAATTTATCACTATTAATTATTTCGATTAAAAATTTTGTTTTTAATTAAAATTTAGTAATTTTCACAATTCATCAAAATATGAAAGTTATCAGAAAAGTATCAAAAAAATTTCCAAACTAAATTTTTATTTCCTAATTCTAAAGATAAATATAATATCACTAAATTTAATATATAAAATTTTCAAATATTTGATTTGAAAAGGGTTCACCATTAAAAGGCATAAAACTGCATTTTTTTTAAAAATACCTCTTTTTTCTTAAAAGTTGAATTTTTCTTATATTATGTCATAAAAGATGAATGTTAAAGTTATATAGGATACATAAAATTTAAAATTTGATTAATACTATTCACAAACTTTTTTTTGAATGGCTAGTTTGGTAAGTTGTGGTGCGCTCGAACTCGGTGTTGCGTGTAGTGAAAGTTATCAAAATACTTTAAAGAGATAACAAACTATGAAATCTTGGGGTGTTAAAGTATCCCCTACTTCAAAAATTGCATCCTCGCAAATTGTAATTTTTTTTTAAAATAAAATGTTAAAATAGAAAAATTCCTTTGTGGAAAACCCACATCGGAAATTCGGTTAATTAAATTTAGTCTTAATAAGAGGGAAAGGGAAATGAAAAAGTCATCACCAAATTATGCTCTCAATTAGGAGAACATTGGTGAAAATTAGTGACACATAATTGGAGAAAAAATGTAAATATTTATAGGGAGTGATTGAGGTCATCAATCACAATATATCATTTTAATATATTGACATAACAAATCCATTATCAAAATCATTTTCAATACCAAAATACGTAAAAAGAGTATATGGTATTTATTTTATTTTTAAAAAAAAATTGCTTGTTAGGGAATCCAAAGATCAAATAAAACTCATGGTGGTGGAAAGGGCGTTGTCCCTCTTATGTTAAAAAACATTCCTTTTTTGTTATTTAGTAAAACACTTCGTAGAAAAATATTCCCCTTGAAATGAAAAGTCAAAGGGTTTTATACACCATATAAAGGCAAGCCGTTTAGAAATAAAAGGATGCCTCAATGAAAGGAGATTGAGACGATGTCCCTTAACTAAATTTTAAGAATTAATTTAGTCATATAATAAGAGGGGAATATATATATATTTATTTATTTATTTATTTATTTATTTAACAAGTAGAGTCACATACTTTAACTAATTCCAACCAAAAACACATATTTCACTTCAAAAGATTTCAAAAACAAATATTCTATATATCCTAATCGTATAGGGTTCCAAAAATAATGAATTTATAATTTACCAATCAGAACTTTTAAAAAAACTACATTATACAATACAGGACATCATGTAGGTCGGAGCTAGGTGATGAACTCTTGTCTCCCTTCAGTTTCGAGTTCATGTCTCGCGGCCTTGCCGGACGCGACTGGTTGTCACCCGACCTCTGGGATGTCCTTTTTATGAAAATCCAAAAATAACTATAACAATTGTATCCAATTTAAAACTTAATCTATTATAACCTTTATAATTATCCAAAATACTTATATCCAAACTCACAGTCCAAAATTTATAAGGAAGTTAAACACAGTGAAGATCCTTTTTTCCACATAATAACATGTGAACACCTTCATCATGTATTCTTTTAAAACATAGTAACACCCTGAATTAGCATAAAACCCTATTTATTACATTCATGGTCCCATATTCTTTATAGAATACTTTATATATTCCTTATATCAAAAAAATTTTAATATTCCAACAATGATGAAATAAACCAACTATTAATCAGTTCCAAGGAAGTCAAGAATATCCAATATAATTTATCCAAAAAAACAATCTCTTATTCCAAAATCACTACCTCATTATCTGAACCATATTAAGTATTACCTTTCCTTCAACCATGTATTTTCCAAAAATTGTAGCTTGCTATTAAGTAAATTTTCTTAGAACCATATAATCTCAAATATCCAATAAAATAGTACTGCAGTACAATCCTTATTTATCTCCATAATTAATATAACCATTATATTGTTGATACAACACTCAAATGAAATAATTCTATAATAACAAAATAAGAACACTAGTCATTCCTCTTCATCTGAGGTAGTATCATAACTTGATTATTATCTAATAGAATCATTTGTGGTACACTCTGATGACTCGGACATTTATTCGCATAGTGTCCTAATGCCTTGTAGATGAATCGTTTTACATTTGAAACCTTTTTATTACCCTTGAAATCACGTACTTGGTGTCCTTTTTCTCTACACTTATAACAAACTCCCATTCCCTTCAAGAATTATTAAGGTGATTCTTTCCACATTTATCACATATGGGAAGATCCTTATTTCCCCTCTTCTCTTTATCCATTTTTCTCTCTACCATCCTTTTCTTCTCTTACTTCCCTTCAAAGACATAGAAATCAAAGAATTCTTTACTTATCCTATTAACACGTGATATTATTTCTTCATATGTTGAGAATACATGGGAGACTATTTCCCTTATAAATGTTGGATTAATACCATGAAATAAATGATCCTTCTTACTATTTAGATCAAACATATTGCTGGAGTTCTCATTCCTTCTACTGGGCGACATTTGTAAACAATAGCATAAACTAGGTCAGTTTATGAGTCGCAATGAATAATTCAAAACATGTAAAATACCTAACATAAATTGAACAGTTTATGCATATAATCCATAATAATAAAAATGTTTTCTTTTGAAAAATTATTTAATTCTAAATACTTAATAATGGATTGTAATTAAAATGTGAAATATCCTAAGCATATCCCCCGGGAGTGTCGTAACCAAGAGTGCAGTAAGGCCCATTTTCGTGCACCAGTTATCATTCGAGTCTAGCTCAAAGCGATGTTTCTAGGTTTTACTCCTAGGTACATCTGTGCCAGAGCCGCCTATATCTGCTCGTATCCAGACAGGGATGTATTGCTTGGAAAACTCACAAAATCTCTACAATACCAAAATTCTAGGAATTTGTTCTATACTAATCCTCAAAGTATATCTTAGGGCTATGTGCTCTAATCAGAGTTTATCTAAATCTAGTTTCCAAGGTTTGTACTAAACTTTCTCCTGATACCAACTGTAACGCTTCGACCCCAGTTACCCAGAGTCGGTGCATTATTACATAACATTGGCATGATTAAAAGGAATCAAGTCCTGAAGGATCGGTCGGTTTAGCAGTCTTGGAAAATAGATTACATACATGAATGTTACATTACACTTTATAATATACAACACAAAATAAATAATCTTTTATGAATTCCATTATTATCTTATCTTAACCCTGCATATCAATCACAATACACTTCTTGGAATCCTGGGAAAAATAAAAAATATAAAGGGGTCATCTCAAATGCTCAGTAAGGTTAAGCAATACAGTAGAAGATAACATAAATATTAAGCATAGTGAATAATTAAAAACACATGCCATTACAAATTATAGACATGAACACTTTATGGAAAGAATATGATCTGAGTAAATAATTCCATAATAAAACATAATCATTGGTATTCTACTAGTTGAATGACCACATGAACCATCAATATTATTTTCATAATGTGGTAATGTATAATTCCAGACATTCTGAAACATTTTCTCAAGGCCTTGGCCAAGATGTCTAAAAATGATTAAGGCCTAGGCCAAAACCATATATCAATTTGGGAAAGGCCTCAGCCAATTCCATGTCTAGTTGTCTCATGAGACCTACCGATGCATCTAGGAGATATAGCAGGCTCCACTCTGACTTACTAAGTCCAATACATTCCTTATATGAAAAGGTTAAAAAATATAACATAAACATTCGTATTAAAACGAGCATATGAAATGTCAATAATTTAAACACAAACCATGAATGGTATAAAAATAACACATCCATAGTCAAACATATTGAAAAACCTTAAATACAATATGGAAGATTTGTATCATAATTAATTGACTTCAAACAAGTATAAAATTCATCGAAGGATGTTGACATAGATGAAATCAAAACTATTGGAGAGAAATATCCCTTTCTTTTTTTGAATTCATTTAAAGTTACATAATTATAAAAGAAAACATTTAATTTGAAAATATTATTATAATCTTGTAAGGGAATATTCAACGATGTTATAACAGCGGAGAATAACAACACCCTCCATATAAGTTAAAAAACATTCTTACCTTAATTTTGTCAAAAAGTTCATAAAGTTCCTTGTTTGGAAAATGACTGAAAGATTCCTTTCAAATAATATAGGTTAAAATAAGGGTATAAATGAATTTAACCCATTTTATATTAAATATAAAAAAAATTTGAAATACATTTTTAATAAATATGGATGAGGATGATAAAGTGGTCTCAGTATATACTTACATAAAAACAACCTCGGATAATAAAGAGATTGTGAAATTAACCCTTACCTTGTACTTTTACTTGGTCGAGGGTAGGTTAACCACCTGTATAATGGTGAAATAATTATTATTAAATTATAAAATAACCATATACATTAATATGATACCATATATGATCTTCTAATATTGCTTTGTTAATGATATTTCAGTAGTATCATTGTTTCAGGTGATAACTGATTCATTTTCCTTTATATGCTTTATTATGTAAGTAATGTTTTTTATGGATAGAATGTATCATATTCATATTCATAATGATATTAAGTATTTAAAAATTATTTTTAATCATCAAATGATAATTATTCTTGAATGGATATGATGGGGAATGAATCTCATCGCATTTGTGGAGACGGTAATCTGTACGTACGCACGAGAGACAATATCATTCTTTTGATATTAAAATCATATATAATTGGATGTTATATAATATAAAAAGAATAATTATAATGTTATATTTATTATTTACATCATTTATACTTATTATTATACCCATTAAAATGATGAATTATTTTAATAACAAACTACACCACGACGTGGAGATGGTAATCCGTACGTACGCACGTATGGTGACATTGTCATTTATAGGATGGATAGAATAATGAATATGGTTGTATAATTTTTATAATAACATAAAATTATATAGAATATACTGGATTTATTATTTTATAATGGAAACAATAAATAAAGAGTAAGTGGAAAAAGAAAAGAACTTGAAAGAGGTGATGAAATATTTACCTCTTCTTCGGGTTATTCCTTTTGATTTGATCAAAAGGGATACATAGGTTGGCTTTATGACTAAATTAAGGCCTCTAGTATTAATTTAGGATATTTGGGAGGATATTTTCACAGGTTTTGGCCGAGCCAAATGTCTTTGAAGGTGTGAATTTTAGAGAAGGGTATGTGCCCTTTTATAAGAGGGGTGAGAGGGACCTTGGGAAAATATTGAAATAATATTTTATAATATAATAATTTTCGGTTTCTAGTGGCTCCAAAATGAATTATTTAAAGGATAAGGTGGTTATGGGTCTAAAACCACTCAACCAACAGGTTTTAGATAGGTTTGGTCACTATATTAACCTTATCTTTTAGATTTAACTCTTATTTAAATAGTTTGACATTTACCATGTCTCTTTATATTTTTATATTATATTGTTAATAAACATACTATAAACTTACAAGAGAATCCCAATAGGTTAATTAATGATACAAATATCATTATAGAAGTCTTTTTTTTTGAAACTTATATTTTTAGGATTATTATATCAACCAATAATATTGTATTTTTTGTAAAAACTCGTTTATGTCAATTTTGACATTATTTAATAATTGATTTCTTTTAAAGTCCTAACAACTTTATTAATCATAAATAAATACATTTAATCAACACTAACATGTAATAGTAACCTATAAAATTTTTGAATGGTATAAAAACTTATAAATTTTATTTATTTTAGTATTTATAATATCATTTATTTGATTGTTTCATTAATAAAGAAAAAAACTACATCATTATTGTGTCATATATAAATATATTAATTTTATGTCTAAAAACTATAAATATAATATCCTGAGGTAGGAAATATTTTTATATTTCTAATTAATATTTATAGTTGAATAGATAAATTATATACCCTCATATGAAAATTGTTTTACTAAAGGATATTTGTTTTTGTTTTTTTTTGTCTTTACTTTAGATTATTTAATATAAAATGTCATTATCACTCCCAAGTGGCTCCATGGAGTCCCAAAATCGACACAAGGATTCCCATGGTCGTACATGTATCATCCAATAGGTTTAGAACACGTGTTAGGGTAATTTAATAATATTATAATATTATTTTTTAACCTTATTTACAGGATTTACTTCTTTAACCACGGTAAATAAAATATTTACTGAAATAAATATTCCTAATGTATAAAAATAAAAGATACCTATGTACAAAATTTTCACCTCCTGATTCCAAATATGGAATCCATTTTTCCAAATTCAAAACATGGAAGTGGAAGAAATTAATTTAAAATTAATTCTCCTTGTCAAAACAAAAAACGCGTTTTTATGAAATAATAACTATCAAAAGATTGACACTTGTTTATGTCAATTTTAAATGTGAAATTACTTATAATGACCTAAATTGTATTAAATGATTAAAATATAATCTAATTATACTTCCAAACCATTCAAATTCATAATTTATCACTATTAATTATTTCGATTAAAAAAGTTGTTTTTCATTAAAATTTAGTAATTTTCATTATTCATCAAAATATGAAAGTTATCAGAAAAGTACCAAAAATTTATCCAAACTAAATTTTTATTTCCATATTCTAAAGATGAATTTAATTTAATCAAATTTAATATATAAAAGTGTCAAATATTGGATTTAAAAAAGGGTTCTCCATTAAAAGGCATAAAACTGCATTTTTTGAAAAATACCTCTTTTATCTTAAAAGTTGAATTTTTCTTATATTATGTCATAAAAGATGAATGTTAAAATTATATAGAATATATAAAATCTAAAATTTGGTTAATACTATTCATAACCTCTTTTTTTGAATGGCCAGTTTGGTAAGTCGTGGTGCTCTCGAACTCGGTGTTGTGTGTAGTGCAAGTTATCAAAATACTTTAAATAGATAACAGACTATGAAATCTTGGGGTGTTACAGTTAGGATGTTAGGCCAATTTTCCAACTATATATTAGGCCATTAGTAAATTATTCCAATTTTCTAATTAGCCTTTAGTCCATTTGGCCAATTGAACATTAGTCCATTAGGTCGTTATGCCAATTGGCCATTAGGCTGATAGGCTAATTGGTCACTAGGTCAACAGGCCAATTGGCCATTAGGATTATTATCTAATTGACCATTGGGCCATTATAATATTAGGTTAATTGTCCATTATTCCATTAGACTAATTTTCCAATTTTCCATTAGCCCGTTAGGCTAATTGGTCATTAGCTCATTAGTCCATTAGGTTTTTATTCCATTAGTACAATTAGAATTTAGTCCGTTAGACCAATATTCCAATTGTCCATTAGGATATTTGGTTAACTAGAAGTTAGGCCATTAGGCCAATTGGCCAATTTTCCATTAGACCTTTAGGCCAGTTTTCCATTATTCCAGTTGAACATTAGGCCTTTAGGCCAATTGACCATTAGTCCATTTAGTCATTAGGTCATTAGTCCCATAGCCTGTAAGACCAATTGAACATTAGGGTGTTATGAAAATTGATCATTAGGCCCTTAGGCCAATTTTCCATTAGGCCGTTAGGTCAATTATCCATTATGGTATTAGAAAATTGGCCACTAGGATATTATTACAATTGGACATTAGGCCATTTGACCATTAGAACGCTATTCCATTTGTCCATTAGGTCATTTGGCCAATTGGTTATTAGGCCATTATTCCAATTGTCCATTAGTCAATTAAGGCCAATTGGACATTATTCCATTATTCCATTAGACCATTAGGCCATTATTCTATTGGATAGTTTTCTAATTGGCCATTAGGTTGTTAGGCCGTTAGGTCAATTGGTCATTATGGAATTAGTCAATTAGGCCATTTGGCCATTAGTCCATTAGGACAATTGGCCATTGGGACATTATGAAAATTTTCCAATTATCCATTACGCGATTACTCCATTAGGCCAATTGTCCATTAGGAAGTTAGGCCAATTGGCCAATTGTCCATTAGGATGTTAGGCCAATTAGTCCTTAGTACATTATTATAATTGGCCATTAGTCCATTAAGACAATTGTCCATTAGGATATTAGGATAATTTTACATTGCGCCATTAGGTCAATTGTTTAATTGTTCATTATTCCATTAGGCCATTATACAAATTGGCCAATTGGTTTTTAGTCAATTATGGAAATTGGTCGTTAGAACATTAGTCTATTTTTCTAATTGGACATTAAGCCATTAGGCCAATTCTCCAGTAGACCTTTATGATAATTGGACATTAGGTCATTTGGACAATTGTTCATTAGGTTGTTAGTCCAATTAGACATTATGCAATTAGGCCATTAATCCATTAGTCCAATTGAACAATTGGATATTAGGTTATTATCCCATTAGTCTAATTGGTTGTCAGGATGTTAATCCATTAGGCCATTATGAGAATTTTTTGTTAGTTCATTTAGCCAATTGGTCTTTATGCCATTATTACATTAGGCCATTAGGCCAATTGGCCAATTAGACATTAGGATGTTATTCCATTAGTCAATTAGGCTATTAGAACAATAGTCCAATTAGACAATTTTTCATTATGATATTAGGAAAATTGGCTAATTGAATGGGGTGTTATAAGCCTTATATTAAAGTGATTAATGTTAATAAAATATAAGTTTTAGCATGAAAAGATAACTGAGTAAAAATGTACATCTTGATTGTAACACCCCAGGTAAATAAATAATATGACATTTTCATATTTATACATATTTGTGAATAAAGTATTAATATTACTTTAAAGGGTTGCTATGTTCGATAGCGTACCCGATACACAACAAAGAGTTTCATTGAAATCTTACGTTGCACTCTAATAATAAAATGATATTATTTTAAATGGTAGTTAACATGTAGCCGTTGTATTGGCGGTAATGGATATAAATAACTAAAATATGATTATATATGTTTTTAAATGTTTTTAGATACATCCAATTAAGGATAAAGGCTTAAAATACGGAAAGAATTCAAATTTAGGCGTATATGCCCTAGTTTTCACTAAAGGTTCACTTATCGCCTTTCGATGGAAAACCATCATTAAATATATTTTTGTTCACTATTATACATTCTATTGGACCAAATGAAACTCTTATTAATAATCGAGACATCAAAATTTACTTTGTGTAAATTTTTGGTATCATTCCGATAAAGTTCATTTTTTTTAATGAATAGTGTAAAATGTTGTATTTTAATGCAAAAACTATTTTTAATCTAATTTATTTATATGATTAGATTATCTTTTGAATTGGTTTTGAATTTTAATTAGAATATATTTTTACCATTTAATCCAATGGTGGTCATTGGAATCAATTTCACTTTGAAATCAGACTCAAATAGTGTCAATCTTTTGATACTTATTGTTTCATAAAAACGCGCTATTTGCTATGACAGCGGGAATTAATTATTAAATTAATTACTGTGACTTATATGTTTTGAATTTTGTAAAGTAGACTTCATTTTTGAATTTGGAATATCAAATATAGCTTAGAGTGAATTTTTGGTAATTTTCTGAAAAACTCCAATTTTTTATGAATAGTGAAACCACTAAGTGGTAATCAAGCAAACTGATTTTTCAGTTAAATGAAAGTTTACCACTAATGTGTATTGAATTTTGAAAATCCGACATACATGGTTTTCATTAGTATGTAAAATGTGGTTCAATGGGATGAAAATAATTTTTTGGTGAATAGTAACTTTTTTTCATTAATCGCGATTAGAGGTAATTAGGGTAATTTAAAGTAAAAATGATATTATAAAAATGTGAAAACACCATGACACTTGTCCTATCCCTATGGGATGAGTCATGGCCGACCAAGACAACCCATGGGTCGATTTAGGGGACCCTATGGAGCCTCTTGGGTGAGATAATGACTTTAATGCCTTTTTTTTAAATAAAGGTGAAAATGACACTAACATAAATTGTTTTACTAAAACAATTTTTAGAAGGGGTTATACTAATCATAATTTTGCCTATAAATACTCTTTGGAAATATAAATGGATTTCCTACATGAGGATATTTTTATTATAATTTTTAGACATTACATAAATTAATTTAATTATGACATCATGATGATGCAACGACGACCTCATTAATGAATAGTTTAAATAAATGAAACGATAATATAAAATCTAAGACCTACACTTGTCCAAAAACTATTGGATAGGAATATTTCTAAGCCTTATCATCTTAGCTTCGAAATATATCAATGTGGGACCTCAGAAATTCGAAACACTTTTGAAAATAAAATAATAGTTTCATGATTTCCAAAAGTGCCCCTCCTCTCCTCTTATAAAAGGCCCCCACCTCTACCTCATTTCACACACTCCTCAAGCCTTTGGCTCGGCCATCCCCTTCCCATTTAATATCTCCACATCCCTCTCCTAATCCTAGAGGATTCCCTTTTGGCATAATCCTTTCAAAGGAAGCCTTTAGGCTCAAATCAAAAGGAGTTACACTTTTAAAGGTAATTTATTCTCTCATGTTCATTTGTTTTATTTTGCTCCTCCAACCCCCTAAACTCTTTTTATTTACTTCTTTTGTAACAACACCAGTATATTAAATAAACTAGGATGTTTTTATAAGATTTATTCGAGCTACACTCTCACACAACTACATAAAATGGTTAAAGAACATACGGTTTTCGTGGATGGCGAAATTCTGCCTCCCGAAACGATGATTGTTCAATACTCATTTAACACCTTCAAAGGTGGCCATTATGATGTCACTATTTTTATATATGATATATAATATGTTTATTATTTCCTTAAGCTTCTGTATTTTTCATTTATGTCATACCATTATTGTTTCCATTATGGGTAAACACGATATCTTCATTTTAGGAAGTGCGGACTACCGCCCCTTGAAAGTGATTTGATTCGTTAATACCATATGTGGGATGTGTAAAGGATAAAGTTAATGATATTATATATGTTATTATACTGTAATTATAATATACTCTTATATAATTATGATTCCATTCCAGAAAATATGAAATAGAAATGGAAGTAGCATTCATGCGTACGTACGGCTTACCGTCTCCATGAACAGTGCATTTCATTTCTTACCTCTAAATGTGATGTAATATTATAAATACATGTATATGATGAATATATATGATATATATGTTATACAAATCATTAATATCATTCTGGATATAACTAACCTTTGACCAAATTAACAACATGTAAGTATAAGAAGTCTATTTTTGACTTAAGAACCAAATACCGACAAAATGAACATTATTAACTTAAATGATTACATGATGTTCATAACATGGTATAAAAGGAATAATGAACTTGAAAAAGGTTCTTAAGCAATTAGAGATTAACTCAAGTTTATTATTCAGGAGATTAAAGAACGATCGAGTCAAGTTGGACCCGAGGTAAGGGATCCTACTCCACTCTTTCTTTTTAAGTACACTCTTTTATGTCATTCCTTTTAAAGCTCATATTTCTTGTTATTGGGATGTTATTTTATATTAATTTTACTGTAATTTTTATGTTCATGTGATTAGAGACTCTATTCTCTCTCATCAATCCATTTTGGACGTTTTATGTGGCGTCGTTAGGCTGCCGAGTTTTCGTAAAGGATTTTTCATCTCACTTTTATTCCCGTGATATTTATGCTACATTTGCCACAATTTCCTTTGAGTGGTGTATGTACTGCCCATTATTTTATTCATTGTGTAATATTATTTCTTTTATGAGTATTTATATCAATGTTTTATTGTCCTTCTTTCATGAGGTGTATGTTTCGAAAGATACCCATGTCGGTAAGGGAACCTTTCACCCACCTCTTTTTAAAAGACTTCTTTTGTTGGGTCTTTTAAATTGCCTATTGTTATGTTGGGATATATTCTCATTGTAACGACCCGAAATTTTTAAATAAATTTTGTTTCCTAATTTTATGTGTTATTGTTATACTCAACAAAAATGTTTTATTTGATAAACATGATTATAATTAAAATGAGATCAGTGGGTTTTGACTATTATATAACCATCGGTCAACATGACCGCTGTGAACAAAATGTTTTGATTATTGTCTCTAAATATAAGTAATCTTGGTTAATTATTATAGAAAGAAGATTCGATGGCCTCACCTAGTAGTCTTGGACCGATCGAAGCCCATCTAACAGAGCTTGGGAAGGAGGTAGCACCACTGGGCTTTGCTCTGGATCAAATCCAAGCCGAACTTCATCATGTGAAGCTGGAACGAAATCGCCTTCGTGAGAAGTTCAAACTGATAGAAATTACTACTCGGGCAATGTTGACTGAGCCGCCCCAAGCTTCTATCACCCTAGCACACCTTACTCTTAGGTCCTATGTTGGTATTATAAGGGGTTATGTAACGAGACCGTAACTACCTTGTGTAATCCTTGTTTTAAATAAAAATTGGGATTTCTTCTTATGATGAAGTTTATGAATTTTTAAATGACCAGATAAATATAGTATGCATATTTTTGATGAATTTTAGAAAAAGGATATTTTAAATATGTTTATGTAAACCCTAAATAATTAAAAATGTGTAATGATTTTCAAAAAATGGTCTTCTGCAATTATGTTCAGTACTAAATTTAGAGTCTGATAAGATCAACTTGATTTTTGATGAATAGTAAATTATGAATAGTGATTTTATGATTAGGATTAGTAATATGACCAAATGGATTAGTAATCTCACTTAAAGAAAGTTTTAAAATAATCTAGGCACCTTGATTAAGTAATGTGATTCAATAAAATAGTTAAATAACGGTTTCATTAATTATTATTCAAGTATTAGTTTTTTCGGGTGAATAGTGTTTTTTAATTAAAAATTTAATTAAAAATAATTAGAAAATTATTTTTATAAAAATGACTTTATTTTTGAACTCAGAGCATCGATATTATGTTATGGTAATTTTTGGGGTTTTTCCTGAAAAAAATGAATTTTCGATGAATAGTGTTTTTATTTAAAAATTAAATTAAAAATATTTAGAAAATTATTTTTATAAAATGGATTTCATTTTTGAAATCAGAGCATTGATATTTGGTTAATGTGAAATTTTGGGATTTTTCTGAGAAAGTTGAATTTTCAGTGAATAGTAAAAATACAGTTTTAGGGTTTCGGTATGTTTAATGACATCATAACGGTGTCATGATGATGTCATGAGATCTTTTGAGGGTTGGCCGGCCAAGGGTGATGAATTTTTGTTTTGGGGGCCCCATGTGGCCTAACTCCATGATAAATGAAAAGGGAGAGCACATGGGTTTGAGAAAAGCACATGTGAGGTGTCCCTTGGCCATTAATGCCTTGTCCCCTCACTTTCCCTATAAATACCAAGCCCTCCTCTCATCCATTCGACTCCCCACTCATTCCCAACGAATTTCTGGTCTCATTACCTCCCAAGGAATCCTCCCAAGGTGCCCCCAAGCCCTCAAGGTCCCAACCTTTGAGGTTTAAGAGTTACATTTTAAGGTAAGGGATCCGACCTCTCTCTTTCTTTTCAAGTAATCTCTTTTATGTCTTTTCTTTTATACTCCATGTTCTTATGTTGGAGGATGTTATTTTATATTCATCCTACTGCCTATTTCATGTTCATATGATGAGAGACCCCCCCCCTTGCTCTCATCAATTCGTTTTAAGAATGTTTAAGTGGCGCCGTTAGGCTGCCGAATTTTTAAGGGATTCTTTCACCTTCCTCGTTTTCAAGTTCTATTTTCATTCAAGTCTTTCATGTTCCTTTTTGTTATATTGGGGTATGATCTCTATATATATCATACTGGAATCTTATGTTCATATGATGAGAGACCCCATTTGATCTCTTCAATTCAGTATTTTGATGTTTTAAGTGGCGTCGTTAGGCTGCCGAATTTTTAAGTGGTTCTTCACCCTTCTCGTTTTGAAGTTCTACTTTCATGTCAATTATTTCAAGTTCCTTTTTGTTATATTGGGGTATGATCTCTATATATATCATACTGTAATATTACGTTCATATGATGAGAGACCCCATTTGATCTCTTCAATTCAGTATTTTGATGTTTTAAGTGGCGCCGTTAGGCTGCCGAATTTTTAAGTGGTTCTTCACCCTTCTCGTTTTGAAGTTCTACTTTCATGTAAATTCTTTCAAGTTCCTTTTGTTATGTTGGGGAATTATCTCTATATCTATCATACTGAACTCTTATGTTCACATGATTAGAGATCCTATTTGATCTTTTCAAATCATTTTTTTGTTGAGGTTTAAGTAACGCCGTTAGGCTGCCGAACTTTCATAAGAGAAATCTAATTTTTTTTTCTTCCTTCCATGTTTTTCATTTCAAATGGTATGTCCTTGAAATCTCATTACCATGATCATGTATCCTTCTTATTCTGTCCATGTACTATTTTATGGGTCATTTATTAATGTTTGACCCATTTTACCTCTCTTTTAATGTCTTCTAAAACCTCGGAACATTGCCATTATGCTGCAGAATTTCTGTCTCAAAATGTCTATCTCTTTTTCTAAAGTCCTTTTATTTTATTAAGTGAATACTCAAATCTCTTTCTTCTAAAGGGGTATTCACATAAATACCAAAATGTTCTATTTTAAATTCTGGGATTTACAGACATGAGACCCACCTTCCTTTTCTGTGGGTTTTAAAGTGATATAAAGATCATGTCTTTAAAGCAGTTTTTAAAAAACGTTATGATTATGAAATGAAACCCATTTCCTTTATGCTATATGGGTTATTTATGAAATTTTTGATGATGATATATGAGGCTCACATGATAATAAAGGCAAATTTAAGGGTGCGCCCTGATAGCGCTCCAATGCATTGGGTAATGATGTAACCACTAGAGATTACAATTTTCACGATACCTTGGTGAATAACCTTGGTAATTTTAAAATGACACCTTGGGGATGGACCTTGGTGATATGTTCATGATTGTCTATGTTAAATGATGTATCCACATCTTCAAGTTATGAAAAAGTTTTATTTTTATTATGATATGCCTCATGATTTCATTTTCATGCATTAAAGTTCTTTTCATGACTTTATTGATGTATCTCAAGTTCATATGTAAAATGTTTCACTTGTTTCCCTTGCTGGGCCTTCTGCTCACCCTTCCTTTTTATGTATGTCCCCAGGTTATGAGATGCAGTAATGAGCCTAGGGTGAACATGAGGAGAATCCTTTCAAGTGTTTAAGAAGAATGTTTTTTTTTTGTTTCATGTTTTATGTTCCTTTTTTCCAAGACACTAAACCTTAAAGATCCTCAGTTCCGTGTAATGGAATGAAAAGTTATGTTATAAAAAGACGGGATGCTATAGTTGGTATCAAAGGATGGTTTAGTTATTTGTGGAAATTAGGATATGAAAACTCTAGGAGGAACCCTATAGAAAAGTTTAATATAGGAAATATTCCTGGTATTTTGGTGAGTATTGAGTAAGGGGTTTCCAAGCAAATACATCCCTGTCTGGATACGAGCAGTTAGAGGTGGCTCTGGCACAGATGTACATAGGGGTAAAACCCGAAAACACTCCTTTGAGCTAGACTCGAACGGGAACTGGTACACGACAACGGGCCTTGCTGCACTCTTGGTTACGACACTCCCGGGGGATATGCTTTGGTAAATTCATAAGCTTGGTATGAGCCATTGTTAAAGGAACAAAGATAAAATAAAATAAAGGTTCACATAAGAATATATGATCATTCATAACCTAGATAGGAACCTAGGAGATCACAAGTTAGGGTATACCTTTCATATACAAGTTATCCTTATATGCTTTCAGTTCCTTTTCATGATTATTAGCTAAGTACTTAATCCCCTAATTATGCTTTCTCTTCTTAGTTAATGGTGGGAAATGGAAGAACATGTTCCGACAACCAATGTGATAGGAAATGCGATGATTTTCGTATTAATATGACAGTGATGATTATGGGATTAAAATATGATTATTATTTTGGAAGACATTCATTATTTTGGGAACCATATTTGATCGAGGTAAATAGATTACTACGGTATTTGCATTGAGGAGTAAGGTTGACTTATATTTTGAAGAATCGATGAATTTAAGGTGAACTTATAGTAATTTAGGTTACTTATGGGAATGACTAACCTATCTTGGGTAAAATATGTTTAGGTTAGCTACTTTTTTATAAGATGTTAGGAGTGGTTGATGTTGTCTGGAGATGAACAATGAAGTTGTTTTGGAAGACTATGCTATCAAATCCTTATTGTATTTGGGTTTCAATCTTAGTTTGGTTTGTTTTGAGGAATTGTAAGGACCGTTATTTATGGAAAGGTCTATGATGAACTTTGGGTAGTACCATGGAACTTTGATGATTTAAAAGTAGTTTCCATTCCTATGGGATTCTTTCTTTTTGAAGAGTTGATTTACCTTAACCTTTCTGTTTTTGGGATAATGTTTAAAGATAGAAGAAATAGATAGTTAATATTTTTTAGATTATGTGTTTCTATAGAAGATGATTCTTGTGCTTTTATGAGACCAAGTGTTTTTGAATTCTCATCATTTGGAGAAAAGATTAGTGTTGGTAGGGACTTGTTAAAGGATGAAACTCTACTTGAAGGTAGGTATATTTTCTTATGTTTTTGTTCTATGTAGTAAATGAAATCCTCAAAATTATGAAAATAAACGTAAAACAAAAATGTTGTTGGTTTACGTTTCCTACTAGGTAATCAAAGACTGTTTACACACATCATAAGTTTGGGATTTTCTCATGGTTAACTTTCTCCTAATCATGTTCTCTATCACTCTCCCTCAGAACTTGACCCTTTGTTTTTTCCTCCATGTCCATGTTTTCCTACATGGAACCCTAGTGTGGGTTAACTCGGGTGACCATTGTACTTCCCTTTCTTTATTTTAAAGTAATAGTTTTACTGACTCTTTTTTCGATGTGGGACTTTCAATGAAATTTCAAAACCCAATTTTAAAATTGCGAGGACGTAATTTCTTAAGGGGGGAAGATTGTAACGACCCGAAATTTTTAAATAAATTTTGTTTCCTAATTTTATGTGTTATTGTTATACTCAACAAAAATGTTTTATTTGATAAACATGATTATAATTAAAATGAGATCAGTGGGTTTTGACTATTATATAACCATCGGTCAACATGACCGCTGTGAACAAAATGTTTTGATTATTGTCTCTAAATATAAGTAATCTTGGTTAATTATTATAGAAAGAAGATTCGATGGCCTCACCTAGTAGTCTTGGACCGATCGAAGCCCATCTAACAGAGCTTGGGAAGGAGGTAGCACCACTGGGCTTTGCTCTGGATCAAATCCAAGCCGAACTTCATCATGTGAAGCTGGAACGAAATCGCCTTCGTGAGAAGTTCAAACTGATAGAAATTACTACTCGGGCAATGTTGACTGAGCCGCCCCAAGCTTCTATCACCCTAGCACACCTTACTCTTAGGTCCTATGCTGGTATTATAAGGGGCTATGTAACGAGACCGTAACTACCTTGTGTAATCCTTGTTTTAAATAAAAATTGGGATTTCTTCTTATGATGAAGTTTATGAATTTTTAAATGACCAGATAAATATAGTATGCATATTTTTGATGAATTTTAGAAAAAGGATATTTTAAATATGTTTATGTAAACCCTAAATAATTAAAAATGTGTAATGATTTTCAAAAAATGGTCTTCTGCAATTATGTTCAGTACTAAATTTAGAGTCTAATAAGATCAACTTGATTTTTGATGAATAGTAAATTATGAATAGTGATTTTATGATTAGGATTAGTAATATGACCAAATGGATTAGTAATCTCACTTAAAGAAAGTTTTAAAATAATCTAGGCACCTTGATTAAGTAATGTGATTCAATAAAATAGTTAAATAACGGTTTCATTAATTATTATTCAAGTATTAGTTTTTTCAGGTGAATAGTGTTTTTTAATTAAAAATTTAATTAAAAATAATTAGAAAATTATTTTTATAAAAATGACTTTATTTTTGAACTCAGAGCATCGATATTATGTTATGGTAATTTTTGGGGTTTTTCCTGAAAAAAATGAATTTTCGATGAATAGTGTTTTTATTTAAAAATTAAATTAAAAATATTTAGAAAATTATTTTTATAAAATGGATTTCATTTTTGAAATCAGAGCATTGATATTTGGTTAATGTGAAATTTTGGGATTTTTCTGAGAAAGTTGAATTTTCAGTGAATAGTAAAAATACAGTTTTAGGGTTTCGGTATGTTTAATGACATCATAACGGTGTCATGATGATGTCATGAGATCTTTTGAGGGTTGGCCGTCCAAGGGTGGTGAAATTTTGTTTTGGGGACCCCATGTGGCCTAACTCCATGATAAATGACAAGGGAGAGCACATGGGTTTGAGAAAAGCACATGTGAGGTGTCCCTTGGCCATTAATGCCTTGTCCCCTCACTTTCCCTATAAATACCAAGCCCTCCTCTCATCCATTAGACTCCCCACTCATTCCCAACGAATTTCTGGTCTCATTACCTCCCAAGGAGTCCTCCCAAGGTGCCCCCAAGCCCTCAAGGTCCCAACCTTTGAGGTTTAAGAGTTACATTTTAAGGTAAGGGATCCGACCTCTCTCTTTCTTTTCAAGTAATCTCTTTTATGTATTTTCTTTTATACTCCATGTTCTTATGTTGGAGGATGTTCTTTTATATTCATCCTAATGCCTATTTCATGTTCATATGATGAGAGACCCCCCCTTTCTCTCATCAATTCGTTTTAAGAATGTTTAAGTGGCGTCGTTAGGCTGCCGAATTTTTAAGGGATTCTTTCACCTTCCTCGTTTTCAAGTTCTATTTTCATTCAAGTCCTTCATGTTCCTTTTTGTTATATTGGGGTATGATCTCTATATATATAATACTTTACTCTTATGTTCATATGATGAGAGACCCCATTTGATCTCTTCAATTCAGTATTTTTATGTTTTAAGTGGCGCCGTTAGGCTGCCGAATTTTTAAGTGGTTCTTCACCCTTCTCGTTTTGAAGTTCTACTTTCATGTCAATTATTTCAAGTTCCTTTTTGTTATATTGGGGTATGATCTCTATATATATCATACTGGACTCTTACGTTCATATGATGAGAGACCCCATTTGATCTCTTCAATTCAGTATTTTGATGTTTTAAGTGGCGTCGTTAGGCTGCCGAATTTTTAAGTGGTTCTTCACCCTTCTCGTTTTGAAGTTCTACTTTCATGTAAATTCTTTCAAGTTCCTTTTTGTTATGTTGGGGAATTATCTCTATATCTATCATACTGAACTCTTATGTTCACATGATGAGAGATCCTATTTGATCTTTTCAAATCATTTTTTTGTTGAGGTTTAAGTAACGCCGTTAGGCTGCCGAACTTTCATAAGAGAAATCTAATTTTTTTTTCTTCCTTCCATGTTTTTCATTTCAAATGGTATGTCCTTGAAATCTCATTACCATGATCATGTATCCTTCTTATTCTGTCCATGTACTATTTTATGGGTCATTTATGAATGTTTGACCCATTTTACCTCTCTTTTAATGTCTTCTAAAACCTCGGAACATTGCCGTTATGCTGCAGAATTTCTGTCTCAAAATGTCTATCTCTTTTTCTAAAGTCCTTTTATTTTATTAAGTGAATACTCAAAGCTCTTTCTTATAAAGGGGTATTCACATATATACCAAAATTTTCTATTTTAAATTCTGGGATTTACATACATGAGACCCACCTTCCTTTTCTGTGGGTTTTAAAGTGATATAAAGATCATGTCTTTAAAGCAGTTTTTAAAAAAAGTTATGATTATGAAATGAAACCCATTTCCTTTATGCTATATGGTTTATTTATGAAATGTTTGATGATGATATATGTGTATCACATGATAATAAAGGCAAATTTAAGGGTGCGCCCTGATAGCGCTCCAATGCATTGGGTAATGATGTAACCACTAGAGATTACAATTTTCACGATACCTTGGTGAATAACCTTGGTAATTTTAAAATGACACCTTGGGGATGGACCTTGGTGATATTTTCATGATTGTCTATGTTAAATGATGTAGCCACATCTTCAAGTTATGAAAAAGTTTTATTTTTATTATGATATGCCTCATGATTTCATTTTCATGCATTAAAGTTCTTTTCATGACTTTATTGATGTATCTCAAGTTCATATGTAAAATGTTTCACTTGTTTCCCTTGCTGGGCCTTCTGCTCACCCTTCCTTTTGATGTATGTCCCCAGGTTATGAGATGCAGTAATGATCCTAGGGTGAACATGAGGAGAAGCCTTTCAAGTTTTTAAGAAGAATGTTTTTTTTTGTTTCATGTTTTATGTTCCTTGTTTCCAAGACACTAAACCTTAAAGATCCTCAGTTCCGTGTAATGGAATGAAAAGTTATGTTATAAAAAGACGGGATGCTATACTCATATATCCTTATTGATGTAAATTTTATTTCCATGTGATGAGATACCCTTTTTTATCTCTCATCAACTCATTTTGATGTGACGCCGTTAGGCTGTCAAAGGAACTTCTTAACCCAATTTCGATTTCTTTGGGTTCAACATGTAGTTATTGAATATTCCATCTTTTGAATATGTGTGAATGACCTTTGATTATTTTACACTTAATATCCACTTATATTTGTTGTATTCGTTTGTCACACATAATTATTCAATTGATTTATCCTTAAACAAAGGATACCGTCTTTGTATGGGACTTTGTCTCAATATCCTTTCATTGAGGCATATTTCATTTTATACACAACTTTATTTTATACGGTGTATAAACCCCTTTGACTTTTACTTTTATCCAAAAGGAATCTTTTTTATTTGAAGCATTTTACTAAGCGACAAAAGGGAATGTTTTTGTCGTACGTATGCGGCAACAACGACTTCTCCGCCGCCGTGACCGTTATTTGAGTTTCGGCTTCCTCTACAAGCCATACCTTCTTTTTAAAAGAAAAATAAATACCATGTTTTAATTTTCTTTTATTTTGGTATTGAAAATGGTTTTCATAATGTTTTTATATCAATGTGTTGTATTGATATCTTTTGATTGAAAGGTGGAAATGTTATGTTTTCTTTATGCATGTTTTATGTGATACGATTATGTTGAGGTTCTTGGGCATTATTATGAAGACGGGTGGTTCCGTGATAAACTAAGGGCTGGTGAGCCCGATATAGCTCTCCAATGCATTGGGTAACGCGAAGGAGTGAAACGTTAAGGTTTCTCCAAAGAGATTTTAGGGAATATACTGTGATGGGTATTCCAAACGTAACCAAGAGGGTTACTCCCTACGTAAGAATGTTATGAATGCCTCAAGTTACCTTTATGTATTATGATTTCTATGATTTGTTCATGATTTTATGAGGTATGTTAAAGTGCCTATGTTTTATGGGTAAAGTATGATTTCATTCTTATGTATATATGAACTCATGTTTCCTTTCCATATTTTTATAACCCTTACTGAGCTTTTTATGCTCATCCCATGTTTTTGAAATGTTTTTCACAGGTCAAGGGAAAGGTACATGATTTGATGATAGTGTCAAGGATGTGTCAAGAAAGAATCTGTGTTTTATTTTAAATATGTTTCCGTTGATGGGAAGAATGAATATTGTCTTTTATGTAACCACTTTGTTTAAATGTGGAATGTAATGAAAGTTTCATGATCTAATTCTCTAAAACTCTAAACCTGAAAAGATCCTCAATGTGTAATCTTGTAATAAATCAATATTAAGTAAGGTTTAAGGCTGGGGCCTTATAGTTGGTATCAGAGGTCGGTTTAGACAACTTTAGGGATTAGGAGTTCTTGTGAGACAGATGATTAGTCCCTATATCTATTATTTTAGTTAAATCCTTGTTTTATAACTTTTTTTTCAGGTCAAGTAAATTCAGTTACGAATGGAAGGAGAAGGATCTCAAACGATATTCCTATCTCTTCCTGATGACATGCTTGCAATAATTATTGCAAAATCATCTTCGGATGATTGTGAAACTTTTTCTAGCATACAAATCAATTGCAAGCAGTTGTTTGAGATATAAAACACCTCCACTATACCTCGTTATCATCGTGGATCATGGGTTGTTTTTAGACAAATACTATTTTCACAATATTCTCATATTTTCAAGAAAGGTAAATATTATCAAGGTATTTTCAAATATTTTACCTTATCACAAGAATTTGAAGCATATTATGATTTTAGAAATGGTTCTGGGGAAGGAGACCCTTGTGAAACCTATTTATATTTGCTTTTAAAATATAGTCTCACATCACATACTTATGGTATTTTAAAAGGACCAATAATAGAAAGTTTCAACTCAATTTCGGTCCAACTATTTTATAGAAATCAGGTTTTATCAGATGTTTTCGAATTATATGTCATACATGATTATTTTCCAAAACTGTTTTTCTGTGAACACCCATATGACCCATGTTGTACGAGGTGTATTTGGATGGAGGAAGCAAATGATTTTGAAGGATCTCTAAATCATTGTTGTAATGCATGTGACTTCTACCTACGTGAGTAAGATGATGATGAAACCAAGTGGACACCATGATCAAGGTATGATGATTTTCATTTTGGGAATCGTTTTATTTTATCTTATGATGGTGAAATAAGACTTCAAGAATTAAGATGTTGAGATCGTAACGAATTCGGATGAAAATTAAAGGTATAAGGAAACGATTGAGGTTAAAACATGTTAGGGTTATTTTTGGAGTTTTATAAAAAGGACAACACGTAGACCGTGTGACAACCCGTCGCTTCGGACAAAGCTGCGGGAATCGAACCCACAACCAAAGTGTGACTGGTATTTATCGCCTACCACTGGACTACGTGAAGTCCCTAGTTAGTTTGACTGATTCTTTTTAGTTATATGATTTTATGAATTAAGAGTAAGTTGATTTTGGGTTATTTATGAAAATGATTAACCTATCATGGAGGATATGTGATTAGGTTAATTACTTTTCAATACGAGACTTTAGGAGAAACTAATGTTGTTTGGAGATAAATGTTACGATTTAACTTGGAAGACTATGTGACTAAATCATTCAAATATTTGGGTTTCAATATTATATTGGTTTACTTTGAAGAATTTTATGGACAAATTGTTTATCGGATGGTCCTCGTTGAACTTTGGGTTTTGTTGGACAAATTTTGGAGATTAAGCATAGATTTTCTTTTTAAAGGGTTATCCTTTTCTGGATTATCTGACCTTGTACTAACATTTTTGGTTTTGGTTGAGGTCTAAAGATATGGGATGTATATAGTTCTCTTTGGTGGATTAGGTGATTCTCTAGAAGTTGATTATAGTACTCTTAATGTGAACAAGTCTTCCTAAATACTCGTCTTTTGGAGAAAATATGAGATTGTGTAAAAGTTAAAAGTCAACATGATAAGTGATTATGTTTCCCTATGAATGAATTACTCAATAAAAAGTAACTTAAAACAAAAATTTTGTCTATTAACTTTTCCTACTGGGGAATCGAATACCGTTTAACCCATCACAAGTTTGTGATTTTCTTGTGGTTAACTTTCTCCTAAACATGTTTTCTATCACTCTCCATCAGAACATGACCCTATGTTTTCTCCTCCATGTCCATATTTTTCTACATGTAATCCTGGTATGGGTTAACTCTGGTGACCTTTGTACTCTTATTTATTTATTTTAAAGTGGTTGTTTTACTGACTCTTGTTCCGATGTGGGTCTTTCAAGGATGTTTCCAAGATCAATTTTAAAAATTGCGAGGACGCAATTCCCAAAAGGGGGGAAGGATGTAACACCCCAGGTAAATAAAGAATATGACATTTTCATATTTATACATATATGTGAATAAAGTATTAATATTACTTTAAAGGGTTGCTATGTTCGATAGCGTACCCGATACACAACAAAGAGTTTCATTGAAATCTTACGTTGCACTCTAATAATAAAATGATATTATGTTAAATGGTAGTTAACATGTAGTCGTTGTATTGGAGGGAATGGATAGAAATAACTAAAATATGATTATATATGTTTTTAAATGTTTTTAGATATATCCAATAAAAGATAAAGGCTTAAAATACGGAAAGAATTCAAATTTAGGCGTATATGCCCTAGTTTTCACTAAAGGTTCACTTATCGTCTTTTGATGGAAAACTGTCATTAAATATATTTTTGTTCACTATTATACATTCTATTGGACCAAATAAAACTCTTCTTAAGAATCGGGAAATCAAAATTTATTTGTGTAAATTTTTGGTATCTTTCCGATAAAGTTCATTTTTTTAATGAATAGTGTAAAATGTTGTATTTTAATTCAAAACCTCTTTTTAATCTAATTTATTTATATGATTAGATTATCTTTTTAATTGGTTTTGAAGTGGAATTAGAATATATTTTTACCATTTAATTCAATGGTGGTCATTGGAATCAATTTCACTTTGAAATCAGACTTAAACTAGTGTCAATCTTTTGATACTAATTGTTTCATAAAAACACGCTATTTGCTATGACAGCGGGAATTAATTATTAAATTAATTAATGTGACTTATATGTTTTTAATTTTGTAAATTAGACTTCATTTTTGAATTCAGAATGTCAAATATAGCTTAGAGTGAAGTTTTGGTAATTTTTTAAAAAACTCCAATTTTTTGATGAATAGTGAAACCACTAAGTGGTAATCAAGCAAACTGATTTTTCAGTTAAATGAAATTTTACCACTAATGTGTATTGAATTTTGAAAATCCGACATACATGGTTGTCATTAGTATGTAAAATGTGGTTCAATGGGATGAAAATAATTTTTTGGTGAATAGCAACTTTTTTTCATTAATCGCGATTAGAGGTAATTAGTGTAATTTTAAGTAAAAATGATATTATAAAAATGTGAAAACACCATGACACTTGTCCTACCCCTATTGGATGAGTCCTGGCCGACCAAGACAACCCATGGGTCCATTTAGGGGACCCTATGGAGCCTCTTGGAAGAGATAATGACTTTAATGCCTTTTTTTAAAATAAAGGTGAAAATGACACTAACATAAATTGTTTTACTAAAACAATTTTTAGAAGGGGTTATACTAATCATAATTTTGACTATAAATACTCTTTGGAAAGATAAAAATATTTCCTACATCAGGATATTTGTTTTATAATTTTTAGACATTAAATAAATTAATTTAATTATGACATCATGATGATGCAACGACGACCTCATTAATGAACAGTTTAAATAAAATGAAACGATAATATAAAATCTAAGACCTACACTTGTCCAAAAACTATTGGATAGGAATATTTCAAAGAATTATCATCTTATCTTAGAAATATATCAATGTGGGACCTTATAAATTCGAAACACTTTTGAAAATAAAATAATAGTTTCATGATTTCCAAAAGTGCCCCTCCTCTCCTCTTATAAAAGGCCCCCACCTCTACCTCATTTCACACACTCCTCAAGACTTTGGCTCGGCCATCCCCTTACCATTTACTCTATCCACATCCCTCTCCTCATCCTAGGGGATTCCCTTTGGGCATAATCCTTTCAAAGGAAGCCTTTACGCTCAAATCAAAAGGAGTTACACTTTTAAAGTTAATTCATTCTCTCATGTTCATTTGTTTTATTTTGCTTCTCCAACCCCCTAAACTCTTTTTATTTACTTATTTTGTAACAAAACCAGTATCTTCAATATACTAGGATGTTGTTATAAGATTTATTCTAGCTAAACTCTCACACAACTACATAAAATGGTTAAAGAACATACGGTTTCCGTGGATGGTGAAATTCTGCCTCCCGAAACGATGATTGTTCAATACTAATTTAACACCTTCAAAGGTGGACATTATGATGTCACTATTTTTATATATGATATATAATATGTTTATTCTTTCCTTAAGCTTCTGTATTTTTCATTTATGGAATACCATTATTGTTTCATTATGGGTAAACACGATATCTTCATTTTAGGAAGTGCGGACTACCGCCCCTTGAAAGTGATTTGATTCGTTAATACCATATGTGGGATGCGTAAAGGATAAAGTTAATGATATTATATATGTTATTATACTTTAATTATAATATAATCTTATATCATTATGATTCCATTCCAGAAAATAAGAAATAGAAATGGAAGTAGCGTTCATGCGTACGTACGGCTTACCGTCTCCATGAACGGTGCATTTCATTTCTTACCTCTAAATGTGATGTAATATTATAAATACATGTATATGATGAATATATATGATATATATGTTATCCAAATCATTAATATCATTCTGGATATAACGAACCTTTGACCAAATTAACAACATGTAAGTATAAGAAGTCTATTTTTGACTTAAGAACCAAATACCGACAAAATGAACATTATTAACTTAAATGATTACATGATGTTCATAACATGGTATAAAAGGAATAATGAACTTGAAAATGGTTCTTAAGCAAGTAGAGATAAACTCAAGTTTATTATTCAGGAGATTAAAGAACGATCGAGTCAAGTCGGACCCGAGGTAAGGGATCCTACTCCACTCTTTCTTTTTAAGTACACTCTTTTATGTCATTCCTTTTAAAGCTCATATTTCTTGTTATTGGGATGTTATTTTATATTAATATTACTGTAATTTTTATGTTCATGTGATGAGAGACCCTATTATCTCTCATCAATCCATTTTGGACATTTTATGTGGCGTCGTTAGGCTCCTGAGTTTTCGTAAAGGATTTTTCATCTCACTTTTATTCCCGTGAGATTTATGCTACATTTGCCACAATTTCCTTTGAGTGGTTTATGTACTGCCCATTATTTTATTCATTGTGTAATATACTTTCTTTTATGAGTATTTACATCAATATTGTATTTTTCTTCTTTCACGAGGTGTATGTTTCGAAAGATACCCATGTCGGTAAGAGAACCTTTCACCCTCCTCTTTTTAAAAGACTTCTTTTGTTGGGTCTTTTAAATTACCTATTGTTATGTTAGGATATGTTCTCATATATCCTTATTGATGTAAATTTTATTTCAATGTGATGAGATACCCTTTTTTATCTCTCATCAACTCATTTTGATGTGACGTCGTTAGGCTGTCAAGGGAACTTCTTAACCCAATTTCTATTTCTTTGGGTTCAACATGTAGTTATTGAATATGCCATCTTTTGAATATGTGTTAATTACCTTTGATTATTTTACACTTAATATCCACTTATATTTGGTGTATTCGTTTGTCACACATAATTATTCAATTGATTTATCCTTAAACAAAGGATATCGTCTTTGTATGGGACTTCGTCTCAATCTCCTTTCATTGAGGCATATTTTATTTTATACACAACTTTCTTTTATACGGTGTATAAAACCCTTTGACTTTTATGCTTATCCAAAAGGAATCTTTTTTATATGAATCATTTTACTAAGCGACAAAAGGGAATGCTTTTGTCGTACGTATGCGGTGACAACGACTTCTCCGCCGCCGTGACTGTTATTTGAGTTTCGGCTTCCTCTACAAGCCATACCTTCTTTTTAAAAGAAAAATAAATACCATGTTTTAATTTTCTTTTATTTTGGAATTGAAAATGGTTTTCATAATGTTTTTATATCAATGTGTTGTATTGATATCTTGAGATTGAAAGGTGGAAATGTTATGTTTCCTTTATGCATGTTTTATGTGATACGATTATGTTGAGGTTCTTGGGCATTATTATGAAGACGGGTGGTTCCGTGATAAACTAAGGGTGGGTGAGCCCGATATAAATCTCAAATGCATTGGGTAACGTGAAGGAGTGAAACGTTAATGTTTCTCCGAAGAGATTTTAGGGAATATACTGTGATGGGTATTCCAAACGTAACCAAGAGGGTTACTCCTTACGTAAGAATGTTATGAATGCCTCAAGTTACCTTTATGTCTTATTATTTCTATGATTTGTTCATGATTTTATGAGGTATGTTAATGTGCCTATGTTTTATGGGTAAAGTATGATTTCATTCTTATGTATATATGAACTCATGTTTCCTTTCCATATTTTTATAACCCTTACTGAGATTTTTATGCTCATCCCAAGTTTTTGAAATGTTTTTCACAGGTCAAGGGAAAGGTAAATGATGTGATGATAGTGTCAAGGATGTGTCAAGAAGGAATCCATGTTTTATTTTAAATATGTTTCCGTTGATGGGAAGAATGAATATTGTCTTTTATGTAACCACTTTGTTTAAATGTGGAATGTAATGCAAGTTTCATGATCTAATTCTCTAAAACTCTAAACCAGAAAATATCTTCAATGTGTAATCTTGTAATAACTCAAGATTAAGTAAGGTTTAAGGCTGGGTCCTTATATTGATATTATTTCTATTCATATTAAAATAACTAGCACTGTAACACCCCGAGATTTTATGAGAAATATTATTAATTTCTTTGATGTCTTGTGTTTTATGTTACACCAAGATTATCTTTTTCTATACACAAAACCATATTATCTTGTAGTATATGCAATACTATTCTTGGCTTTCATTACACACAATCGTGACCTTCCTCGATAGTGTGTGTAGTACACAATACCGGGTTTCGCTAAACTACGATATATTGTTATAATATTATTATGAACTAGACTTTATGAATATTATTAATTAAATTTTGAATTTTATAACATTATTATTCATCTTACACATTTTCTATAACATGTTATGAGAACAAAATAAATATTTTGGGTAAAATACGTATTTTTCAAAAAATGAAGTTTTGTCACCTTTTGATGGAACACCCACATTAAATTTAGTTTTTGACATGTTTATAAGTTCATTTTGACAAAATAAAATTATTCTTTGAAATAAGGATATAAAAATTTACTTTGGATAAATTTTTCATATTATTCTGATAACATTCATATTTTAATGAATAGTAAAAACACGCTTTATTTTAATTAAAAACAACTTTTTTCATCGTAATAATTTATATGGTTAAATTATAATATTTAATAGTTTTAAAGAATAAATAGAATATATTTTTAACATTTAATATAATTTAAGTCATTAGCATTGATTTTACATTGAATTCATAGGTAAAATCATTTCAATCTTTTGCAATGTTTTAACTTTTAAAACTCGTTTTCTTAACAACGGGATTAATTTTAAATTAATTTATGAAAATTCTGTGAATTTAATTTGGAAAAAATTATACCGTATTTGGAATTAGTAGGTCCAAATTATGTTAATAGGCTACTTTTTATTTTTGGTCACTATGAATAGTAACTACAGTAAATTTAGTTTACCATAATTAAAGGTAAATCGGGTAATTAAGGGAAAATAAAATATTATAAAATTACCCTAACACTTTTCTTAATATAATTGGATGATTATATTTCTTCCTAAGGCATATTTGGGTCGAAATTTAATATATTGGAACCACTTGGTTGTGATTAAGACCTTTAATTTATTTTTTCTAAAGAAAGTGAAATGTGTCTCACTCAAACTTTAATAATTAAAGTATTTTTAATATAAGGTTATACAGAATATAAATTCAATTATAAATACTCATTTTAAATATAAAATTTTTTTAATTGTTATGGTAAATTATTTTTAATTTTTATGTGATATTAAATTACCTTAATAGCTTATACATTAATAATGCATAAATTATTTACTTAGTGAAAAATCAATAATATAGTTTTTATTAAAGTAATAATACCCATCAAAAGGCCCAAAAACATTCCCAAAACCTATTAGTCGAGTATATATATATTATAATCATCTAAGGGTCTACTTTGGGACCATTTGGAGCCGTATTAAAGAGATTATGACATTTATATTATTTTATTTTTAATAATGTCAAAGTTGTCACCTTCATAACTTAATAAATATAAAAATTAAAATGTTGTGATTTTTAGATGATAAATTCGATTACAAGTATTATTATGAATTTTAATAGATTTATCTTAATAATAGTATTTTATTTTTAATTTTTATGCAACAAATAAGTATATTAAATAATTATACAATAATGTTGTATTAATTATTTTATTAAGAGAAATATTAATGAAATGAATTTAAAAGTATTGAAACAAATATAATATGAACTTATTAATGTGATACAATAATTTTATAGATTAATATTACTTTTTAAGAATCTATTAAATAGTTTTTATCGAAAATATATTCTTTGGGGATTTTATTTAAATTCAAATAAATGAATTCTGTCAAAATTGACACTATTGATATTTTATATTATTAAATTGTTTAAAATTAAAAAAAATCAAAATTACAAATTAAAATTTATATGATCTAACATGTAATAAAGTATCTAATTATGTATAATTAACAACACATAAGTAAGTATTTATAACCATATAAAATTTATAAAATTATTACCACAAATAAAATTAAATAGATTAAATAAGGATAAATAAAAATGATAAGGTTTAAAATAAAATAAAAACATGTCTAAATTTTATTGGTTGATGAGATTACAACCCTATATTATCTAATATCTTAATTTGAGTCACTTTGGAAGTTTTTAAGTGGGGTTTAGATTTATTATAAATTAATATTTTAGTGGTTTCTAAAAGTGCCCCTATCCTCCCTTATAAAAGGGAACCTCCTCCCTCTCCTCCTAACAACATTTTGATCCTTCAAGATCATCCAAACCCTACAAAATTATTATATAAAATTCCATAGAAACTTTATATAGGTATAGGTATTCTTCAAAGACCAAATTTAGTTCCCTAAGAGGAGGTTTAGAAGAGGCACGTCGAAGAAGAGGTAATATCCATTACCGATTCTTTAAAGTTCATTTCTTCTTCTAAATCCTCTTATTTTGTTATTTCATAATAAATTAATAACATAAGTATCACTCATATACTGATATTTTATTATAAATATCAACCAACCCTATTTCACCTTCTATCCATCCTACGGAAAACGAAATCACCGCGCATGCGTACGTACGGAATAGCGTCTTCACGTCGTGGTGTAATCTATTTTTACACCACCACCTTACTTGGATGGGTATAATGGTGTAAATAATAAATATATATGGTTATTATAACATGATACTAATTCTGAGATATTATATCATCCACTCTAATTCCATTCAATAATTATGGGAATGATATCATCGCTCGTGCGTACGTAAGGATTACCGTCTCCACGACGTGATGAGATTCATTCTCCACGTTAACCATTCAAAAATTATTATAAAGTATATATATTTAATAATAATTAAATATATGACAAATTAATGATACTGGATTTATTTATATGTTATTTACTTATGTCCATTCAATTTAATAAGGAAACGAAAATAGTGCTCATGCGTACATACGGCTTACTATCTCCATGAACGGTGTATTTCATTCCATTTATCGATATATTATATGATGAATATATATTATATATAAATCATTTTTTACATTCTGGAAATATTTAATCATTATCTAAGTAATCATATTAATAATTACAAGTCAAAACATGTACGATAAATGAAACAATTTTACCCAAAACGCTGCTTTAATGTGGAACTGACAAAAGAACGGGTAATATAAAGTCGTAAGTGAATCATGTATGATATCATAAATATTGTTATGGTTCTGTTACAAGTTAATAATATGTTTAAACCCACTATATAGAAGTCTCGGACACATACGGAAGAAATTGGACATAAGGTAAGGGATAATTATTCCAATCTCGTTCTTATCCGAGATTGTTTATCCGTAAGTATTTACTGGGGTTATATTTTTCATCCATGTCCATAAAAATGTTTTTCATAATTTTTTTAATATTCTTCCATGTATTTTTAAAGTCATGTATACCCATATTTGACTTTTACATTATGTTATGGAAGGAATCATTCTTTTGTTTACCATATGAGGAACTTTTTGACTTTTCCGGCAAAAGTACGAGGAGAATGTTTTTTTTTACTTATACGACATGAACGGATTTTTATGGTTTCATAACACCTAATTTTCATGAAGCTTACTCTAAAAGATTTCGTGATTATTTTCAACAAAATCCTTTTCTTTTAAAATTGAATGGAATTTTGTGAAAAGAAAATTATTTTGAAGAAGAAATGATATTTTCCTCAAGAATTCATTTCAAATGTTTTGTCAAAACTATTTTCTATCTAAGATGAAATTTTTTAGTATGATTATGTTTCAAGTATAATGTCTCTATTATTTACATGGTATTATTATTCTTATGATGAAATGATATTCATTTGTTTTATATGGATTATGTTATGATGGGATGATGTTTATGAAACCCATTTTATTCTTTGGGTTATGATGAATTATTTATGTTTATTTTGTGGCATAAGTAAGAATGATTTCATTATGAGATGGGTGGGACCTATATCTTCATCCAATGCATTGGGTAAAGATTTATATCTCATGATATAGACATGGATCAAACAGAAAGTAAATCTGGTTCAGCAATACAGGGCTAGAATGGCAATTAAACCCCATTCAGTAATGGACTTTTTCCACTATGATGGTCTTGGTAGCAATGCCTTGGATACTATGGAAATCATATCATGTGATTAATGGTTTTCCACAATTACATGTTTTATTCCCATGCTATATTATCCTAATTAATGTTCCTTTATGATCTATGTCTTATGTACTATCAAGATTTATGTCATTACGCATGATTTTGATGTTTTATGTTCATATTCTTACATTAAATTGTTTAATAATTGGTTTATGTTCTCTATGTTTACCCTTACTAATCATTTGAGCTCACCCTTTTTATGTTTTCTTTTCCCCATGATATAAATAAAGGTTTTAGGTATGAAAATCGAAGGGGAAGATCTTTATGGGAGATGTTGAAGATCTTTCACCAGGATTAGAAGATTATGTTCTGAGTTTCCAAAGACACTAAACTATTACAGTCCTTGGGTGTCATTTTTTTGTTATGTATTATGTATTCCGCAAAATTAATTTAATGTACATGTACGTCAAGTGTGGGTCTCTATAGTTGGTATCAGAGGAAAGGTTTAGTTAACCTTTGGAAACTAGGATGCAAAAACTTTAGATCCCTAGAAATATTTCTAAGGTATGTCTAGGGATGTCCCTAAGGTTAAGTATAAGTATAGGTTATAGACCTAGAATTATGGTAACGATCATAGAATTAAACCTAAGATGGTAGAGATTGAAAGTACTCCACTTTATTATGTTGTTTTCCTAGCATGATATTTTCCCCTCACACTATTCTTTTTGGGTTGTAGAAAATGGTTGGAAACAAGAAGATTCATGTTACTGGAGAATATGATGGACAGTGGAATGATACTCTTCATGATCAATAAAATGAAATGGGATTTTGAAGGAAAAAAATAATTATTATGCCTAATCAAAAATCTCATAATATGATCAATAATCTCAACTTTGGTAAGTTTTTCGAATCAACTAATAAAATAAAGATGGAGTTTCATGATGATCTTAGAGGAAATAAAGTTCAATTTCCCTCATGTAAATCATGTGGGAAGAGGCATCCAGGAGAATGTGTTAAAGGAATTAGAAGATGCTTTGGGTGTGGAAAAGAAGGACAGAAATCCAGTAATTGAAAAGGAAAAGGTTCAGTTAACACAATGGAAAAGGATAATGGTATTGCTAAAACATCAACCAAGGTTAAATTTTTTAAATGTGGAATGTATGGGCATTATGAAAACTAATACCTTAAGGTAAAATCTCATGAAGATAACCAGCATGGTCGTATGGGTAGTATTTATGTTGATGATGATGAAGAGACTACAAATGATTTATGAGATGAAAGAAGCGTTGAGGAATAAAATTATGAAGCTCGGTCAATGTTTTGGGAAGTTAGTGGAACGATTTCATGTTTATCATGAATAATGTATGGTACTATAGAATAAAGAAAAATATAAGGATTGTTACACTATTGTCTTTCCTTGTGTATTTGAAAGTATATGATGAATGGTACCGGTAACCATTAAAAGTGACTGAAATATTTTTGGAAAGCAGATGATATGTGCATAATTAAGGGATAAAGAGATAATGAAATGTTTGATAGTATTAATAAGCTCATGACTGATATATGGATAAAGTGATATCATGGTTTGAGTATATAGAATTTTTGGGAATTTGGTATGTGGAATGAGTTGACTTTTGACAGCATTCATGTTTTCAAAAAGATTCTATGGTAATTCATGTTTCAATAGAATATAAAATTAAGGTATTAAAATGTTTAGAATGTGACCAACAAGATATATCTTATGATATACAGGGGTAAATGATGGTATTCATATGATCGGTAGATGACCTTTCTAGTAATCGTTTTCTTTATACTATGAGATTGGACAGATGTATTTTGGATAAGTCTAAAGATTGGAATGGATTATGTTGGACATCAAATAGTATTTTTAAGCCTAGAACTTTTTTCGATATTATTTCTGTAATGTTATAATAGTGTAGTTTTAGAAAAAGGAAAACTTGCAGGACGGGCGACAACCCGTCACGTCGGACAAGGTTGCAGGAATCCAACCCACAACCAAAGTGTGACAGGCCTTTATCACTGACCACTGGCCTACATAAAGTCCCTGGTTAGTAGAAATTAGTTTTTTAAGTGGTATGATAGATTAATTATAATTCCATTTTAGAAACCATATACGATTAATATCACCATAGATGAACTTATGTATATTTAATAACTTTTGCTAACCTTTTGTTTGAGACAGATTGAATGACCTATCATTCTATCGTGTGATCTGCTAACACTTCACGAATGATAATTTCAACTTCATTTCTTTAATAGATTAAGTGGAAATTGTTCAAGGAATGATGAATGGTGAGATTGTACCAAAATCAATTTAAGTATTTCTTCTAATTCCAATTTTATTCAACTTTAGGGAAATGATCTTGAAAAGAAAAAAACGTTGTCCTAGATGGTACCTTAGATCATCACAAATTTATGGCTTTGTGATTGTTGGCTTTTTCATAGCCATGTTCTCTACCACTCTCCATCATAACTTATGGTTATATTTCTCTTCCATATCCATATTTTCACCTATGTTCTTCTATGTGGAAACCCCGTGATGAGTTATTTTGGGTAACCGTTACATTTCATACTTAACTTTTTAAAATTAAGTTTTAGTATTCATTTTTACGATGTGGGTTTCTATGAATTAAACTTTCAAGTAGTAAACCTTTTATAACCCCGACGAATTTCGAGGGTGAAATTCATTTTAAGGGGGGTAGAATGTAACACCCTGAGATTTTATGAGAAATATTATTAATTTAATTGATGTATTGTGGTGTAAGCTACACCAATATTATCTTACGTTATACGCAACACTATATTAGCTTGTAGTATACGCAACACTATTCTTGGCTTGCGTTACACGTAATCACGACCCTCCTCGATAGCGTGTGTAGTACGCAATACCAGGTTTAGCTAAACAACAATATATTGTTATAATGTTATTATGAACTAGCCATTATGAATAATATTAACTAAATTTTTAATTTTATAACATTATTATTTATCTTAAACATTTTCTAGAACATGGTATGAGAACAAAATAAATTTTTCGGGTAAAATACATATTTTTCAAAAAATGCAGTTTTGCCACCTTTTGATGGTGCACCCACTTTAAATATATTTTTGACATGTTAATAAGTTCATTTTGAAAAATTAAAATTTTAATTTGGAATCAGGATAGAAAAAATTACTTTGGATAAATTTTTCATATTATTCTGATAACTTTCATATTTTAATGAATAGTAAAAACACGCTATATTTTAATTAAAAACAACTTTTTCATTGTAATAATTTATATAGTTAAATTATAATATTTAATGGTTTTAAAGTGTAAATATAATATATTATTACCATTTAATATAAATTATGTCATTATCATTGATTTTATATTGAATTCATAGGTAAAATCATTTCAATCTTTTGCAACATTTTAACTTTTAAAATCCATTTTCTTAACAACAGGATTAATTTTAAATTAATTTCTGCAACTTCTTTGATTTTAATTTGGAAAAATGGATTCCATATTTTGAATAATTATGTCCAAATTATTTTAATAGGCTACTTATTATTTTTGGGCACTATGAATAGTAACTACGGTAAATTTTATTTATCATAGTTAAAGGTAAATCGGGTAATTAAGAGTAAATATAATATTATAAAATTACCCTAACACTTGTCTTAATATAATTTTATGAGTATATTTCGTCTTAAGTCATATTTGGGTCAAAAAGGAATCCATTATAACCCACTTGGATGTGATTAAGACCTTTAATTTATTTTATTTTAAAGAAAGTGAAATATGTCTCACTCAAAATTTAATAACTAAATTATTTTTAATATAAGGTTATACAGGATATAAATTGGATTATAAATACTCATTTTAAATATAAAATGTTTTTATTTGTTATGGTAATTTATTTGTAATTTTTAAGTGATATTTAATTACCTTAATAGCTTATACATTAATGATGTAGAAAATATTTACTTAGTAAAAATCAATAATATAGTTTTTATTAAAGTAATAATACTCATAACAAGGCCCAAACACTTGACCAAAACCTATTGGTCGAGTATATATATACCATAATCATCCAATGGTAGACTTTAGGACCATTTAGATTCGTATAAAAGATATTATGACATTTATATTATTTTATTATTAATAATTTCAAAGTTGTCACATTCATAACTTAATAAATATAACAATTTAAATGTTGTGCTTTTAAGATGATAAATTCTATTAAAAGTATTATTTTTAAAGGTAATAGATTTATATTAATCCTAGGATTTTATTTTTAATTTTTATGCAACAAATAAGTATATTAAATAATTATAGAAAAATGTTGTATTAATTATTTTATTAAGAGAAATATCAAATAATTGATTTTCAAAGTATTAAATTAAATATAATATTAACTTATTAATGTTCTAAAATAATTTTATAGATTAATATGACTTGATAGGAATCTATTAAATAGATTTTTTCTAAAAAAATATACTCTTTGGTATTTTATTTAAATTAAAATAAATTAATTGTGTCAAAATTGATACTATTGATATTTTATATTATTAAATTGTTTAAAAATCACAAAAATATTTAGAAATTAAAAATTAAAATTTATATGATCTAAAATTTCATAAAGTAACAAATTATTTATAATTAACAACACATAAGTAAGTATTTATAACCATATAAAATTTATAACATTATTACCACAAATAAAATTAAATAGATTAAATAAGGATAAATAAAAATGATAAGGTTTAAAATAAAATCAAAACATGTCTAAATTTAATTGGTTGATGATATTACAAAACTATATTATATAATATCTGATTTTGAGTCACTTTGGAATTTTTTAAGTGGGGTTTGGTTTTATTATAAATTAATATTTTAGAGGTTTCCAAAAGTGCCCCCCTCATCCCTTATAAAAGGGAACCTCCTCCCTCTCCTCCTCACAACATTTTTAGCCTTCAAGCTCAGCCAAAACCTACCCAATTCTGTTCTCCACTTCACTATAAACATATTATAAGTCTATTTCTTCTTTAAAGACCATCTTTAGTGCCATAAGAGGAGGTTTAGAAGAGGTGCGTCGAAGAAGAGGTAATATCCTTTACCGATTCTTTCAAGTTCATTTATTCTTATACTTCCTATTCTTTTGTTGTTTCATAATAAAGTAATAACATAAGTATCACTAATATACTGATATGTTGTTATAAATATTAACCAAAACTATTTCACCTTCTATCCATCCTACGGAAAATTAAATCACCGCGCGTGCGTACGTACGGAATACCATCTCCACGCCGTGGTGTAATCTGTTTTTCCGCCACCACCTTACTTGGATGGGTATAATGGTGTAAATAATAACTATATATGATTATTATAACATGATACTAATTCTGAGATATTATATCATTCACTCTAATTCCATTCAATAATTATGGGAACGATATCATCGCTCGTGCGTACGTACGGATTACCGTCTCCACGACGCGATGACATTAATTCTCCATGTTAACCATTCAAGAATGATTATAATGAATATATATTAAATAATCATGAAATATATGACATATTAATGATATTTTATTTATTTATATGTTATTTACTTACTTCCATTAGAGTTAATAAGGAAATGAAAACAGCGCTCATGCGTACGTACAGCCTACCGTCTCCATGAATGGTGTATTTCATTCCATTTATCAATGTATTATATGATGAATATATATTATATATAAATCATGTTTTACATTATGAAAATATTTAATCATGATCTAAGTAATCATATGAATAATTACAAGTCAAAACATGTACGATAAATGAAACAATTTTACCCAAAATGCTGCTTTAACATGGAATTGACAAAAGAACGGGTAATATAAAGTCGTAAGTGAATCATGTATGATATCATAAATATTTTTATGGTTATGTTAAAAGTTAATAATATGTTTAAACGCACTATACAATAAGTCTCGGACACATACAGAAGAAATTGGACATAAGGTAAGGGATAATTATTCCAATCTCATTCTTATCCGAGATTGTTTATTCGTAATTATTTACTGGGGTTATATTTTTCATCCATGTCCATAAATATGTTTTTCATAAATTGGTTAATATTATTACATATATGTTTAAAGTCATTTTTACCCCTATTTGACTTTTACATTGTGTTATGGAAGGAATATTTGTTTTGTTTACCATACGAGGAACCTTTTGACTTTTCCGGCAAAAGTACGAGGAGAATGTTTTTTTAACTTATATGGCATGAATAGATTTTTATAATTTCATAACACCTAATTTTCGTGAAGCTTCCTCTACAAGATTTCATGATTATTTTCAACAAAATATTTTTCTTTGAAAAGTGAATGTAATTTTTTGAAAAGAAAATGATTTTGAAGAAGAAAGGATATTTTCCTCAAGAATTAATTTCAAGTGTTTTGTCAAAACTATTTTCCATCTAAGATGACATTATTTAGTATGATTATGTTTCAAATATAATGTCTCTATTATTTATATTTTTTGATTATTCTTATGATGAAATGATATCAATTTTTTTTATATGGATTATGTTATGATGGGATTATGTTTATGAAACCCATTTTATTCTTTGGGTTATAATGAATGATTTATGTTTATTTTGTGGCACAAGTAAGAATGATTTCATTATGAGATGGGTGGGACCTATATGCATTGGGTAAAGATTTATATCTCATGAGATAGACATGGCTGGAATGGAAATTAAATCTAGTTCAGTAATACAGGGCTGGAACGGCAAGTAAACCGGATTCAGTAATGGACTTTGTCCACTATGATGGGTAGCAATGTCTTGGCTACTATGGAAATCATATCATGTGATTAATGGTTTTCCACAATTACATGTTTTATTCCCATGCTATTTTATTGTGATTAATGTTCCTTTATGATCTATGCCTTATGTACCATCAATATTTATGTCATTACCCATGATTTTGATATTTTATGTTCATGTTCTTACATTCAAATGTTTAGGGATTGTTTTATGTTCTCCATGTTTACCCTTAATGAGCATTTGAGCTCACCCTTTTTATGATTTCTTTTCCCCAGGATATAAAGAACGGTTTCAGGTAGAAAAACCAAAGGGGAAGATCTTTATGGGAGATGTTGAAGATCTTTCACCATGATTAGAAGATTATGTTCCGAGTTTCCAAAAACACTAAACTATTATGGTCCTTGGGTGTCATTTTTTTATTATGTATTAAATATTCTTAAAAAGTAATGTAATGTACATGTACGTCAAGTGTGGTTCTCTACAATAACTTCTCAGGATCAGGCATTATAGTGCTCCCCAATGTGTACAGATACTTCATTAAATCTTTTTTTTCAAATGCATCCTAAAAACTAAAAAATAATATAGGTAATTAAAATTAAAATTTTATATGAAACCATAAATTATTGGGAGTATCTTAAACTCATCACTCTTCCAATATGCGATAATTTTTTGATATTGTGTTATTGGATAGTCGGTGAATGTGGGTACACCCAATAAATAAGAATCTAATCTACCCCTCCAACCAACATATAACTCATTCTTATATGTTCTCTAGAACTCCCCAAGATCTATCAACCTTACAACCCTATCAGCATCACCATCATAAAAGTTAAACTGACGCTACAACAAACATGTTAATTCATTTAAATAAAAAAATAATATATATATATTTAACAAATTTTAATACCCATATCTCCACCCATGATTTTTCCTTGTTGTCATTATCGATATATCTTAATGAGAATAATTCCACCGAAATGATATTGTGGTACTTAACTAAAGTTACCAGGAAAATTCTATACTGACTAGGATTTTTACCTATCATCTGATTTTCTTCATTATAATCAACCATTATTTGTGTTTGATGATTACATAATTCCAACATATAGGTACACCCATGTTACCTACTAGAAGGTCCCACTTAATAAGATAAAAGGGAAAATAATGAAAATTAATACATAGTAAAACAGGAAAAAATGATGTGATAAAATTTGACACACTAATAATGAAAAAAACCATATGCGGGCTTCTCAATAGGTTCTAATGGGTCTATTGTCTATCCTAGATTAGTAAGCTCTGAAGGATGTGTCAGTTCCAATAAATTATTTGGGTGATCTTCATGCCCTGGAGTAGAAGTTGAAGGAACAGAATCATCAAATCCTGGATGGATTGTAGGAAATGGGGGCAGCGTAGACATGGAAGGTTATGGGTCATTGGGTTGGGGATACATTAAAGAATATGGATATGGTAATGGTGGAAACATCCCTGGAGGTAGAGAAGATATGGTATGAGAATAAGATTCTAAATGTGATAATGATGGAGGCATGGGTGGTAACATCCGTGGAGGCATAAGAATAGGATGGAAAGGTGTGGTATATGGGGTGTCTACTGGTGGGTCAGGGTGAGAATGGGTACGATGGGTGTTTCATCTAGTTCAATGAGAATCCCCGCATGGACCCATTCTAGTAAGATGAGGAGGCTTCAAATCTAGTGAAACTAAATGTCCCTAAAATTTTGATAAAGAATATGATCATAAATTTGTATTTAATGAATAATAAAAATATTACAATTATTATACTCACTATGGGAAGAATAGGAGGCAACCCATGCTCATGAATCTTTCAATCAGCATAAAATAATCACTTCCATCAAACTTCTGATGTATTTTTCATCATCTTCATAATAATTAAATGTATAATTTTTTCAAATAGTTTTCAAAAATCATACATTAAACTTAGAAGTAAAAAAATTCATATATAATGAAATAACATGTTTTAGTAATAATAATTTAAAAAAAAAGTTATACATTTTTTAAAAACCCTTTTTAAACTAGTTTTTTGAATTTAAATAAATCAAATTAAATGAAAAAAAATAAAAAATACTAAAACAAACATATCATTCCAAACTAAAACTAAATTAATGTAATTATAGTAATACCAACCTGAGAAACCCATGTCATGGGAAACTAAATGAACTGTGAACATATATGTTTTCTTCTCTAGATTACCCACCACTACTTCAGGTTCAAAATCAACACTCACAGTGGGACAATTTTAATGATCAAATGAAATATTTTTTTCAATGATAATGGGGGAAAATTTGTGTCAATTTCATCCCCATAATCAGGAAGAATATCATCATGAAAAATATATCTTGGTATTACTTCATTAATTACACCATAATCCGGTCTCATATGATCTTCCACATAAAACACTTGTTTTCCATTGATTCTAAAATTTATTGTTCATTGGTATATAAAAATAGAATTGTTTCAATAACTCTCAATCTAGAATCATCACTAAATGTACCATGTGGAATAATTAAATCAAACCATTTACATTTCTTCATAGTGACTCGACCTTGAGATTATTAATCCAATAATAATATTTTCTCAACATGTCCATAATAAGACACATTTTCATATTAGGGACAACTATCTGAGGCACTCTGATAATAGTCCACTGTAGTAGTTAACATAATTCAGTAATGTTGTATTCTCATTTTCACCATTCGATTAGTTGTAACAAATTTATACCCATTGATTATTAAATATTTTCATTCAAAGAGAAAATCATTAGGACCAAAATCCAATACTTTTAATTATTGAGAAACAGTGTCAATAATTAAACTCAGTAACTGAAATATATATGAATAATAAAATTAAATGAACATCTATATTTTCTGTTAATTAAAGTAGTTGTCATACCTTTGATTTCAACCAAGTAGGAAACTCTTGGATATGAAAATCCTCTCTCCGTCTCAAAGGTAATGTTCGCTGAACTCTACTTATAATTTTGTAATGTTCCCTACATAAAATTATAATAATAATTTAAGGTATATGTGAAATGACATAATATTATATATCATATAAATATTCAAATTACATACTTGATATAGTAATCAAACAAACACTAGTTAAACAAGACTATGTGATAGGCCATATCCCACCCTTCTAGGCACAATGTAGCCAATCTATATGACCAAGGAATTCTTCGTGTTTGGGGAAGAGATGAAAATGATCGATTAATTTTTCTATACTTCTCATATTTATTTATCATTGGATAGTTATGTCTTGTGCTCATGTCAAAGAAATACATTGAATAAAAATTCATATATTCGTGAGCTGAATAACCTCTCACAACAAAACCTTCAAGATGATTCTTGTTTCAGACATAAAATTTCATTGTGCACATATTTATTCCATTAGTATACATCCACCAAAAAACAATAGGTCTCCCAATAAGTGTTTCATTTTGAAGGTGAACTATTAAATATAGAATGTGGGTGAAAAATGATGGTGGGAAAAAAATTTCAAAATCACACAAAATTAATGGCGCATCTTGATGAATTTTTATCAATAATGAATTGGATAAGATTTTAAATAAAATATATCCAAACAATGGCACAAAAAAATTACTTTCACCCTTAAATTATTGGATAAAAAATTCTGGATTGCAATTGGAATCAACTCATAAAGAAGTATGTGATATTCATGAGTTTTTAGGGATTTCAGTTTCAAAACCATTTTGTCGACTCATTTAGATATGTTTCTAAAATATCCATCAAGAACCTTGATATTCTACAATACTTCCATAAATTTTTTTTTCTCTAAAGGTTTCATCATATAATAATAATAAGAAACTTTCAATTTGTTTTCACTAATACACACAGTATGTAGTTAAGGTTAAATACCCAAATCCAACAAGTCCCAATGAGATCGAATGTCATTTTTGGTCTTCCTATTTATATTTATAATAATTGAAATAAAAAATTTACAAATAATTTTCTCAATTTTTTTTACATCTAAACAATGAAATAAAAAAATTGTAGAACAATATGGAAACTTAAAAAGTCACTTCTCTTTTTCCAATTATAAGTGGGTTCAGAGTCAAAATTCTTTGTATTTTTAGATTTCTTATAACTATTCCCTAATAAAAAACTAAAATCATTAAATTCATTAAGAACATCAGTTCTAGACATATATTGAGGTACTTATTCAGTTTCAACAGTATTATCAAACCTCTGATGATTCTTCCTATACTGATGATCCATTTGAAAGAATCATTGATGCCCCATGAAACTGAAACTAAGATGATATTTAAGCCTTATCAAATTTGTATTCTTTATAGAGATAAGAAATGATATTTTTCCCTTTGTTCTCCAACCAGAAAACATTTTATAAGTTGGAATCATTTATATCCCATATATGGGCATCACGCATCTGAAATATATTTTTTTAAGAAGCATCGAATTGTGCACACCCATATCCAAAATTTTCTTCCACTCTATTATTAGAGGTTTTAATTATATTTTTATATCATTAACAGGATTATAAGTTCTATATATTAGTATAATCAATAAATTTAAAGGTTTTTTCATAAAAATCAATGTAAGAAGATTGTAAATGTGAATAAAAACTGACCATGTGCTGTGAGTAGTAAGAATCTAACCCAATGTATTAAAACCATCATAGGATAGACCCAACCTGACATTAAGAACCTCAACTGAAAAATTGGGATATTGTTCATCAAATTACCGTTATTATAATCCATATGTATGATGAACCGACTCATCATTAACATTATTCTCTCATAATCATGTGATATGTGTATTTCATGCATATGTTTTAGAGTATTTTTGTATATAGAATTGTGTATTTAAATGATTAATATTTATAATTTTGGAATGCATTTAGTTGTATTATGTTTTGTGGTAGGAAATAATAGATTTGTTAAAAGGGAATAAAAAGGTATAGAAATATGAGCTGAATGGCCCTTCACACCACAAGCAAAGAAAAGCAGCATGACACCAGATTTTTTAGAGATAAGAGGAGCTGGAAATAGAAGAAAAATGATTATACATCGTGTACGAAAAGCGCACGATGTGACCATTTCAAGTGACAAAAATCTGAACTGTACAAGTCATGGTGAAGGAACATGCGGTGAAATTCAAGTACACATCATGTACCACCAGTACATGACGTTATAGGAGTCAAACCAGCATATAAAGTTTCCGTAGATTCAACGTGGCAGAGGAAAAATCAAATATGAAGTACACTTCATGTACCTTAGTTACACGTCATGTAGGCTTCAATGCACTGAGAAAAAATAGACGATGTGGGCCATAGGTTTTGGATGAGTTTTTCTATAAAAATAGGCTTCCGACCACCCATCCAACACATGTGGAGGTAGAGGAAGCTAAGAAACACCAACAGAAGGCCTCTAGATGAAAGAGTGGTGATTTGGGGTCCCGTGACGCAACCTTTCTTGTTCTTGTACCCATAAACTCACTCTTATTATGTTCAAGTAGTCCTTTTAGTGCTGGGTGACGTGATTATTGGGGGATGTGTGCTTAGAGATTATTTTTCAACTTTCTATTCATGTTTTGGATTTCTAAAAACTATGAATCAATTCCAATCATTTCTATTTTTGTATTTCTTGACCATCACTGCATTCTGAGGTTTTCCATTCTGATAGCATAAATTAATTGATCTATTTTGTGTATGATCATTATGCAACATAGCCCGATTAAGTTTAAATACGGTTTGGGGTCAACTATTTTTGTGTTTTCACTAAGTAGAAGACCATTCCAAAGGTAAAAACACATGATTAGGGTAGTGTAATAAGACCACAGACCCCTACTGACCCAATTATGACACCAAAACAAAATAAACACACTCTCATGTAAATCCCTAAAACATTCCCTTGAATTTCACTGAACCTAGATTGCCCCATCTATTGATTCAAAACCCCAATCATTGTTATTGTTTCTATTTTCTCACAAACAATCAATCAATTAAAATTTGAATTTCCTAATTAATTTAGAACATACAGATCATCCTGTTGGGTTTAACACTCTGACTTACAAGATTCTACACTTTGAGTTAGGATTTTTTGAGTTATATAAAAAAAATTCATAGCGCCATAGGGAACTAACGACGCCCTGGGATCTGACATCATGTCATCACATATTTGATGATATTATTGGATACATTAATAGATTTTAAATCTTGGAATCAATGGAAAGTGACACATGAATTTCTATAGAACACAAGATGGTATTCCATATCAATTTTCCATCAATTGGGATGTACCATGTTCTTTATGTTCATTAAGGCCAGCTATTTCCTCCTAAAATAAACTGCAATCTTTCAAACATGCATGAATTTTATTAGTATAAAATTCAATATTCTTAATTAACATCCATGCCTTATAATGATTTGAGGGAATATATATACCCTCATAAATAAATTTCTCCAAAAAGGTAATAATATAATCAATGGAGCTATTATAAATTCCATACATTTTTTTATCCATGATATAACCACATTAAAATTTTAAAATTTTTTATTTTAGTACATTCCTGATAAAAAAGAGTTCGAGCATCATCCATTAAATTTTTCACTCTCTCAACATCATCATCATCAGCATTTTCCTCATGATTATTGATATCATTTCCTTCATTCATTGGAATATTATCTCTCTCATGAAGATCTAAAAATAGAAACTGATCAAATTTCAAATTCTCCATACCACTTCTTTATTTCAATTCATGAACAATAGAAGATTGTCATATCTATCCATGGTGATAAAACACATAATAGTTTTTTTAAAATCAAAATTTCATTATATGGTATCTAATTTATTCTCAGATTAACCATGGTCTCCCAACCCAATTATATCATAGAAATAGTATAAAAACTCCATCAAAATAATTGATAAATTTAAAATCTAAAAATATATGAATTATATTGAAACTCATTTGAAATCCAATCGGTATGATAAATCCATCTTTTATCCATTATATTATAGGTAAAAAAACTACGTTCCAAACAAAAATGTAAACCATAATTATAATGATATCCAAATTCAAATAAAAATAAAAAATATAGTGTATAATAAATTAAAGATCACTAATATAAAACCAAATTGAATAAAATTCATGATCCATGTGACCACTATAGAATACTACTTCCCATCCAAATAATGAACAAGGCATATAATAATCAAAAACCAAGGCATACTCATAAAAATCCAAACAAGGTGAATGTATTGAAATAAATAACAACTAAGAAATACTAACATAAAAATGTGTATTTTCTATCTGTAGAGGTATTTAAATTTGAAAACATAATTGAGGATAACATTTAGTCATGAAAGGATTTTATTTTAGGTTAACATTACTTATATTATTCAAACGTAAGGAAACCTATAACATGAAGGTATACATTATGTCCATTAATTTGTATCTTTCAAAGGATATATGGTATACCTAAACATTAAAATAATTATAGAGTTCACTATACATATGAAAACCTAAATAAATGATATTACATCTTCTTGATATCCTTATATTAAATTTTACATAGTAGATAAGGCAATTTTCCTCAGAAATGAAAAAATATAAGAAAATGGGGAGAATTGATTCTTAGTATGGGATAAAAATCACATAACATACATAAAAAAGACATGATTTTGGAATGAATAAAATTCAAGAATAAATTATGAAAATAATTACATAAAAATTTAACAAGACAAATATCATAATTATAGAAATGTAAAATTTCATATATCATAAACATATAATTGAGGCCCAGTTCTTTGAAAAAAAACCTATAGTGCAATGACACACCCTTTACCCTATTTTAATTTTTACAAGGGACCAAAAGTTGATTAAGGGGTTATATAAATCTAACACCCATCATTCACATATAATATTCAATGAATTCTTCAATAAATGTTAATTGTACATCAATATTCTTTATCTCCCTATTTTCAAATGATATATAAAATATCCAACAAATTCTCACTAAAATTTTTTATATAGGAAACTTTATTATATAATAACGTGATTATAAAAAATGTTTATGTTTTTAGGTCATATTGGGATACTAATTTATCCATATCTACATATTTATGAGTATTTATGATCAAAAAACACTACATTTTTATTATAGTTCTCATTTTAATGGATCAATATATCAATCCTTATTATCATAAAATAGGGGATATAGTGGGGTCATTCTCTAAAAACCAAAATTCTCATCCTTTGAAATGACATGTTTTAACTATCATAAGGAACACGTATTTTTCTAATAAATATACGAAAGATTTTTTAGTTAATGAAATTAAATTTTCATGTGTATAATAACATGGAATAAATAATAAACATCAAATCATTACAAGACCTACTAATATGCATTTGGATCATAATGGAATAAAAAGAATTAAATTAATTAAATTGGGATCTAGTGACAAACATAGTTCTGGATCCTATGGAATCATCACCAAAATCAAAAATGTATTTATAATTAACAAAACAAGAAATAAAGGTAATGGAAAATATTAGAATAAATTTTCAACATCAGTATCAACATCTAGAGGAATCACATGCATAATTAAAAATGAAAATAACACCAAGCAGAAGAGAAGATGGATTCATACATCACTAATATGATGTTTAAGAAAATAAGAAACAAACAATCCTTGAATTTGAGTATAATTCTAGAGAATAGAACCACCCATTAATAAGGTGGTGGGAGAAGAAATAATCAAAGGGAAAGAAAGCTTATAGATAGCAACGAAAATTCAAGAAATTGATGAATATAACCTACCGATGGGGAGAAAAGTCATCGGAAGAGAGGAGGGGGGTGCTAAAATTTTACAAGGGGAGGGGAATAAGGATTTGAAATGTGAAGGGGAGGGGGAGCTTGAGTGTAGCTGAATATTTCAAGGAGTTATACCCATGGTTTTCAAAAATAACTATTGGTATCACATAATCTATACCAATTGTTTTTTGAAACCATGGGTATATCTTTGGGAATAGAATTTATACCCAGGTTTCTCTAAACCATGGGTATAGATGTGTTGGGATGGAGACAGTTTTTCAAAAGTACAATAACCCTCCTTTTATTCTAATTATAGGGATCCCATTAAATGGCCATTGTACACCTAGAAGGCATTAAACCCCATTATAAGCTCATTGTCCCAAACCCTAATACTCAATAGGACAAAATATCCCAAGGAACGCCACCCCGTCATCCTCTATACACTATTCATGGATACATTTTTGCCCCTACCTTCTCCAGATTGGGACCACCATCAACCGTCGTATCCACACTGATGAAGTTCTAAAATCATCCAGCATCGCCCCACCATCAATCTTCCATCTTCCTGCTTTATTAGGTGAACATCATATCCACTACCTCCATTCAGGACCACCGTCAACCACTGCATCCCATATCAATGATGCGCCTTTATCTAGATCACTATCATCCAACTGCCTGATATGACATTGTTGAGCCACAAAAGTCACCTTATTCCATTCGCCTGCTTTGTATAGACACCATCGATCCCCTGTAATATTGTTGCATCTACGACCATCCAACATGAGGGGTGAAATTTTTTTGTTGGGAATCGATCCCAGCCTACCATGATGTAGTTGTAGTGATTGAGTACCTCTCAGACACCACACTGGTCATAATATAAATAAATATTAAAATTGAATAAAATTAAAAAAATAAAATAAAAAATAAAAATAAATAATATATATATATATATTAATTAAAAATTAATAAATATTATATATTAAATATAAATATAAAAAAGGAATAAAATATAATTATTAAAAACATAATATGTCACGAACAAACCCGGGTCGACCCTAAACTGTTCACTCGATCCTGTCTGCGACATGGCCCAAGAGGTGTCCCTGATCCTCCTAGGCTGGAGACAAGTGCCAAGGCATCAATAAAGTACAATTGGGAATGATTTCTCCTAGTGAAAATAAATAATGCAGTAGAAAAGTAGAATATTGTGATGTAAATTAACAGCACGAAAAGAAAGAATGACCAACAACAACCAACTAACCTTCCCACGACCAAAACTCCTCACGACTCTGAGATTAACTCAGCAATCCACAACCAACTCTCGCCCATGACGAGCAAGCTCAAGTCAAACCTGCAACAAAACTAAAAATAGAAAAACACTATAGGCGTGAGTATTAAAACTCAGTAGGTGTGCCCAAAAAACTATTCCCAATGCACTACCTTTAAATAATGAAATTTACTAATTCAAAGTTTTAACTAAAGTATATAAAATATGTGTTTCCACACACACACTTCCATTTCTAAGACAATTAATAGTCCATTTCCCTTTTTAATTTAAAAAAAATTAATGTTTCAAAGGAACAGGTGCATTGCATTTTAAATCATTTTCACGAACAATTGAGAAATCCAAAAATTTTGTTGTTAGTCAAATGGAAAACCACACACAACACAAAAAACACACTAAGGGAAATGGAAAATAAGTGGTACACAGGGGCCAGCAACCAAACTAGACTTTTCAATCATCATCCACGTAAAAATAAATAATAAAGAAAACATGGGTTGAACCTAGGAGCTCGTGAAAAATCCGTAACGTACCATATATGTGACTCATCCTGAAGTCATGCCTACTCTTGATTACGTCATAATGCCCAAATGCTTGGTATCCCCCTACCTGGCCTAACCAAGGGGCCAAATCCCCTACCAGAGTGTAATCTGTACTAAGATCCACTAGAAAGTGCGTAATCTAAACTAGTGCAGCAATCGTTCTCAGAAAAATCACTCATTATGCCAGGTTCCCATGTCAACATGTCTAATAAACAGGAAATGGGTGAGTCAACAAAGTCAATCAAGTAACACAAACATCACACACAACTCATGCAGTTAATGTACACCAAATATCACCCCTGAGTCACCCCAAAGAGAAGATTTCAAAAATAATGTATTTTATTAAAGTGTTAAATGGGCCTTCACCAATTTTAAATAAAATCCTCATTTATAAAGAGAACCAAACACTTGTTCACCCCTCAAAATAAATAAGTAATAAATAAACCATAAATACATTAGAAATTCTGTGAATTATGTTTAAAGGTCAAATGTGCATTCTTTCACTACTGGGTGTCCGTTCATCAAGAAAATATTTCAAGTGTCGTGTAAAAAAATAAACAGCTCTTTTTACATCGAGTAATTATCTAAAAATTAATTATCTCATATTAATTCCCATTTATTAAAATTAATAAAAATATCAATTAATTAATAAGTTATGAATTTAAAGGTGACTGTAGTGGGGGACCTACCTCGTCTCATTGTCCAAACACAATGGCGCGTCATGCCTCACACAGACGCACAAACACGCGCAAGTCGATGACCGCAGTATCACGGGTTTTCCTCACCGACACGCTGCAACAACCACACAACTAAAACTCATAAACATAGACTTAAAAAAATTCAAACGAAAAAAAATCACAAACACCACCCCGACATGTTTTCAAAACACAACTCACATCATCTACATTATTTACTAAACCACTTTAAAATTTATAAAACAATTTTCAAAGAGACACCCGTAGCTTTACACGCCCAAAACAAAACCCTCTCAAACCCCATTTTAAATCCAAATCACGACAAAAAATTTAATTAAAAACACCTTTCATACCATTAACACAATTTATAAAACCACATACACAATTTATAAAATACACTCAGAGGAAATAATAAAGGGTTAAACTTAAAATTCATCCCATTTTTTTAGAAAACCTACTTTTAAGCCACACACACCATAAATCCATTTCAAATTATTCTCCACGTTACTCATCGAATTTAACCATGAACAACCATGTTTTTTTTAAACTGAACACAGCTTGATAAACCCATTTAATAAATTCAAATCACCACGTTAATTCCAAAAAACTCTTTACAAAGGCCAAAGAGACATCGCAACAAGCACTTAGCATGAAAACCAATGTGAAAACATCAATCATCGTTTTTGGCATCTCAATTACATTTATTAAAATAAAAACATGATTCTCAAATTCATAAACCATGTGTAAGAGAAAACTAAGCAACTTAACCAGAACTTGTTGAAAAACCCCCAAATGAAACACATAATACGCTCAAAGTCCATGTTAAAATCATCCACACATCACTTTATCAACCGCAGTCAAAACAAGTCCACTTGGGAACCTTTTAAAGAAAACCAACCAGCATTTTAATTTCAGAATAAATTCATAAGGGCCAACTGGGAATTTAATAAACACTGGGTATGCACAACTTAAAAAAACATCACATGTTAAATTTTAAATTTGAAACCATGTGCACTTCAAAATATTTCCAAAACATGATTCGCAACATTAAAATTATTTAAATAATCAATTAAAATTTTATAAAAAAAAATTAATGAGTGAGCACAGCTTTTTGTAAACAAAATTCATTCAAATAACGCATTTTTGATCAAACACATGCCCAAAACCCACTAAAACGAATTACGCACTGCATACATAGTTAAAAGAACTAGTTGCAAAATTTATAAAAAGAGATTAAATTGTATAAGATTGGTTTTCCTCAAAAAATTTCTTTTATACCATGTAAACTCGTAATAATATGGTGAACACAACTAAATTCTAAAAAAAGTACCATTTTTCACCAAATTAATTAATCGCAAAGCACGTCAAAACAACCGAGCAAGTAAAATAGTTGGCCAAACAATGACTATCTTAAAATCCAAATAATTTTTTCCCAAAATAATTATTCTAAAAATAAAAGTAAAAATAATTGATTAATATTCAGTGGGTGTGAAAAATAAATGCAATCATTGTATTACTAAATTTAAAGAATAAGGCAAAGGGATCCTACCTCAAACGAAGTGCGGACTCAACTAAACTTCGACGTAAGGTAAAAGAACTGTCTACAAACCAAAAACACACCTAAAAACGAGATAAAAGCACGCAGTTAACACTAGAGATGTCGGTGTTTGACCACTTAAATAAAAACAATAAAAAGGGAAGAAAACTACTGCATGAGAGTTTATTAAGCCGGAGATGTTGCGGTTGGCTGGAGCGGAAGGCTAGAGGCCTAGTGTGTTGGGAGTGGGTGCACACTGTGGAGAAAAACAAGGGATGGGTGCACTTCTGGCCATCGGCTGGTTAGGGAGAAGGAGAGGGAGTGCGGACCTACAAGGTGTGAGGCCAGGGCATCGTTGGTCGGTCTGGATTGGCGAAGCGAGAGGCGGTGGCCTAGAGGTATGGGGTGAGGCCGGCTAACCGGAGGCACGACGCAGGTGGGGGTTGGCAGGCGGAGGCTGGGATGGAGGGGTGAGGCGAGCATGGAGGTTGGGTCATGAGCAGGAGGCCCAGACGGCATGGCTGGGTTGAGGGCGGTAGCGACCGGAAGCCACAGTGAGGCTGGTGTGAGGGAGAGCGGATGGGTAATCTATGCAAGCACAGAGGCGGGTCGGTGTAGGGTGGATAGGATCTAGACAGGGCAGAGGAGGTAAGCAGGGAGGGTGGCTTGCGGCCCTGGTGCGTGAACATGAACGAAGAGCGGGGGTGGCTCGGGCATGCTACAGAGATCGGAGGGTTTTCCAGGTAGAATTATGGTTTCTCTTGTTTTTTTCTTATCATAGTAATAATAATAATAATAAAACCTACAATAGATAATTAATAGTTTCAATAATAATAATAATAATAAAACCAAAGATAATAATAATAGGAATAATAATAATAATATAGAATAATGATAATAAAAATAATAATAATAACAATTATGATAATAAAAATAAAAATAATAATATTGGGCAATTTCTTGATACTAGGGTCGGTTGCGCGGCTACTGCCAACCGCACAGTGTCCGCGCAGGGGTCCGAAACCCAGTAAAAACATTAAACGTCAACAAATTTGATCCGGGACCCAGCTCGGACCTTGGAGAGAGAACCCGGGGCCAAAAATTAAATAAATAATTAATTAATTAAAGGTTGGGCCGTGACAATTCTCCCCACCACAGACACTTTTTGACCCCATAATGTCACCTGGTCGAACAATAGACAAAACAGGAGTCCATGCCCGACTGAAACTGAAAGGAACCACACCACAGGAGAATGGGAGAACACGAGAGGGTTCTCCCCACCAAAATATTTCAACTAATGAATAAATTTAACACTAAAACATACCACCATGGGAAGGGGGCGATACGGAACCTCCCAATTGATCCAAACTAACTTATATAGAACGAGTGAACAACACCTCGGCTGAAACTGGGAACTCATGACCCGGACCAAAAACCCCCAACACTAGGAGAAAAAACTTCGAGACGTGCATAATCCCAAATTGTGAATTCAAGAATAACCACAAGCCTTGACTCCTACGCAGGCACTGATACCACCAAACGAACACAATTAAACTGAGATCAACCCATACAAGGGCAAAACACACTTTCAATAAAAATGAATGATTCAGAAAACCATGATCATACGATCAAAACTTTTTAAATTATAATAGAACAAGTCCATCATAACTTCATGACAAAAAAATTAACTCACAACCACATAAAAACTTTTACAGCGGAAAATAAGAACAAAAAGACTTTAAATGTTACACTACCAACACAGATCACAAAACCCGAACTGAGGCTCCACACCCCCAGTAATTACTACCTGTGCGCGAGCTTCACCCCAAGACCAGTGGCTGGGGCTCTGATGGCTGAAGCATCCCCTACCTCACAGTTAGACACTAGAATTTCTCTAGTCACAGCATTTTCTTCAGGTGATGCTTCCTGCATAACTTCTCTAAGTGACCCAGATAGCTGCAACGATTACATGTCTTCGAAGGGATACGATGTGACGTCTTCACATGCTCGAACTGGCCACACTGGTGGAACACCACTGAATGGTTAGATGAAGTGGAAGCTAGAACCATTGTAGAAGACTCTTTATAAATAGGTCCCTCTGGCACACTCTACTCACTATATGGGGCACCTTCAAGAGCAACTGGATTCTCTAGATTGAAAAGATCATGTGCTTCGGAGACCAGCTTAGCTAGGAATGCCTCATCCACCAGCTTCTCTAAATGATGGTCCTTAGAAAAGAGGACCCACCCCTTGATCTCTGGACTAAGACCCCCGATGAGGAGATAAGTCTTTATCAAATCCTGTGACGCTACCTCTGGATAAAAGGACACGAGTTCCTTGAAATGGTCAACACATGCCTTCACCGTCCGTTGGCCTTGTTGAATATGCAAGAGCTCTTCCCTTTTATTTGTCTTCACGTCTTCAGGTATAAACCATCAAATGAAGATGGATTTAAAGACATCTCACGTCATCCCAACTTGCATTGATGGTGGGGCGAGCAACCCCCATTCATCCAGGGTTAGACCTTCGAACACACCAAAACGGCATGCACTTTGACAGCTTTGGGAGTTTCCAACATCCTAATAGCACACTCGACCTCTTCAAACCACATAACTAACTTTAACAGACCTCGATCAACATTATGTACAGAAAATTTCTGAGAAGGACCAAAAACTGGGTATGAATTATCAAAAACTATGGGGACCTTTCTGGGTGGTATTTTCTGAACAACATATAAAACACAGATCCAAAACCAATATCAAGCCGAAGAAATATCATTGAAAGATATTTCATCCAAAAACATCCAACTAAAAAAACTAAACAAATACAAACACAACACAAAAATCCCTTTTTTACTTTAGATTTCAAAACCACTTTTCTTCAAGGCCACTTCCCAAATACCAAACCCACTTTTCAAACCAAATTTAATTTTCCAAAAATCATTTCCATTTTCCATTTTAAAAAAACATGCTTACATCAATAAAAACCAAAACAAAACCCAACTTACAACAAACTATTAGTATGATGAACTAGAAATTACACTTAACTTGGTGACATGGTAGTGATCTAGGCCCCAAGAAAGTGTAAATGACAAGGAGAAACTCAATTGAGCCCTCGGACTCTACATGGGTCACTACTCCATGTGAGGTCATGACATGACACTGGTCCGCCTCCATTTTTATTCATTAATCCCAAAACAAAAGCAGAAGACTCAAAACCCAGACTACCCTTGGAGACTCAAGGTTTGGAATAGGTGAGGGTTCATGACATCCATCTCGTACCTACCTGTCGAGTCCTGACAATCCTAATTCCATCTACTTGCCACCCCAAATAACAAGAACCTCTCTTTGATACCATTTTTTCATGAACCAACTCAGGTCGTCCCTGAACTGGTCACCTGATCCAGTCTACGACCTAGCCTGAGAGGCGTTCCTGATCCACCCGGGCTGGCGACAAGCGCCAGGGCATCAATAAAGGAAAATTGGGAACAATTTCTCCTAGTGAAAATAAATAATGAAGTGTAAAAGTAGAATAACTTGAAGTAAATTAATAGTATGAAAAGAAAGAATGGAAAACAACAACCAACTAACCAGCCCACGACCAAAACTCCTCACGACTCTGAGAGTCGTTCACCAATCCATAACCAACTCTCGCCCACGGTGAGAAAGCACAAGTCAATCCTGCAACAAAACTAAAAATAGTAAAACACTATAGGTATGATTATTAAAACTCAGTAGGCATGCCCAACAAACTATTCCCAATGCACTACCTTTAAATAAAAAAAATTACAAATTCTACGTTTGAACAAAAGTATGAAACATATGGGTTTCCACACACACACTTCCATTTTGAAGACAAGTAATAGTTCATTTCCATTTTTAATTTATAAACAAGTTTAATATTTGAAAGGAATAGGTGCATTTAATTTTAAATAATTTTTTCAAACAATTTAGAAATACAAAATTTTAGTTGTTAGTCAAATGGAAAACCACACACAACACAAAACACACACTAAGGGAAGTGGAAAAGAAGTAGCACATTGGGTCCAGAAATCGAACTAGACCTCTCAATTTCCAGCCATGTAAAAATAAACACTAAAGAAAACATGGGTTGAACCTAGGAGCACGTGAACAGTCCATAACGTACTATACATGTGACTCATCCTAAAGGCATGCCTACTCTCGATGATGTTATAACACCAAAATACTCGGTATCTCCCAACCTATCCTAACTGAGGGCCTCAATCCCCTAGTAGAGTGTAATCTGTACTAAGGGCCACTAGCCAGTGCAAAATCTAAACTAGTGCAGGAATCATGCTCAGAAAATTCACTCACTATGTCAGGTTCCCATGTCAACACGTATAATAAACCGGAAAGGGGTGAGTCAACAAGGTCAATCAAGTAGCACAAACATAACTCACAACTCATGCAGTTAACGTACATCAAATATCACCCCTGAGTCACCCCAAAGAGAGTTTTCCAAAATAATTTATTTTATTAAAGTTTCAAACGAGCCTTCACCAATTTTAAAGAAAATCTTCATTTCTCAAGAGAACCAAAACACTTTTTCACGCTTCAAAATAAATAATTTATCAATAAACCATAACTACATTTTAAATTCTGTGAATTGTGTTTAAATTTCAAATGGGAATTCTTTCACTACTGGGTGTCCCTTCATTAAGAAAATATTTCAAGTTTTGTGTATAAAATAAATGGATCTTTTTACATCAAGTAATTATCTAAAAATAAATTATCTAATATTGTTTTCCATTTATTAAAATTAATAAAAATATCAAGCAATTAATAAGTTCTGAATTTAAAGGAAAGTGTAGTAGGGGACTTACCTCAACTCATTGTCCAATTATAATGGCATGTCACTCCTCACACAGACGCACAAACACGCGCAAGCCGATAACCATAGTATCGCGGGTTTTCCTCACTGACACGCTACAACAACCGCACAACTAAAACGCATAAACACGGACTTAAAACAATTAAAATGAAAAAAAGCACAAACACCGCCTAGAAATTTTTTCAAAACACAACTCACATCATCTACATTATTTACTAAACTGTATTAAAATTTATAAAACAATTTTCAAAAAGAAACCCACAGTTTTACATGCCCAAAACAAACCCCTCTCAAAACCCATTTTAAATCCAAATAACTACAAAAAATCTAATTAAAAATACCTTTCATACCATTCACACAATTTATAAAACAACATACACAATTTATAAAATACACTCAGAGGGAATAACAAAGGGTTACACTTAAAATCCAACCCATTTATTTTTAGAAAACCAACTTTTAAGCTACACACACCATAAATCCATTTCAAATCATTCTCCAAATTACTCACAGAATTTAACCATGAATGACCATTTTTTAGAACCGAACACAGCTTGATAAACCCATTTAATAAATTCAAATAACCACTTTAATTCAAAGACACTCTTTACAAAGGCCAAAGAGACATCACAACAAGCACTTAGCATGAAAACCTATTTGAAAGAATCAATCATCATTTTTGGAATCTCAAATACATTTATTAAAATCAAAACATGATTCTCAAAGTCATAAACCATGTGTATGAGAAAACTGAGAAACTTAACTAAAACATGGTGCGCAACCCCCAAATAAAACACACAACACGCTCAAAGTCCATTTTAAAATCATGTGCACATCACCTTATCAACCGCAGTCAATCCAAGTCCACTTGGGAACCTTTTAAAGAAAACCAACCACCATTTTAATTTCATAATAAATTTATAAGGGCTAAATGGGCATTTAATAAACACTTGGTAATCACGACATAAAAAAACATCACATGTTAAAATTTACATTCGAAACCATGTGCACTTCAAAACATTTCCAACACCTGATTCGCAACATTCAAGTTATTTAAATAACTAATTAAAATTTTATAAACAATTTTTAATGAGTGAGCACATCTTTTTGTAAACAAAATTCATTCAAAGAACGCATTTTTGATCAACCTAATGCCCACAACCCACTAAAACGAATTACGCACTGCTTCCATAATTAAAAGAACTAGTTTCAAAATTTTTGAAAAGCGATTAAATAGCATAAGATTAGTTTTCCTCAAAAATTTCATTTATACCATTTAAACTCACAAAAATATGGTGAACACAACTAAATTCTAAAAAAAGAACCATTTTTCACCAAATTAATTAATCGCAAAGAACGTCAAAACAACTAAGCAAGTAAAATAGTTGGATAAACAATGACTATCTAAAAATCCAAATAATTTTCTCCCAAAATAATTATTCTAAAAATAAAAGTAAAAATATCTGATTAATATTCAGCGGGTGTGAAAAATACAAGTAATCACTGTATTACTAAATTTAATGAACAAGGAAAAGGGATCCTAACTCAAAAGAAGCACTGACTCAACTAAACATCGACGGAAGATAAAATAAATTCTTGCAGACCAAAAACTCACTTAAAAAAACGAGATAAAAGTGAAAAATAAACACTCGAGACGTCGGGGTTTGACCACTTAAATAAAAACACTAAAAAGGGAATAAAATTATTGCATCCGAGTTTATCGGGCAGGAGAAGTCGCGGCTGGTCGAAGCGGAAGGCTGGAGGCCTGGTGCACTGGGAGCAGGTGTGCACCATGGAAGAAAATAGGGGTGGGTGCACTACTGTCCATCGGCTGATTGTGGAGCAGGAGAGGGAGTGTGGACCTGCAGGGCGTGAGGCCGAGGTGTCACTGGCCGGTCCGGATTGGCAAAGCGAGAGGTTGTGGCCTGAAGGTATGGGGTGAGGCCGGCTAATCGGAGGCACGACGTAGGTGGGGGTCAGTAGGCGAAGGCATGGATGGAGGGTCGAGGCGAGCACGGAGGTTGGAGTGTGAGCAGGAGGCATGGACAGCGCGGTCAGGTGAAGGGTGGTGGCGACCGAAAGCCACAGCAAGGCCGGCATGAGGGAGAGCAGTTCGGCGATCTGCGCGAGTGCAGAGGCGGTCGACATAGGGCGGATGGGACTTGGATGGGGCGGAGGAGGCAAGGAGGGAGGGTAGCTTGCGGCCCTATTGTGTGAACAGGAACAAAGAGGGGGGGGGCTCGCGTATGCTACGGGTATGGGAGGGTTTTCCGGGTAGAATTAGGGTTTCTCTTGTTTTTTTATCTTATCATAATAATAATAATAATAATAATACTAATAATAATACTAATAATAAAACAAGAAATATGTAATTAATAGTTTCAATAATAATAATAGTAATAATAAAACATAACATAATAATAATAATAATAATAATATAGAATAATGATAATAAAAATAATAATAATAACAATTATGATAATAATAATAATAATATTGGGCAATTGCACGACACTAGGGTCGGTTGTCCGGCTATCGCCATCCATACGGTGATCGCGCAGGGGTCTGAAACCCAGTAAAAACATTAAACATCAACAAATTTGATCCGGGACCTAGCTCGGACCTTGGCGAGAGAACCCGGGGCTAATAATTAAATAAATAAAAAATGAATTAAAGGTCGAGGTGTGACGTAATATAATAAATATTAAATATTAATAAATAAAAAAACTAAAATTATTATATTAATAATTGATTTATTTTTATATGTTTTCCTCTATAAAATTGAATTAATTTCATATATGTATGTCTAAAATTATTCTATGACACTTTTAGTCAAAGATATTTAGTCATTATTTTAATAAATAATTAAATAATAAATATTTAATATATAATTAAATTTTTATTATTTAATATATCTATATGTGTCAAATTGAAAAACCAAATGAGATTAATAAAACAAAATGTTATTAAATGTCTATTGATATTAATTAGTCGATATTTTTAATTAATATTATTTTTTTATTAAATTATAAACAAATTTTCACGAAATATATAACATGTAAATATGATTTATAATACACTAACTATTATTATATAAATAGTATTTAAGAAAATTATATATATATATATATATATCAATATATATTTATATATGAAATATGATTTTTAATAATATATAATTTTAATTTTATATGATATTTTTAATAAAATATCATATATATCATGTATAAATGTATATGTAGTCATATAAAATTCCTATTTAATAAAATATATTATATTTTTATCAATATAAATATATTTTTATATTTTTATATTATTTTTAATGATATACTTTTTATAAATATACCTTTTTTCAATGCTTTTTATGCTGATAAATGTCACCCTTTATATGTACAAAAAAGGTGCTGATAAAGGCTACCACTGTTTGTCACGGATTCTATAGAAGTGTGTGTGTGTGTGTGTGTGTATTAAAAGTAACTATATTATTGTATAATAAATTAAATATATATTTTATATATGATATATTAAAAATATATTACAACATAATTTAATATAATAAAAATATAAATTGAGTCATTTTAAAAAGAACTAATAAAAATTTGCCCATTTTGACTAGGAAAGAGAAATTAATTGTTTAACTAAATAGATAATCAAAAATTAAATTAAAAATAATTGAATAGTTATACTAATTGGGTTTTGGTTAATATAAATTTATTTAATTTATAGAAAAAATAATTGTATTTAATATTAATTTTTAAGTACCAAAAAACAAATTTAATATATAATATTTTTTAATCTTTAGTAATATAATATTTTAAAAAATTAAAATTATAGAAATTAAGAGGTACTTCCAAAACCAATTTTTAACTATATATTCAATAAATATTTTTTAAATAAATTCTCCTAATATTAAAATATATATTAATAAAAAAAACTGCTAATACAATTTTAATGGTTTATTTTTTTAGGTTTCAGGGGTTTCCCTTATAAGGGTACACCAATATACCCAATAGATTTCTAGGGTAGACCTTTATTTTACATTTGATGCTTCCCCTCCCACATAACCCACATATTTTTCCTCATCATCATCTTTAACAACCTTCATTTTCACCTCAACCTCCTCCACAAAACCATGCTTCCCTCCATGATTCTAGTGTCTCCCTCAACATGAGCCTCTACCTCATACACCCAGTGTAACAACTCACCTTCTTCAAGATGAGGGAAAGGACAAAAAAGTGTCACACCCTTCCTTCCTCAAGAAAAAAATAAAGATATTGACCCCTGAGTCCCACCTTCAATAGGCCCCGAAGTGGTGACTAGAACCAAGAGTATAGAATCTCACATAATATGGAAGGTATTACCCTTTTTATAGAACAATATCAGAAGATAAGATGGTAAATATCAAGAAACTCTAAATACTAAAAGTAAAAGTAATTCCAAAATCCATTCTCAATTGCATGTTCAAAAGTAAATCTGATACAAGGTGGAATAAAACTCCAAAGTAATGTACCAAAAGAAAAAATACTAAGTATAAATAGTAACTGATCCCGACTCCCAAGCTAGTAATGTTCAGCACGGTCCTCAAAGAACTCCTAGAAACTTGAAACCCATTTTATATACGTAGGGTGATCATATGAGTATACTCAGTAGGGAAACTAAAGTTACTTGTGCAAAAGTGGGGGAACATACTAATGTCCCTATGAGAAAATAGTAGAACCTCAAATAACCTTCCAAGGAATACTAACCATCCCAACCTCACCAAGAAATTCTCACCAAATAATACGAGTCAAATAAGGTAGTAGTATAAGCACATCGACATTTAGGTACACCACACCACTTTCCCACTAGTTAATTACTCATCCCTAACATCTAACGTCTTGATTCTACCACTCTTACTATACCTAGTTCCTCTGCCACAACCTTCCTGCACACACCTAGGCCTCAAACCACATAAAATCCCACCTATAGACACCTGGCCCACAACAACCACGGCTATCACCCGAAGACACCTAGACCTCATCCTGAAAACACTTTGGAAAACAAACCTAGCTCACAAACACATAGGACTCTCATCCATAACAAACTCATCTGAAGTATTTGGGACTATGGTAAGCCTCAATCCATTATAGCCTTCCCATATATTCTTGAGCAGTAAGAACTTGGAAGAGGGTGCGAGGAAGAAAGTCAGTAACCATCCATTCATCCTCCCACCAGGATGTTGGGAAAGACACCCTCCCCCATGAAATGGTGGTGTTCAACACATGTTTATCAAAATGGGTGGGGAGAAAATATAAATATCAAGGAACGAAAATTTATACATATAGGTAATCAAACCCTTATCCCAACCTACGGGTTTCAAACAACCAAACAAACGAGCCCACTAGTACCACTTTTGTTGCTCCCCCTATATGCACAACCAAAAAATACCCACTTCTAATCATAAACCCAACCCCTTTTCATTTAACCACTTTCAATTTATTTATTTAAGAGGATTCACCTTAATTTATTCTAGAAATACCAAGAAACTAACAACCATAAATATACAACAACAAAACTAGATTTGTAGTCCCACTACACACCCCTGTTCAACCACTGCCAACTATCATTCTTAAAAGTTATACCACAAAATCATTCTCTTACAACTCATACCTATAGTCCCACTGCCCAAAAAAATACCAGATGCAGTCCCAGTGCATAACAAGTTCATAACCACACCGCAATCCTGCTTCACAACATCTCTCTACAACCATAACATAAAGAAAGGCAGTTCCACTGCCTATAAGTCCATCCATTCCACAATCAATCGGTCTCTCAAACTTTGATACTAAGAAACCCCATGTACTACCCCACACACAAATCCCACTGCAACTACTACTAAACCACATCCCGGTTGCACACACATACCACTCCCTTCTAATAGAACCAACTCTCCTCCCCACCCTTGTACCCATAACTGTGCTCCCAACAGTAACACCATGAAACTCACACAAATTCAAAAAACCCAACATAACATAGCACTCAATCACACCTATAAACAGGATATATTCAGATTTGGAAAACACTTTTCTTTAAGTACACTTGATAAACAAGGGTGATCACACAAGGGTTTCTCATCCTAGGGAATCCATTTCATTTAATCGGGTAGACATGATTAGTAAAATTAGTATTTACACCAATTGTTTATAAAGAAAAAATAAAAATTATAAAGTGTCACCCATGCATAGACAAATACCACCAAGGGACGTGAATTTTAGAAGGCTTTATAGCCACAATGGGTCACACCATCAATGATGATAAGAAATAAAACAGAAAATCAACAGCAAACCACTCTCAACTCATTATTAAATTGAATATATTATCTTTTGATCATATTACCTTCTCTCCGTCTATTACTTGTTAAGAAAAGGATTCATCCATTATTTACAAGGAATCATTATTAAACCCACCCCACATGACACACTAATTTAAGAGAGGTAGAAGAATCCCTACCTTGATGATCAAAGGATCAAAGTTCCTCCTTGCACCAAGAATAGTGGATTGCGTGAGTATTAATAAACTCCAAGAAAATTGAGAAGGAGGGGATCTAGATTAGGTGAATGACTAATCTATAGAGGAAGGATCTATTCACACCAAGGGGAAATGGAAAACACACTATTAAGGGAAGGTTCCAACAATGAAGAGCCGGATCCTATATTAAAGGAAGAAGAGTTTCCAAAATTCATTAACGTGGGATCATGGTCAAGATCACACTGTTTGAGTATCTAAAATCCCTAAAAATGTTAGGATATTATATATATAATTAATATCCTTTGAAACACCCAAGTAAGTATTGAAACTTATTTTACGTCAAATAATATGTAAGAGGGGTGAAACTGGGAAAACTTGGGAACTAAAAATTCGGTAAAGGGTGAGACATTGTTTGGTGTGACACTGTTTCGGTGTGGCGTCGTCATAGTGCCACCATTACGGTGCCATAATTTTGGTGTGGAACCATTATGATTACATCTTTATAGTTCAACCATTTTAGTGTACCACCATTACGGTGCCACCATTTCAGTGCCACCATTTTGGTGAAATCATTTGGTCAAACAATATTTTTGGCAGACCCCCGCAACAAACCACTGTGACCCCCAAGAACACCACAAACACTTGATTTTTACAAAGGAAAGGCTAGAGGAAATCTAGATTATTATATCAGATATCTCTCAAACTATTCTCATCCTTATAATTTAAAACCAAACTTAGAAGTAAGAGGGATCTGATCAACCACCCCATAAGATACCTCTCAGGGAAAACCCACCCTACGTTGTTCAAAAACTAGAGAAAAAACCTCAACATACAATAACACCTTCTTGACATATATATTCTGAAAAATTGTAGAAAAACTAAGGCTCCATTTCCCCAAGAAACCACACAAACACCAAAGGTTGCACTATCCAAACACATTTATTAGAGATATCCTTCCCCCATTTCAATATACTATCCACTTTGGGAGGTACTGACTCACCCGAACGGGTTTAATCGCATCCACATTAATGTGTCTCTATTAGATATTAGTTCCTCCCCTCTCCACATGTCAGGATGTTTTTTTCACATACATTCATAGAATATGGAACAACTCATCTCATATAAAATGAGGTCAATCATTACATCACCAGCAAGGCACAAAGAAAAACACAAGACCAAAACTCATAATAGATCCGAGTTCTGGGCACCCATTTGTGCCTCCTTCTCCCAAGAGTCCACCATGCCTATATACCACACAAACTAAATGAATGGTCCATCCATAAAACAACTTATCCTCACAACCCTCAATTATTATCGGTCTCTCCATGAATGTCGAATCATCCTCAATATCCAACTCTCTCCAGTCTAGGATGTGGGAGTCATTGTGTAGATACCAATGGATTTGAGAGACATGAAATATGTTGTGTATCCTCTCCAACTATAGTGGAAAAACTAGGTGATATTCAACCTCAACAACTCATCCCAACACCTCTAAAGTTATGATGAACATGGGAGAAAGATATTTTCCTCTACCAAACCTCTATTGCCCATGTCGAGGGGAAACCTTAAATAATACATGGTCCCCAACCTCAAACTCCAAAGGCCACCTTCTATTATTGGAATATGACTTCTGCTGGTCCTGAGATAACTTCATCCTCTCATGCACAAGCTTAACCTTTTTTGTCATTCTCTACACTACCTCTAGGCCAAGAACTCCTGATTCCCCAACCTTTGTCATGCATACAGGTAAACGACATTGTCTTCTGTACAAGTCTTTTAATGATTGCATGCCAATGATAGAGTGATAACTATTGTTTTTATAAAACTCTACCATAGGAATGTTTCATACCCACGATCCTCTGAAGTCCATAACACACACTCACATCATATCTTCCAATGTCTGGATTGTCCTCTATGTCAGCCCATCCATCTGAGGGAGAAATGTAGTGCTGAGGCATATATGGGTGCCAAAACCATTTTGTAATACCCACCAAACTCATGAGGTAAACCATGCATATCAATCTGAGAATATGGATCTTGGAACTCTATTCGGCCACACCACTTCACCTATGTACCTATGTGATGAGGCATCCACTGTGCTCGACTCCTTGATTTCTAGGAGGTGAGATTATTTCATCAATAAATCCCCCAATACCTATATATCATCATAGACTCTCTAAGCCTTGGGTATTCTTGTGATGAAATCCATCTAGATTTCATCCCACTTCCACTCAAGAATTTCTAAGTGCTGAAACAGACCACCGGGGACATGGTGCTTAGCCTTTACCTACTGACACACTAGGAATGTAACACCCGAGACTTTTATGTTATATAAATCATAAAAGGAATATTTTTCTACACACAACACTTTCCTGTCTTTCTTTACACGAAATCGCGAGTTTCCTCGATAGCTTGCGTCATACGCAATACCGAGTTTCACTAAACAACGATATACTATTAAAATATTATTAAAACTAGCTGTTATGAATAGTAATAACCACTTTTTGAAACTTTATAAATTTTATTTTTCAAAATGGACTTCATTTTTTGATTCGGAATATCGAAATTATCCTAGGGTGAAATTTTGGTATTTTTCTGAAAACTTTCAATTTTTGATGAATAGTGAACCCACTAAGTGGTAGTTAAAAAACTGAACTTTTCATAAAACTTAATTTTACCGCTTCTGTGAGTAAAATTTCGAAAATCCGAGAGACACGGTTGATGTCAGTAAGTAAAATGTTGTTCAATGAGATGAAAATAATTTTTTGGTGAATAGTAACTTTTTACTTTTTTTTACCACAGTTAAAAGTAAATAGGGTAATTAAGGGTAAAAATAATATTATTATTATCCTAACACATGTCCTAATTCTATTGTACAAGTTTAATTCGACCCAAGACAACCTTAGGAATAAAATATGACCATTTAGGACCACTTGGATTAGATTAGAACATTTATTATTAATTTATTTAAAGAATGGTTAAAATAGTTAAAATCAAAGTTTAATAAGTAAATCATTTTTAATATGGGGTTATACATAATATAAATTCGACTATAAATATTCATTAGAAAGATAAAACTATTTCCTACATAATGGTATTTTATTTGTAATTTTTAGACATTAAATAATTTAATTTATTTATGACACAATGATGATGCAGTAATTATCTTATTAATGAAATATTGACATAGTTGATGTTATAAATACAAAAATAAATATAATTTGAGACTTTTTATGAATTAAACTAATTTTATAGGTTAATATGACATGTTAGTATTGATTTAATTAACTTTTTTCGAACTTATCATTCTGTTATGATTTTCACAAAAATCAATTACTAAATAGTATCAAAATTGACATAAAATAGTTTTTAAAACAAATATTATATTATTAATTGTTATTTTATTTATAAAAATATAAGGTTCGTCCAAATGACTTATATAAGGTTATATATATTAATAATAAACAAATTGGGGTTCGTTTGGCTTGATATAGTAAGTTTGTTAACCTTATAGTATAAGAACACAAGAAGACACGGTAAAAGTAAAATTATTTAACTTAATGTTAAATCTACATGATAAGGTTAAAATAGGAACCTAAACTTGTCTAAATTCTATTTGATGAGAGGATTTAGACCCATCCCTACCTTATCCTTGAAATAAATCAATTTAGAGCTATTTAAAACTGAACTTGACTTTATAATAAAATAATATTTTTAGTTATTCCAAAGGTGCCCCTCTCCTCCCTTATAAAAGGGCACCTCCTCCCCCTCTTCCTCACACCACTTTGAGCCTTCAAGATAGTCCAAACCCTGCCAATGTCTTCTCTCCACTTCCCTAGAAACATCCTAGAGGTTCTGGTATTCTTCAAAGACCCATTTTAGTGCCCTAAAAGGAGGTCTCAAAGAAGCACTTCAAAGAAGAGGTAATGTCCGTTACTGATTCTTTCATATTTATTTCTTCTTCCACTTATTCTTCTTTAGTTGTTTCATTATGAAGTAATAACATCAGTATCACTAATATTCTTATATTTTATTATAAGTATGAAACAACCCTATTTCACCATCTATCCATCCTACGGAAAAAGAAATCACCGCGCGTGCGTACGTACGGAATACCGTCTCCACGTCGTGGTGTAATATATTTTCCACCACCACCTTACTTGGATGGGTATAATGGTGTAAATAATGGCTATATATGACTATTATAAAGTGATACTTATTCTGAAATAGTATACATACACTCCAATACAATTCCACGATCATAGGAATGATATCATCACTCGTGCATACGTACGGAATACCGTCTCCACGATGTGATGTGACTCGTTCTACATGATCTTCATTTCATAATGATTATATAAATGTATTGAATGAATTAATATGATATATATTACACTAATACCATTCTGGAAATTTGGTATCTATAACCTAAATATAATAATAAGAATTTATTCGACAAAACACGCATAAGAACAAAAAGTTATAAACACCCGAATAACAAGTAGCAATGAAATATTACTACTATGAAGCTAATAATATGACCAAATATGATATCATAAAAATATGTATGATTCTGGAATAATTCAATAACATTATTTAAATCATTATACAGGAGTTTCGGACACGTACAAAGCATATCGGACCTAAGGTAAGGGAAATATCACAATCTCATTTTTATCCGAGATTGTTTTTACTTTGGTATTTACTGGGGTGTATTTTATCATCCACATCCATGTTCCCTAAATATGTAATATTATTTCCATCCACCTACAATTGTTTAAATCCAATTTTACCCTTCGGTGAGTTCTTAGTAAAAGATATGAAAGGAATCTTTTGTCGTTTTTCGTACGAGGTACTTTTTGACTTTTCCGACAAAAGTACGAGAAGAATGTTTTTTTTAACTTATACGGCATGAATGTATTTTTAAAACATTATTTACAAGAAGCTTCCTTTACAAGTTTTCAAGTTTATTTTTAATCAAATTCTTTTAGTTTAAAATTGTATGACATGTTAAGAAAGGAAAAAAAATTGAAGTAGAAAGGATATTTTCCCCAATAATGGAGTTCAAGTGTTTTATCAGAATTATTTTCCATATAAGATAATAAAGGGTTCTGTTTCTATTCCTATTATTACATTGATTTGATTATGTTGTGATGGAATTATTTTTATGAATTCTTTTATCTTATATGAATTGTTTTATGATGTCACGATGTTTAAGATTCCCATTTTTATTACATGGGTTATGCAATGATGTATGGTTTATGATTTTGTGGCACACATAAGAATGGTATCATTATGAGATGGGTGGGACCTATATCTCCCTCCAATGCATTGGGTAAAGATTTTATATCTCATGAGATAGACATGGCTGGAATGGTAGGTTATACCGGTTCAGTGAAACAGGACTGAAACGAGGGTCACTCGGTTCAGAAATGGACTTTGTCCACTAAGATAGTCTTGGCAATGAGTCTTGACTAATAAGAAATGATTCTCTATGATTATGTGTGTATTCCACAGAGTTTCATGTTTTAAGTTATGATTATTGGGATTTCATTTCACTACTATGATTTATCCCATGATATGAAATTATGCTCCCTTTTGCAGGTTAAGATTTCCAAAATGTTATGTTCTTATGAATATGATGTGATTGATATTTCTTTTGTTTACCCTTACTGAGCATTTGAGCTCACCCTTTTGTATGTTTTATTTCCCCAGGTCAGGAAGAAGGTTATTAAGTAGAATATGCCAAAAAGGGACTCTAGATATGATGAAATAAATGGGAGGCAAAGTAGATGCTTTATGAACCAGTTGTTTATGTTTCCCAGTTTCTAAAGACACTATACCTATACGGTCCTTTCTTGGTTTTGTTATATGTTGTAATAAGTGTGCTTCAATTCTGAAGTAATAACAATGTATGTAAATTATGGGTCATTATAGTTGGTATCAGAGGAAAGGTATAGTCAACCTTTGGAAACTAGGATGTGAAAGCCTTAGTAAGAACCCTAAGGATAAGTCTAAGCATAGAACACTATCTTAGTGTTTTAGAAATGGCCATGAATAACCTAGGATAAGACCTTAAGTGTGAAATTTTATTCTTGATTATGTGGTTTTCCTATAATAATTAGTGTTGCTCACACTATTCTTCTTGGTTTTAGTTAATGGCTGGAACTCGAAGGAACCGTGTTAATGCGGAATGCGACGGGCAATGCAATGATTGTCCCCCTGAGCAACCAAACGTTATGGGAGCTGGAATGCAAAATCTTGTAGCCATGCTCACACAACTTTCTCAAGCTATGAATCATGCAGGACTTCCAAATGAGCAAAGGAAGGAGCAACATTCTGTTGAATCCTTCATGAGACAGCATCCACCTTCATTTAGCGGGTCTACTGATCCATTAGTTGCTGAACAATGGATTAGTACTACAGAAAAGATATTTTCAGTTCTTCAATGTTCTGAGCATGATAGAGTAATCTTAGCAGTGTATCGTTTGGAAGGTTATGCTGATCAATGGTGGAATCTTATTAAGAATACGAGGCAAAGGGATGAAATTGAGTCCATGGAATGGGACGAGTTCAAGAACTTATTTTTTAATAATTACTTCCCTCGTATTCTCCGAACAAAGATGGAGAAAGTATTTCTTGAACTGAAGCAAAAGGATGATGAATCTGTTGGTACCTATGAAGCAAATTTTACAAGACTTTCAAGGTACGCTTCTGGTATTATTATCCAACCTGAGAGTAAGATCGATCGATTCTTTAGTGGCTTAAAACCAAGTCTTCGAAGGGCCTTAGCCATAAGGGACTTTAATAGCTACGAGGAAATCGTTCAATGTTCTCTCAAAGTTGAGATGGAGATTGGAGTAACCCATCAGTCATATGGGTTTGATAAGAAGAGGAAAATGGAATTAAAAGGAAAATCTAAAGAGCACACTGAAAAGAAGATGAGCTTTCCCTTATGATTAAAGTGTGGAAAGAAACATGGAGGGAGTTGTCTTAAAGGGACAAGTAAATGTTTCAAATGTGGAAAGGAAGGTCATCGGGCATTTGAATGCCGCGATGATGGGAAGAAGATGTCTAATGATGCAAACAAAAGAAGGGATACACAGAATGAACCTACTACACTTCAATGTTTCAAGTGCAAGGAGATGGGACATTATGCCAATAAATTCCCTAATCCAAGGGTTGATGATGATGGTCGACGTCAACAAACTCTTAAGGCTAAAGACAAAGGAAAGTCACATGAAATTTCTATCAGCGATGTGGAGTACGATAACGATGTGGTGAAAGGTATACTTACCATCCACTCTAAAGTAGAAAATGTTTTATTTGATTCTGGATCCACCCACTCCTTTATTTCTGAAGAATTTTCTAAGGGTATCACCGTATTACCTCAACAATTAGATGTTGAGTTAGCTGTGACAACACCTAATGGCACAACAGTCGCATAAAAAGTTTATAATTCTTCTCTGATTGATGTTTGTGGGAAAGTGCTTCCTGCAAATCTTGTGATCCTTCCTATAGTGGAATTTGATGTGCTTCTTGGCATGGATTGGCTTTCTCTACATGTATCTCATATCAATTGCCAATGAAGGGAAGACACATTTCATATTCCAGATCAATCTATGATCGTCTATCGATGCAAGGATGAACATAACCTTCCAGTGGAAATTTCTTCTATTTTATGGGTATTGATTCCACTAAATGAAGGTTATTTATCTCAAATGGTTGGTGAGAAACTCACGATTAAGAATATGCCAATTTTACGGGAGTTTGATGATGTCTTTCCGGAGGAGTTACCGAGTCTTCCACCGAATCGTGAAGTTGAGTTTTCAATAGAACTCGTATCGGGTGCTTTGCCTATTTCAAAGACACCTTATAGAATGGCCCCAATTGATTTGCAGGAATTGAAGAAGCAACTCCAAGAGAATATTGATAAGGGGTTCATACTCCCTAGTGTGTCACCTTGGGGAGCACCTGTTCTGTTTGTTAAGAAGAAAGATGGATCAATGAGACTCTGCATTGATTATCGAGAACATAACAAGATCACTATCAAGAACAAATATCCTCTTCCGCCCATTGATGACCTATTTGACCAACTACGCGGAGCTCAATACTTTTCCAAGATTTATCTTCGTTCAGGGTATCATCAATTAAGGGTCAAAAGGGAGGATATACTAAAGACGGCTTTCCGTACAAGGTATGGACACTATGAATTTATAGTGATGCCATTTGTTCTTACTAATGCCCCTGCTATCTTCATGGATCTAATGAATAGATTATTTAAAGACTATCTTGATCAGTTTGTGGTAGTCTTTATAGACAATATTCTTGTCTATTCAAAGAGCAAGTAAGAACATGAAGATCACTTGACAATTATATTGAAGACCCTGAGAAAGGAGAAGCTTTATTCCAAATTTACCAAGTGTGAATTTTGGCTTCAAAAAGTTGCATTTTTGAGTCACATAATCTCAAAAGAGGGGATATCTGTGGATCCAGCAAAAATAGAGGTTATCGAAAGATGGTCGAGACCAACAACAGTGACTGATATCTGAAGTTTTCTTGGTTTGGCTGGATATTATCGACGTTTTGTGAAATATTTTTCACAATTATCTAATCCACTCACCAAGTTGACTCGGAAAGGAGTTAAGTTTGTTTGGACGGAGGAATGTGAAGAGAATTTCAAGGAGTTGAAAAGAAGGTTATCCAGTGCACCTGTGCTCACACTGCCTTGTAGTGGAGAAAGGTTTGTGATCTACAGTGATGCATCCAAGAAGGTATTGGGGTGTGTTCTTATGCAAAATGATATGGTGATATCTTATGCCTCACGACAGTTGAAAATCCATGAGCAAAATTACCCAACACATGATTTGGAGTTAGCTGTGGTAATATTTGCATTAAAGATTTGGAGGCATTACCTTTATGGTGAAAGGTGTGATATTTATACTGATCATAAAAGTTTAAAGTATATTTTCACACAAAAGGAGCTGAATATGCGCCAAAGAAGATGGTTGGAGCTGATTAAGGATTACGACTACTCAATCCATTACCACCATGGGAAAGAAAACAAGGTGGCAGATGCATTAATTCGAAAAGACCATGCTAGTTTATCTATGATGAGGATCACAAAAGATCCAATATTTGTGGATTTACAAAGGATGGATCTTGGAATTATAATGAAAGGGGAAAAATTGTATCTTTCTCAAATGAATGTTCAACCATCTATACATGTGAAGATTAAAGAGGCATAGAAAGAAGATGTCGAGTTACAAAAGAAGGTGAGAAATGTTCCTGAATTCAACCTTGATTGTGATGGGATAATAAAGTTCACGAATCGGGTTTGTGTTCCTCCCATCCCCGAATTAAAGAATGAGCTACTGGATGAGGCACAAAGTTCTTAATTCTCTATTCATCCTGGAAGCACGAAGATGTATAGGGACCTGAAAGAGTACTTCTGGTGGGATGGCATGAAAAGAGATGTTGCTGAATATGTCTCTCGATGCTTGGTTTGTAAACAAGTTAAAGCTGAGAGACAGAAGTCTAAGGGGATGTTACAACCATTACCCATACCCGGATGGAAATGGGAAAACATCACTATGGAATTTGTCACAGGACTTCCTAAAACATCCAAAGGCAATAATGTTATCTGGGTCATAGTTGATCATCTTACAAAGTCTGCACACTTCATTGCTATTAGAGAGGATTTCTCTTTGGATCAGCTTTCCAGGATATATGTAAAGGAAGTGGTAATATTGCATGGAGTTCCACTTTCTATTATATCTGATCGGGATCCGAGATTTACCTCGAAGTTCTGGAGAAGTCTTCAGCATACTCTGGATACAGAGTTGAGTTTCAGCACTGCTTATCATCCTCAGACAGACGGTCAGTCTGAGAGAACAATTCAAACTCTAGAAGATAGGTTGAGAGCTTGCTCTATGGATTTCAAAGGTGGTTGGGATCAACACCTATCTTTGGTAGAATTTTTTTATAATAATAGCTTTCACTCCAGTATTCAGATGGATCCTTATGAAGCTCTCTATGGAAAGAAATGCAGGACTCCAACTTGCTGGGATGAAGTTGGGGAAAGAAAGCTATTAGGACCTGATCTCATTGATGAAATGGCAGAAAAGGTCAGATCTATTCAACAACACATAAGAGCATCTCAGAGTCGACAGAAAATTTATGCCGACAACCGAAGAAAAGACCTAGAGTTTGAAGTGGGTGATAAAGTGTTCTTACGAATATCTCCCTGGAAGAGAGTCATGAGATTTGGAAAGAAGGGGAAGTTGAGCCCTAGATATATCGGTCCTTTCGAAATACTGGATCATGTTGGGAAGGTAGCTTACCGATTGGCGCTTCCACCGAATATCTCTCAAGTTCACGATGTGTTCCATGTATCTCTCCTGAGAAAGTACATACCTGATCCTTCACATGTACTCAACTCAGAAGTTGTACCGCTGGAGCAGGATCTTTCTTATGAAGAACAACCGATAGAGATTCTGGATCGTAGCGAAAAAGTCCTACGAAACAAGACCACTCGATTGGTGAAAGTTTTATGGAGGAACCACCAATCAGAAGAAGCTACAAGGTAGCTTGAGGATATGATGAGGGAGAGGTCTCCTCATCTATTTGTTACAAAGTGATGAATTTCGAGGGCGAAATTCATTTTAAGGGGGGTAGAATGTAACACCCGAGACTTTTATGTTATATAAATCATCAAAGGAATCTTTTTCTACACACAACACTTGCTTGGCTTTCTTTACATGAAATCGGGAGTTTCCTCGATAGCTTGCGTCGTACGCAATACCGAGTTTCACTAAACAACGATATACTATTAAAATATTATTAAAACTAGCCGTTATGAATAGTAATAACCACTTTTTGAAATTTTATAAATTTTATTTATCAAAATAGACTTCATTTTTGGATTCAGAATATCGAAATTAGCCTAGGGTGAAATTTTGGTATTTTTCTGAAAACTTTCAATTTTTGATGAATAGTGAAACCACTAAGTGGTAGTTAAAAAACTGAATTTTTCATAAAACTTAATTTTACCGCTTCTGTGAGTGGAATTTCGAAAATCCGAGAGACACGGTTGATGTCAGTAAGTAAAATGTGGTTCAATGAGATGAAAATAATTTTTTGGTGAATAGTAGCTTTTTACTTTTTTTTACCACGGTTAAAAGTAAATAGGGTAATTAAGGGTAAAAATGATATTATTATTATCCTAAAACATGTCCTAATTCTATTGGACAAGTTTAATTCGACCCAAGACAACCTTAGGAATACAATATGACCATTTAGGCCCACTTGGATTAGATTAGGACATTTATTATTAATTTATTTAAAGAAGGGTTAAAATAGTTAAAATCAAAGTTTAATAAGTAAATCATTTTTAATATGGGGTTATACATAAGATAAATTCAACTATAATAATTTATTAGAAATCTAAAAAGATTTCCTAAATAATGGTATTTTATTTGTAATTTTTAGACATTAAATAATTTAATGTATTCATGACACAACGATGATGCAGTAATTATCTTATTAATGAAATATTGACATAGTTGATGTTATAAATACCCAAATAAATATAATTTGAGACTTTTTATGAATTACACTAATTTTATATGTTAACATGACATGTTAGTATTTATTTAATTAACTTTTTTCGAACTTATCATTCTGTTATGATTTTCAAAAAAATCAATTACTAAATAGTGTCAAAATTGACATAAAATAGTTTTTAAAACAAATATTATATTATTAATTGTTATTTTATTCCTAAAAATCTAAGGTTCGGCCAAATTACATAGATAAGGTTATATATATTAATAATAAACAACTTGGGGTTAGTTTCTCTTGATATAGTAAGTTTATTAACCTTATAGTATAAGAACACAAGAAGACACGGTAAAAGTAAAATTATTTAACTTAATGTTAAATCTACATTATAAGGTTAAAATAGGAACCTAAACTTGTCTAAATTCTATTGGATGAGAGGATTTAGACCCATACCCACCTTAGCTTTGAAATAAATCAATTTGGAGCTATTCAAAACCGAACTTGACTTTATAATAAAATAATATTTTTAGTTATTCCAAAGGTGCCCCATCTCCTCCCTTATAAAAGGGCACCTCCTCCCCCTCTTCCTCACACCACTTTGAGCCTTCAAGCTCGGACAAACCCTGACAATTTCTTCTCTCCACTTCCCTAGAAACATCCTAGAGGTTCTAGTATTCTTCAAAGACCCATTTTAGTGCCCTAAAACGAGGTCTCAAAGAAGCACTTCAAAGAAGAGGTAATGTCCGTTACCGATTCTTTCATCTTTATTTCTTCTTCCACTTATTCTTCTTTAGTTGTTTCATTATGAAGTAATAACATCAGTATCACTCATATACTGATATGTTATTATAAGTATGAAACAACCCTATTTCACCATCTATCCATCCTACGGAAAAATAAATCACCACGCGTGCGTACGTACGGAATACTGTCTCCATGCCGTGGTGTAATCTATTTTCCACCACCACCTTACTTGGATGGGTATAATGGTTTAAATAATGACTATATATGAATATTATAAAGTTATACTGATTCTGAAATAGTATACATACACTCCAATAAAATTCCACGATCATAGGAACGATATCATCACTCGTGCGTACGTACGGAATACCGTCTCCACGATGTGATACGACTCGTTCTACATGATCTTCATTTCATAATGATTATATAAATGAATTGAATGAATGAATATGATATATATTACACTAATACCATTCTGGAAATTAGGTATCTATAACCTAAATAGAAGAATAAGAATTTATTTGACAAAACACGCATAAGAACAAAAAGTTATAAACACCTGAATAACAAGTAGCAATGAAATATTACTACTAAGAAGCTAAGAATATGACCAAATATGATATCATAAAAATATGTATGATTCTGGAATAAGTAAATAACATTATTTAAATCATTATACATGAGGTTCGGACACGTACAAAGCATATCTGACCTAAGGTAAGGGAAATATCACAATCTCATTTTTATCTGAGATTGTTTATACTTTGGTATTTACTGGGTTGTATTTTATCATCCACATCCATGTTCCCTAAATATGTAATATTATTTCCATCCACCTACAATTGTTTAAATCCAATTTTACCCTTCGGTGAGTTCTTAGTAAAAGATATGAAAGGAATCTTTTGTCGTTTTTCGTACGAGGTACTTTTTGACTTTTCCGACAAAAGTACGAGAAGAATGTTTTTTTTAACTTATACGGCATGAATGTATTTTTAAAACATTATTTCCAAGAAGCTTCCTTTAAAAGTTTTCAACTTTATTTTTAATCAACTTATTTTAGTTTAAAATTGTATGACATGTTAAGAAAGGAAAATGTTTTTTAAGTAGAAAGGATATTTTCCTCAAGAATGGAGTTCAAGTGTTTTATCAAAATTATTTTCCATCTAAGATAATAAAGGGTTCTGTTTCTATCCCTATTATTACATTGATTTGATTATGTTGTGGTGGAATTATTTTTATGAATTCCTTTATCTTATATGAATTTTTTTATGATGTCACGATGTTTAAGATTCCCATTTTTATTACATGGGTTATGCAATGATGTATGGTTTATGATTTTGTGGCACACATAAGAATGGTATCATTATGAGATGGGTGGGACCTATATCTCCCTCCAATGCATTGGGTAAAGATTTTATATCTCATGAGATAGACATGGCTGGAACGGTAGGTTATACCAGTTCAGTGAAACAGGGCTGAAACGAGGGTGACTCGGTTCAGAAATGGACTTTGTCCACTAAGATAGTCTTGGAAATGAGTCTTGACTAATAAGAAATGATTCTCTATGATTATGTGTGTATGCCACAAAGTTTCATGTTTTAAGTTATGATTATTGGGATTTCATTTCACTACTATGATTTATCCCATGATATGAAATTATGCTCCCTTTTGCAGGTTAAGATTTCCAAAATGTTATGTTCTTATGAATATGATGTGATTGATATTTGTTTTGTTTACCCTTACTGAGCATTTGAGCTCACCCTTTTGTATGTTTTATTTCCCCAGGTCCGGAAGAAGGTTATTAAGTAGAATATGCCAAAAAGGGACTCTAGATATGATGAAATAAATGGGAGGCAAAGTAGATGCTTTATGAACCAGTTGTTTATGTTTCCCAGTTTCTAAAGACACTATACCTATATGGTCCTTTCTTGGTTTTGTTATATGTTTTAATAAGTGTGATTCAATTCTGAAGTAATAACAATGTATGTAAAGTATGGGTCATTATAAGGAACCTTTCCACAAACTCGGCCACTACCCACTTCACCCTGGGCCACCAAAAATGTTCCCTTAGGCCATGGTACATCTTGAAAATACTAGGTGTAATGCCATGAGT